>JAJEKV010000010.1:8233184-8642102 GCA_021234155.1 Isoetes taiwanensis | reverse complement strand
AGAGTGCGAGAGCGTAGCGAAAATATTCAAATCGTCCTAAGGAGAAAATCCTTGAGAATATGAGAACATTGAATGGCAAGTTTACAAATGCATTGAGCGAACCTTCCAAAGGCGGCACTTCAGGAGGTTGAAGCTTGTTCTTGGCGGGACTCGGGTACATTGCTTGACAAGATGTTTGCCACCTTACAAAGTTTTCACTATTCACAACTTTTGACCAAGTTTGAGCAAACAATTGGGAAATCGATTGCAAAATTTGAGGGATGATTACGTTTTGTCGATAATGGACTTTCTTGAGAACACACTTTCGCGACCATTGGGGAGGTTCAATCCAGAACATTGGAACAATGACGGAATAATGCTTAATGCGGTGCATATAACCATGATGAAAGTCAATGGCGGAGCTGAAAAACTGTTCATTTGTATGTTTCGATGTTATGAAGCATGATGCTTTCTTTGTTGTTACCACAAAAGCACCATATTTGGATGATGCAAAAAGGTTTTGCCCCCCACATCAAATACCATGTCATGTGGTGCGATGGGTGTCTGCTTTCAGTTTAAGTGTTCTCGAACCCTTTTATTTGAATGTGGCCCAATATTATAGCAATTATAAAATTAGGATCGATGGAATTATTTTGGCTCGAGGCCATGGAAAAAGGAGGGAGAACATGATAGGCGGGCTGCTTTGGAGAAAAAGGTTCCCTATGAAGGGCGAGCAAAGGAAAGAGAATGGTGTTAGATTTTGGGTGCCAACTTCTGCTTGCACTTTCTTTGAGACAAAAAAGTGCAAAATGGGCGAGTCATATGGGAGGTGATGAAGACGTGCGGGGACCCTCGTTGTTGTGAGACATTGCACAGTACTCTAGCTATACATTGTGTAATCGCTATTAATCCGGTGACCCAACACTTGTCATGTATAGATCCTGTCATGTTTTTGCAATGTTTGCTTGAATTTCAGATGGGGAGAATGTGAATCCTCGAGCATTGTGGTCGTGGAAAATTTGCACAAAAGCTGGAGCCCCTAGTTCGGCCCGAACCGGCCGAACAAGAAAGCTAGTTGGTTTTATCGCGGTGATGAGCAAGAACTATCAGATGTACTCCAAATTGGAGACATATTTGCATCTTTGCTGCCCCAAGGAATCATGAAAATGTTCCATACCTTGCCGTCCTCCTATCGTGAAGGAGATGCATATTCTTGAGGAAGATGTGATTGCGACTATGGAAATAGAATATGCATTTGGTGGCGAGGGGTTATAGCTGGTCATTACTATCAATTTGCTACAAGGCACAAAGCACAAGTACAAAAGTTCTTTGGATGACAAAATAGTAATGGTACCAGCTAAATAATGTGGTGGAGCAAAGTTCCGCGATCACGTGAGGTCAAGCATAAGTTGAAGGGGCGTTACGGCATATATGATCACACGAGAGGTGCATGACATGCTTATATCAAGCCTACGAGATTGTTGAGTGCACATGACTAAGTTACGTACAAAGGAACTTTCATATTTGCCATCATCTTACGTTATGTTGAAAACTAGTGGATTCTTTGTAAGTTTTTTGTTATTTACTTATTTTTAATCGAAGTGCATTTTGATACTTCAATTTGGTGTATCCTGAGAATATCTTACGTGACCAAGCAAAAATGTATTCAGTACAAAATGTTTATCAATTGTTGCATGAAGAAGTTAAACTAGTGTGTGTTATGTTGAAAACTAATCGATTCTTTGAAGTTTTTTCTTATTTACTTATTTTTATCGATGTGCATTTTCATACTTAAACCAGTATCACACAATATCTTGTTTCCAAAGCACAATGTATATCGAGAAAGTACAAAATGTTTATCAATTGTTGCATGAAGAAGTTAAACTAATTACGTGTTATGTTGAGAAAACTAAGTCGATTCTTTGCAAGTTTTTCTTATTACTTATTTTTTAATCGAAGTGCATTTTGATACTTAAATTTGGTATCACACAATATCTTGTTTCCAAGCACAATGTATATCGAAAGTACAAAATGTTCATCAATTGTTTGCATGAAGAAGTTAAACTAGATACGTGAACTTGTTACGTTATAATGGATATCAATAGCTTTTCTTTTGATTCATGAAAGCGAAAGTGGAACATGTATGGAACAAAAACTCTTGTATTACATATCACAAGATATACAACTGGTCATATCGGATATGATGCCAATATATACAAGTCTGTTGTTCATGTTTTATATTAACATTAATTTACATTCAAAATACGGTCACGGTAGATGTGAAGCCGATTACATACTATTATCTTTGTTTCAATATGTTACTTTCTTGCGGCTTGTCCATAGCTTTGGACATGCCATCTCGTCCACAGCCAGCCCTCGAAGCATTTGCCTCAAGCGGTGTTGTTGGTACATCGGATGGATTGTGTAAAGGATTACGCTTCACATCTTGTTGCAGTCACGGTGCTATCAACAAACCCTCTAGCCATGGTTCAAAGTGTCAAAGATGTGTCTTCAACATCACTTTCACGCCATGAAGGTGGGCATATGCAATTTTCGTTGGGATTGAAAGAGCATCTTGTACTTCGGAGTCGTCTACTATTAGTGTGTTCTTTGTCATTCTGTGCGGATACTTCCTGGTATATAAACTCAATTGGCTTGGATACAAGGTTTGTCTTCACTTCTTTTTGCAATCAGGAAGGCAGCTCCAAACATGTGGCTTCCATCAAAGGTGAACCTTAAGTCCCTTATCTGGCGTCATTGTGAAGATTTTATCCACTACTCTTGATAGGTTCCATGGAGCTATTGATGACCATATTCCTACTTCAAAGTGTTCAAATACAAATTCGGGGAATTGCGTCTAGGTGGGGCCTTAAAACAACACTTTCTTGCCTATTATGTCATAATTTCCAACTAGCTGATCATCGATGCAAAGTCCTATGTATTTGTTTTGCCAAAACATTTATTGATATCAAACACTATCAACCTTTTGACACCCGATATGAAAGAACATGCAATTTATCAATAAAGTATGGTGGAGTTGAATAAAAGAGATTTTATTCAAATTCAATGAAAAAAAATGTTTATTTTATAATCAAATAGTGTTTAGCATTGACAATAGGGATAGATTTCTCGACCACATTTATTAGTACCCGGTGGTCTAATAGTTTTGGTCGCGATGTGAATGTGGTCTAACTCACGAAGTAGTGCTTTCGGTGAGAACATCACGACGATGTAGATGCATACTTTGGCAAGAACGGTTTCGGGTAATGCGCAAATGTGACAACAATACTTACATAATAAGTATTAAAAACCATTTGTTTGCAAGACAAAAAGTGAGACACTCACATTGGTAGTTTTACCACACACGATTGTGTCTACAAACTTACGCATATATTTTGCAACATAGAGGCCACATGAATCCCCATCTTTCACTGGATGGACACTTATGAATCTTCTGGCCCGGGTGAAGGATTTTTGTCCATGCTTCAAAAAGTGGGACACTCGACACAACCCCGTGCCATAGTGAGGATATGGAGCCCAAAAGACCAGATCTATTTTGTAGCAAATGAATGAAAGAAGCTGCTAACATGGTATCAATCTACTCAATATTAATAAAAGGAGATGTGAAATACAAAATACCTCTTAAAGTGCAAGCATGTCAAGCGTCAATGTCCTCGGCAGAATTGAAGATCCGAATGTTGATGGTGTTCTTACTCTTAGTAAGTGCCATGTTGAAGATGGCCAAAGTGTGATGTTGATGATAACTCTACATAGCATTGGAATCATGATCCATCGCACTTGACCAATTTATCCCTGTAAAGAGCTACCTTTACAATATCTCTTCACGCTCGGAGGCTGCCATAGATTTATCTTTTTGGCTTGCCTTGGCCCATCTTTAAATTCCATGAAGGCTGTCCGTTGGGAAGAACCGGGCGTCGACCTTCTTATCATCACGGAACAATTTTTGCGGTACCTATAACAAGTTGAAAAGGATAAAATTACTAACTTGACTTACACATACAAATGAACAAGTTCAAAGTCCGATACACTGCATACATATCCACATGCGGTTGGAAAATTTCCCCACATCCATGTCCGACACATCTTGTTCAAATAAATAACACTCCATTTCGGGCAAAGATCACGGGAAAATCCTTGCCTTCTTGAGCTTCATCATTCGGTTCAGCAAGGCATCGTATGGCTTGTATTGAGCTGCGATGCGGGTTCAATGACGATTACATTTATACAAATCATCTACATTAGGTCTACTACTATCCATATTATTTTAAAGTTTTTAACTTGGATACTAGATGTAAAAAAAATGTAAGAAATGTAGATCAAGTTACTGTGAGAGATCATTCTTCTCCTCTGGCGTCTTTTTTTTTTCTGAGTCGGTATCCATTTCCTTCCCTACTTTTTGGTTTCCTCTTTCAGATTCTTATTAGGTCCAGAATCCTCATCTTCAACCTCTCCCCGATTTCTCATTGTGGGAAATCAGCGATCCTTTGCTATGTCGAAGCAATATTTGACACAAACTTAAAAGTATCACCGCTCTACATCTTGATGCTTTCGGAAGATTCCTCTTCATTAGGACACCGTAAACATAGGATGTCATGGATTTCTCATTTCTTGTTGTACCTTGAAATAAAATGCTTTCTTACTGTTTCTCTTGCTTCAATTGTCTTCTTACGTGGCTTTTTAGTGGAGTTCTTCTTTGGAGTCACATTTTCTAGCTGCTGCCTTTACTTTTGAAGATGTGGCCTTAGCCTCGCTCCCTCAATCTCTCGGTTCCTCGTCATATCGGAATGTCACCATGCGGACTGGAAGTGCCAGCCTCCTCCTTTGTATCACCCGCGGGAATAGTGATTTTGCTTTTTCCTTCAATCCTTTGCTTTCTTTCCCTCGGCTACATCTTGCACCTCAATTTTCTTTGGAACCTCAAAGCGTGAAAACCCGAACCAAGAATAAGAAATTGCTTCCTCCGACACAATGCAAATTGAATTTGAAAACAAGCGCTCGTGGTGTAATTTTTTTGTTTTTGGCACTTTGAAGCTCGAAAATAAATCACATAACCGGTCGGATCTCGGTCTCAAACTAATCGGTCTCTAAGCGTTACGTACATATCAATAGCCGTACATATTACTAGAGGCAGATCTACATTGAAGTACTTTGAGTACATACACATGTAAATAGACTATTTATCTAGATGGAATGTACATGTAATGTACATCAATGCTCCAATGTATGTACATGTACACATCGGACATTACATAAAATACCTCTAAATGTTACGCCACAAAACTTCAATTACACAACTCTAATTTTATGTATTTAAGTTCTACATTTAGGACCCTACATTGTGAATGTACAACATGTATGTAAGAAACACATATATGTATGACATGCAAACCAAGGAACTATAAGTATAAAATAACCCGATTACACTCCTACATCTTTGTAGCAAAACCTTAAGTCGCGACAATCTACATGTAAATGGATTCTACATGTAAATGGATTCTACATTCGCGGTAATCACGGGTGCGACAAATTGAACATAAATCATGAAATCTTTGCTTACCTCCATTGTACACACCAAGGTCTTTGAAATGTTATCGTCCCATTTGCATGCTCTTGGCCGAGGATAGTCAGTGAGGAAATAGAATATGAGAAAGAGAAGATATGAAATGAATGCTCGCATGGAGCAACTAGGATAGGTTCATTATTAGCAAAGCCATTACTGCAAAACACACATCCATGCACAGATATGAATTTTTCTTCAGCTGGAGAGATCACTAAGCTTGTTTTGGGCTGAAGGAGAATCGCTGCAGAATGCATCATGTACTTATGCATATCATCAAGCCGTCTGCAGCACTCAAACTGAACTTTGTGAGCCTCCTCAGGATTACGCAATCCTCTTTTCACATAACTCCTTCTCCCGAATGGCTTTCTCCAATGGCTTTCTTTTACCCTGTGCTGGACTTCCTTGGCTCCATTTTACTCATCTCACATGCTCCCTGAATGGAAAAGCACACATTAAAACCATATAGCCCCAAACACCACAAATATGACCATATAAACCATATAAAACCATACAAACATATTAAATATAAACCATACAACCGTATATAACCACTAAAATCATATAACCATATTAAACCATACAACCATATTCAATGTAAACCATATGTAAACATTAAAACCATATATAACCATTGAAACTATATAACCATATTAAATATATAACATAACATAACATATATAAACATATAACACAACCTTTAATATCTTGTCATGGCCACGTGGCCTCCTCGGTGTCGGCGCCATGGCCGTCATTTCTTCCCTTTGCGTCATGGAGGGCATGGCCCACATGGCCGATTTTATTATTGCTTTTTTTTAGGGTTGAGGGTGCGGCGTAATTGCGCACCCTCTTCCTCTCCCCACCATTCTTCCTCCCACGTCTTCTCGATCACTCTGCGGCTCTCTTTTTTCCTTAAGCGCCGGTTTACCATCAGTGATCGATGAGCAGAGCCATTCAAAGGCCATCTTATGGCGGCTTGGTCGATCGGGGGGCGCATCCAGTCCGAAGTTTTTAGCCAGCAGATTGAGTCATGTTCAAGCGGCATTCTTTGAGAAGAAAGTGAGGTTCTTCTCGTAAGTTTTAGGCTTTTTTGCTTCTTATTGGTTTTGTAAGTCCTTTCTTTGCATTTTTAATTATATTCTGTTATTAGAGGCTCTTATTATTGCCTGTTACAATTTCCAGCCCGACAAATCCTTATTCACGCTTTGCGAACGCCTGTAGCCACATGGAATCGAACACGGGAGCTTCCTCCTCATCCAGCAAATCTTCCAGGTATGTTTTTGTAATATCATACCCTTTTTTAATCTCATTTGTGTCTATTGTTCTCTGTTTTCTCATTGATCTCCCTATGGACATCCATCTATTCATCTTTCCCACTTTGCTTTCATTCATATGAAGCCAGCCTCTAATATCTCTCCCCTAATGGGTAATTTGATCAAGGCCTGGAATTCTATCTCTCCTATATCTATCTTCTGAAATCCTATTCTGGTTTATCAGACTTCTTCAATTCTGGCAATTAAACATCCAAGGATCTATAAAAAATGGCATGAGGCTGGTCTAGATTATATCAGAGACCTTTTCTCAGGAGGGAGAGTCATTTCTTGGACTAAATTGAAAGAAATCATTGAGGGTACTTCCTCTGACAAAAAGGTCTATACTCATATCAGACCCTATCTCTCTAATCTATCTCCTAATCTTGGGAAAGGTGACTGGACTATAAATGGCAAAGGGGAATACAAAGTTAAGTATGTGTACAGTGCTTTATCTTCCAATTTTGATAACAGTAAAGCTATGATTAAATGGTCTATTAATCAATCTCAGCTTAAGATCCTTTTTCATAATGTATGGAACTCTTACTGTCCACCAAAAATTTCATATTTCATCTGGCTTTTTGCCAATGACAGTTTGAACAATTTGTACTCCTTATCAAAGAGAAATCCTAATATCAACTGCCCCTTGGGATGTAATAGAGATGAGGACATGTGTCATATCTTTTATTGTAACAAATTGAATGATTTCTGGATTTGGATTGCTGATAGATTTGATATTGTAAATGATGGAAATATTCTTTCCTTTATCCAATATGATGATAGATTTCACAACACAGTTATCTTCATTGCTCTTTGGAACATTAAGCAAGAAATCGTGTCTTGTATGGAAAGAAAAGGCCTTCTATCTTTTAGATAAATATGCATTTTCAATTTGACTTTGAAACTATTGCCACTGCTCACAAAAAGAAATATGGGACTAATTATGATAGGAATTGGAAGAACCATGGAGAGTATAAGGGTCATTATGATTTATTTGCTTCAACTTTGAATGTTGTGGATTCTAACATTTTTCTTTCTGATGATCCTAGAATATCTTGATTTCCTTCATGGTGATGAAAGGAGTAGATTTTATGACAACTCGCCATTCAGTCAAACAGCAAAATATCAGGCCATGCAAAATAACATTGCCACTTCAATGGAATCTTTTCTTATGAGAACATGGCACAGAAGATATCAGAAAGAAAATGAGGATTTATGGGCTGCTATCTTCTGCAGGGAGGTAGTACAGGTTCGTCATTACTTGTGGACTTTCTTGTCAAATCACTATTTCATACTTACTGAGAGACAGATGACAAGATATAGAACAATGTACTACAATCACAAGCTCCTTGCTGATCTATATGGATCCTTGCTGATTCTTTTGGAGGACAAGGACAAATTTCGCCTTTTCTACAGCAATAACTGGTCTCCTGATCATTACATTTTTGGATCAACTGATGCATTTAATGCCTACTTCAACTCAGTCTTCTTCTCTGATTCCTGAACTTCACATTCTTTATCCTTACAGAAACATGCTCCTGCTCTTGTTTAATTTTAATCTAGATTACTTTTTTGGAAAGATTGGTTGGCAGGATTCTACAGTATGGGCAAGTTGAGACTTCAAGTGATCTCGTCATCAAAATGGACTACCTCGGAACTCTTTTCACTCATGAACTCTTAGTCTCTATATATTTACTTATCTGCTGCTAATTGTTACTCTCTACATGTTTTAGAGCTCATAATTCCTGTAATATGAAGCTCTATGTTGGTTTTTATACTTTCATTTTGGTATGCTTTTCTAGCAAAAGCATATACTTTGCTATGTACTTGAGATTTTATAATTAATGATAAAACCGTCTCTTACTTTCAAAAAAGAAAAAAAAAAAAACCTGATAGTTTGGAAGCTTATTATACTTGGCTATGGCCTTTTCTGACCTTAAGCATGGGCTGTCTCAAGCATATTATACTTTCTATAAATACATAAATAGCTCATGAAGTTTCATCCCTAGATGTCAATGGCATCATTCCTTAGTAGTAAGAGACTCATTTTCTCTCTTTCCTATATGATTTTAAATTAACAGATGGATTTGCCCAATATATGTATTAATATGTATATACGGTAGTATCATGAGGTACATATATATCAAATTAAAAAGATGGTTTTGCCAAGTACAAAGGCTAGAAATTAAGTTAAAAACCCACCTTGAGATATCATCAATTTGTTCCTTGAACCAAGGGTTTAGGCGAATAAATTTAAGAATATGAATATATTGGATATAGACATGGATATGGACATGAACATGCATAAGTAGTAACCAAAGGGAGGAGTAGAGAGAACCTGCTCAATATATATTTTAAATTGACATGCATGCTTTAGACCCCATCCAAAAGCATGACCAATTTTTGAATTAATGCTTTTGGTGTTGTATAAGTTTGGGAAGCTAATAGGTTATGTATACATATTCTAAACGAGGTGCACTCTGGACTACAACAATCGTCGGATTCATCGATCCTATGGCCTAGACCGTATCTTGGAGCTTCTGGGCACCTTTTGTTTCGCATATCTATCATTATAACAGGGGTTTTTTTGTGATTTTATACGCTTTTTGGCATGGTTTTCATATGATTTCACGGGCGTATTCACGTGGATGTACTAAACGGTATATCTAGAGTGCATCCATTTGTTAGCCATTGATTTTAAAGAAGAGAGAAAATCGTGTGGTTGTGGGGCTTTTATTGTTTGCATGTTTATTTTGGTTTAGGTTTCAAATATTAGGTTAAAATTAGGTTTGTGGTTATGGTGCAATAGATTCGGCTAAGGTCCGTGTGATCCTCCACGCATGGAAGTGTGGCCCGTGATGGGTCGTGGACGTTGAAGAAGTATAGAGAGCTGTTTTGCCTTGCTGGTCGGAGTTGGGGCCCTGTTTTTTTGTGCAGATGTGCATGTAGCCTTGCCGAATTTGTTGATGATTCTAATGAAGCTTGGTCGCTACCAAAGAAAGTACAGGTTATTCCATGATTTCATTGAGCCGGTAAAGACCCAAAATGCGCAGGTGATGTTTGAAGGAAGCAGATCAATGGTGTAACTCTGGAACTCTGGAACTCGGCATTTACAAAGCTCGTTGCAGTAGAGTAGCAAAACAGAAACATGGCTTTCAGAATGAAACATTTGTTTTAGGGTTGCAAATGACGATGCAGGAGCTGAAGCTATGTCTGCAAATCTTGGGCACTTTTCTATAAGATCAATCCAGGTAGTAAAGTTTGAAACCTAATGGCTTGGAAATAAGAATGCTAGATATTTGATAGTCCGTGCTAGATATTTGATTTCTCCTCGAGCTTATCTGACCGCCTCAAGCAATTTTTTTTATGCAGCCCCAAGGAGTGCATTAACGTGATCATATATCGCAAAATGGAAAATGAGTCGATTGCCACTTTTAAAGCTATGCGAGAGATGAACTTGCTCGACTATGGCTACCATAATAACATGATGCTTAACATGATCAATTCGATGGCCTTTAGGATGTTGACATGGTTAGATCTATTGAAGACATGGATTCTTCCTTAATCCTTCTTTGGTACTATGATCTCCGGAACTCTCACTATCTTTCTTCTACCATGGCAAATGCTCAGTTCGAAAAAGCCTTTCATCTTAGAGTTGATCAAATGATGTTCGAAGATGTTAGTTTTGAAACCTAGGGTTCATCAAAATTCTTTTGAAAATTTTGTGCACTGGATTGGAAATAGCATGATTTTGGAGCATATGATTTGCCTGGCAATTTGCCGCGAATCGTACAAGCATCATCTAAGTCTCGTGGCCTCCCTTTCCATTTCCATTGCTGCCTTGTAATCATAGCATAATAAGTTTGTAGCTTTTCAACATTCTTATTTGCATGTTGGAAGCATGATTTTTCATGCTGCCTTTCTATATAATTTCCATGTACCATCTTGCATTATTTTATGTGTTGCATCATATTTGTATTTCTTCTTTAAGACTTCTCTCAATTGTTTATGATTTATAATTCCTTTTGTCTTGCAAACATGTTCTAAATTCCTCACAATGGCATTTAAGGAGGATATTACTCTTCATTTGACACTTCAGAATCCCACTAAATCTAATCATCGTGATTACGATGAAAAAGATTCTTGCTTAGTCTTCCTACTACTTTGGAACTAGATAATCATTTCCTAACATGTTTGTTGTATCACGTTCAGTCTTGATGTTATTGTGCTTTTTAGTAATTAATATTTAGGCCCATAACATTTACCTAGGCTTGCTTTAGTTAGGGCCCGAAGGGCCCAATTTTTTTTTAATATAACAATCAATACACAACTACCATTAACATTATTAACACAAACCATTGCATTTAACACATTTTAATTAAAATCCCCCTTAAACCCCTTTGGTTTGGGTGCATATTCACACGGGGGTTTACGTAGGGCAGCGAGAGCCCCAAAAATATATTTACAATACATGTACAAAATTAACACCATTAAGTACATTCTCTCAAACCTTATAGTATTTTACAAATCTCAATATACAGTATACAAAAACTTGTACATGCATACCCCACAAACGAGGATCGCTATGTACGGTCCAGATCAAGGAATAAAGGGCAAATATGCCCATCCGACAGCTCTCGATGCCTGGAGTAACCCCCCGTGTGAATATGCACCCAAACCAAAGGGGGCTTAAGGGGGGTTTTAATTAAAATGTGTTATGCAATGGTTTGTGTTAATAATGTTAATGGTAGTTGTGTCATTTATAATTCGGGGGGCGCCTATCATTTAAAATATGAAATACGAGTTCATCTAAGATTTTGATAGAATGTCAAGCCTCTATATGACTTTGCCTAAGGTTTTAGAATATGACTCGAACCTCCTACCAAAATAACTCAATGTCCTAATAAGACTAATTTGACCAATATAATCAATAAGCTAACATGATTATTTTATACTTTAAATCTATGTTTTTTTTTTTCTTTTAACAACCCATTTAATTGTTTTAGGGATATGTTCTATGGTTTCAAGAACTTCAAATCCCCCTGGAAACCCCTGCCATTGTGCGACATATTAGTTTCCAAATTAACAGATGGTTTTTGTCTATTATGATATCGATTTTTTTACTAATTCGTGTCTGCTATTTAGTCCTAAGTTTTTGTCTAAATATCTATTGCTCCATCGAGTTCTTTGGGTAGGTATGTGCATTTTTTGGGTTGCCCCTAGGGGGCAAACCCTTGTTTATGTGGGGTTTTGGCATATCCTAGGTATATGCTGGTGACTGCTCCAAACCCCCTATTTCCTGTAAACTCTCGGTCAGATGTAAAGAACTCCACGACTCCTTGCAACGGTAATCGTGGCGGCCGGAATCGCCTAGGAATGTCGAAGAGAGACGCCTTGATTACCTATTATACTAAATTTTGAGAGCCACTCTAGGCTCAATGGTCGTGTTTATTGATTGATTTTGCCCTCGAAGGCCGTCATGCACGGAGCATGTATATGAGCAATTGATTTTTCAAGATTGTGATTTTGTTTGGACTCTTTCCTCTACTTGGAAATGGGCTCCGGGGCATGTTTTCGAGAAATCCGATGCCATATATCCGCGGTGGTGGATTGTATATTGGTACTTGAAGTCCTACCACGAATGGAGACAAACCGGCCGGATTAGGGTTTGGAAATATGCGACTCTTATGAAGTCTCCATGTCGAGGAAGCGTAAACGCGGCTAAAGCACCTTTACTTCTTCCATCGGTGGAATGAACCTCAGCGATTTGGCTACCGTGAAATGTAGCCACCTTGGAAGAGAAGAATGCTTACATCACAGGGGGCCCGCTTGCCAAGCTTAACTACCCTCCGCAAGTTTGGAGGTTCGATTATGGAACCAATACCGTGCTTGGGAATCGGGGCCATCCACCATGATGTAGAAAACTTCCCTTGTGAGTTTACCATCATCTCAGGTTCGATCCGGACATAGTTACGCACGTTTTAGGATCTTATGTGCATCGACAAATGGGTTTGAATGTTTACATTCAGATTCAACCTGTAGTCCGATTCATGATGTTTGCATAAGGCTGCGGGACTTATTCCAATTGAAGCCAAGGTCTATACAAGATCTTCCAATCGTAGAAAATCAAAGGACACTCAAGAACATAGATGTATGCGCTTTTTTCATTCTAGTTATGCTCTCCTCGAGAGGCTTTGGATTCATGGGTAAATAATTACAAATGCAGGCTTCTATTCGGTCCCTTTCGAGCCTTGTCCAAGACAATTGTGGAGAGCAAGCAGTCCAATGAACTTCCCTCGGTGAGATACATCTATCATCTTCTAAACCGAAATAAATATACAATATACATGTTTAAGCTTGTGTTATGCAGACGATTGACATCATTATTAAGAGAATCATAGAGGAATTTGAAGGCCGCCCTTTATCGCAAGGAGAACAGCCAAGAAAGGTGTTCTAATCTGTTTTTTGCCTTTCATTTGTGTAATTTTCTTCGTCTTTAATTGGCACATTGATTGACAAGTCTATCACCATCGAAAACAACACATAACCAAGAAAAACTTCTAAAGTTGAACGAGGTTAAGGCCCTGTTTGCTTATGCGGGAAACGAAGTTGAGGTATTGTTTCCGACTTAAATGCCTTTCTTTTTACTTTACATCAAATGAGCATGGCGACCATTGTTTATTGCAACTATGATAGTTATTGTTTCAAAGAATCACATAGCTGAGATTTGTAGGCGCTTTTGATAATGTGGTGCTATCCTGCGACCGTCATAGCCACCATTGCGGGTTAGCATCTTATTACTCTAGTTTTTGCTTTGATTCCAAAGGGTAACATCCTTTCAGTTCATGCAGAGATTTGTTATGGTTGATGGGCCTATTCACAACCATGCAATTCATGATTGGGGTGAGCTGTAGTAATTTCTTCGTAATTGTTTCTTTATAGTGAAGAACTACTTTAGTTACTTCTGCAGAGATTACACTATTGTTTGCAGTTGATAACTAGCTTGCAGCATTAATTGGCGTCTATATATACAATGTGTTCGTCATTTTCTGGATAGGCTTGCATCATATTGTCATTTGCACATTTAACATAAAAGGAAAGAAATCATATGCATGCATACTAATTTGAATGTTGTAGTGGCAGATCTGGGAATGGATACCAGATATTGCATGGGGCAATTAAAAGGATCTTGAGATGGAGCTTTGCACCACAAACTTTAAAGATTGCCTCGCTAAAGTGGACAAATGGTTCGCACATTACAATGAAGATATAAAGTGAATAACAGGAAGGCACACAGAGGTAAAATTTATAGTCCAGAGCTTATGCACTTAGAAATCTTTTTGCTAGTGCAGTGCAGATAGATTTTAGTTGCAATGTTTAACATTCAAATAGTGCCAGTAAGAAACCAAGTGTGTAAAATCTTGAAACATTGTAGACGGATCCTTAGAAGGATTCAATTTCAATGAGATTTTGCATTCGCAGATTCTGCTCCAGTATGGGTTATTAATTGCAAAGCTCACCGGATGATTGCCGCATCATGAATTATTTTGCAATGATTACATGTCCGCTTTCCCTGTCGCTGCATGTCTGAAAGTACATGTTTATTTTTGTGTCCCTTTTTCATTCTCGTTTTGCAATATTAATTATTCACTATTGCTTGCTAGACATTCGCGGTAACCGAGCAAAAAATGCATGGTATTTTCAGAACATGTTTGACAGTAGAAGCCACGTTGGGAAACGATTTTTGCAACCAGTGTTGACCTTGAAATCCCATCCTTTTTCTAGTGTTTAGCTTTGAGCCTTTTGAAGCCATCAATTTGCGTGCAGACATGTGAGCATGGCCAAGACAGTGTGCGTGACAGGTGCTTCATTGCTAAGACCACTCGTTATGGACGTTGTGAAGCATTTTTCTTTTTTGTCAAGGCCGTTCTTTTCTGAGGAGTTATCTTAGGAGAGAAGCCATTTGCTAGGTGTTTGGCTATAATACGGGATTGGGCGGCCATGGCGTTATTTTCACTGTTTGACCGGACTTTGAAGATGCTGCTGGTAATGGGTAGATGCAATTCCGGCTGAGCGGAACGTCCTTTGGCGCCTTGCAGTGGTGTGTGGTGGTTTCGTAGGTGCAGGTGTGTATATCATGGTATTAGGTTGTAGTCCGGCTGCCTGGCAAACCTGCGCAATCCGAGCCTGTTGGTATTTTGGCTGCCTGCTATACATGCATAGGATTACTAGACAATTTCGAGCTATGCAAGGGACATTCTTGGAAGAATGGGAAATATTTCTGTGCTTGGATCATAAAGTGATAAATTATTACGTTCAAGGAGGGCAGATTGGTACATATATTTGTTTGAGGATAGCAAAAATATTCTGTGAAGCCTTTTGCAATATAAATATGGTAAATTACTGCATAGAGGAGTAGGTTTGAACTAGAAACACACTGCGCCGCTGTTGCAAAGGATGAATCCGAGCTTTTCCAGACTGTAGAATTATCCGATGCTTTCAAATTAATGCCCCCATCGTCAGAAATTGCTGCATAAGCTGCTCCCTGCATGTTAGTATTCCATTTTATGACGGAAGCAACCAAGATGCTGCAAACTCCCACAATTAATTAAACAGCGAGTAATTTTTGCCCTCAGATTTGCCGATATGTTTTGTGCAAAAAAAAACCTTAAATTGCCTTCACTCCTTGAGATCAGTAGAATTTAATATGAATCGATAACATAACTAGCAGAAAATATAACTATGTTATTCACGCATGCAACAAAACCCTACAACTGTTACCTTTGTGGACAGTTTGCTCTATCAGTTGCAGACACAATGTTTAGCAAATATTTGTTGTTGTTTCTAGGTGATTTTGACGCTACCATTGAGCTGTTTCAGAGAGGTCTGAAGATTCTGTCAGACAGTGGTGATTGTTCACAAGCTGATCCTGCAGTAGAAGCAGCACGCATGGAATTTGCTAAAGTACTTTCTGAGATGGGGAGGTGAATGTTAGGATCAAAATTACAATCAAAATGAGCTTTCATATGAATTTGATTTCTTCATTCAGCTTGAGTGGTTTAGGAAATGCAGCTCTTAATACTCCTTGTCTTACCTTGATACTAACATACTCTATTTGCAGGAACTGCATGCAATTGCTTAGCTGCAATTTTGCATTCATTGGTACTAGATGATGAATCAGAAAAGTTGATGTGTAGAGTCCTGAAGATACAGGAAGCAGAGTTAGGTCCCAATCATAAGAAGGTTATGTTGACATTGAAGTTGCTTGTCATGCTTAATGATAAGCTGGGAAGAGTAGCAGAGGCTAAGTCATTGTATAAAAGGCTAAAGAATTTGAAGGCAGTCAAGGGGTATCATCTGGGTATTTTGCACTCCCTATGCCATATCTCAAGTTTCAGACAAAAATATAATAGTTAAGGTCACTAATTTTGAAGACGTGAGTTTTTATCAAATTGTTGATCTGCCATGATGTTGATGTTTCTGTGGCATTGCCCATCCGGATGATACATTCCACCTTCAGCTTAGAGGCCCCTGAAAATCCTTAATGTCACAAAGGTTTGTCGTTCTTACGTTCCAATTCCACGTGCATAGAATGTATGGCACACGTTTTGTAAAATCTAATGAGGTTGCATTTCTTTCTGGCTAGGTCTTGCAATATTTTTAAGATTATCCAATATGGAAAATTGTTTGAACTAGATAAGATTTTCAAGGCAGGAAGATGGACCTCCTTAAACTTTGCAAAAACATAGTCCTACGTTTGCAAACAAAAAGACCACGTGCTGAATCATCCATCGTCACCCTAAACTACTTAGCTGCACCTGACAATGGTATTGTCATGTAAGGAACGCCTCCAGATGGACTCTACGCTCTGTTTGTTGAAGGCCAGTGCATTATAATGTCTGTCAATAGATCTGCTCGTCGATTATTTGTTCTGCCAGAAATTTGGCAAAGCTGAACAAAGGGACTGCAAAGATTTTGAGTTCTGTTTATTAGCTCACCTTGGTTTTATAGCACAAAAATAATATACATGCATCTTTCCGGTGCATAAATTTTATATTTGGTTAGGTTATAACATTATCAAATTCAAAGACAAATCCAATACGTAACTTAAATGATAAAGATTCGCTTATATTAACAGCAGCTAAATTTGCAAAACGACACTAAATTCCTCCACACATTGCCACCTTCAAGTGAACACTATATATGCTCGTCTATGGTCGCTCCAGTAGCAATGGCCGATGTCGCAAAAGGCAGGCTTGAAGTTTGTCCAGATATGGTCAAGCAGTGCCGCGGAGCGCGTGGCGGCATTCACTTGTTGGACATGGCCGGGCATCGTGGCCTGTAACGCCGCGATGATGTTGTTTTGTCGCAGGGCATCTATGTTGAAATCTCCCATGAGGACAGTCCTAGCAGCATTGGCTCCAAAGCGGATTGCGATGTTGAACTCTCAGCAATCGCTCTAATATTGTCAAGGAATTGCTGCATGCTCCCGCCGTGGTGCCTATATATATTTGCCGTGTGTAGCATGGTTCCCGTGGTGCGATCTCAAACGTGCATTAACGATGGTCTGCCTGAGAGGAGCCTGTAACGAGTTGGTGGTTGAGAAGCTCGAGCCTGTCGATGTCGTAAAGTAAAATGCAAATGCAAATGTGAATGCGTAACATCACCTTCACAAAATGTCAATGTCTTAAAATAGCAATTTCGATTCAAATACTCTATTGTCTACAACTACAACATAAGCCATTTCACTCTTCGGCCATGGAGGGCAACCCTCCGTGCGCAGCACCTTGTTTCCTTTTGTCCCTTTTGAAACTATTGCTGCATATTTGAAAAAAATAGTTGATTTGTTTTCCAAATCTATCCTACCAGTTTAATTCTCTATTTTCTAATCATCAAATATAATTCTTATCCATCCGGATTGATTTCACATTCTTTTTTTTTGCCCTGTATGTCTCTCTTTCTTCATTTAGCATACAACAATCATCGCTTGCTGACCCTCTAAATAGTTAGACCATCAATTCATATAGAATATATATTGATGGTTATTATATGGTCATGTTCCTTTTAGTTCTCTAGTGCTCGCGATAGTGTTTAGGATATGGTGTGGTCACTTTGAGTCCCTTGCCCTTTGCTTATGCATCACTTTTTGAAACTTATCGTCGTTAACACCTTCTTAGCATATCAATCAGTGTCTTTACCTTAGTGTTTTGGCCTTCTATTGTTTGGCATATGCTCATTACCAAGACTTTCTTTCTATCTGTGGTGCTCTTCTTGCTTCTTCAATTCCATTGCTCATTTTGTTGATTTGGCTGATTTCTCATTGCTTTGTTAGTCTGAGTGATCCATTTTATTGTGTTAGTTTGTTTGCTCCGTTTGCGTTGGTTTTTTGGACCTCATGCTTCTTTCTCCATTATTCATGGTTTGGCATCATTGCTTGTTTGGTTTGCCAATTTGAAGAAAAAATTCCAAATGGAAGATATATGAAAGATCGAATAAGATTTCGATGGCACAAGCACAAAGTTGAGAAGGAAAATCGAGGAGATTGCTGCCACTATTTGGCAGCATAGAAGAACAATTTGCACATGTCACTTTTTAGCTAACATCTTGCAGAACATGTGTGCATAGATCAAGTTTACATTTTTTGAAGACAAAATTTGTTGAAAACCCTCAGGAAAGATCAAAGTAGAAGACCCAACCAAGGAATCTCACTTGAGCATCATGAGAAGGATCTAGGATCAAGTTACCTTTATGGAAACTCCAAGTCAACACTTGAAGACCCCTCTAGAAGTCAAAGTTTGGAAGACCCCTCAAAAGTAAGGCATTTTACTTTATCAATGTTTTTTGGCATGATTCATATCTTCATAGGCTCCATTGTCATGATTCCATCCATCTCACATCTCATTTTCCCCATCTCACATGCCATTACCACCTTCCAAAACCAAAGTTGGCAAAAGTCTTTTTCCTAGTCAAGAACACCTCACACACCTTAGCATACATCCATTATTCATGAAAAATGCAAAAAATTCCATTAAAATTGGCTTCCTAAAGGTCAAAAGACCATATTCTTTCTCTAAAAGTAAAGTTAGAGAGAGAAAGGTGCACATTTATCACAAATTTTAAAAAGGCAAAATTGGCCTAAGTATCACCAAAATATCAAAGATTTGAGGTGCACTTGCCACTTTGACATAACATCATCCACCTTAGCAAGAAATATGCCACATCATCACATGTCATCGACATCATGCCACACGTGGCATCCACCTCATTTCCATCTCACAACGGTTTTTTGACTAGGAGAATATTCTTTGCCACTTCACCTGCCACATCACCCCAACATTTGTGCCACCTCATCATGAGAATGCCAAGTCACCTCCTTCCTTTTTGCCACACCATCAAATTTTAACCACAGTATTGACCAAAAAGTCAAAGTGCTCAAATCCCAAAAACTATTTTTCCATCTTGTAGAACACGAAAAAAATATGCCATGTGGACTTTGAAATTTTGCAAAAAAGCCCTGTTTTGACCCTCAAAATCTATATCTTGGGATCCGTGCCCATGGTTAAATTTTTTTTTTCCTATCTACCCCCCACCTAGCTAATCCTTCCACCCAATCCTACCCCCCCTCCCCAACACGGTATTTGGGACATGTGGGCCGGCAATGGGCCGAATCCCACGCGGGCATAGCATGCAATTCTTATAAACTTGCATGGATTGGTCCTTATATACCTAAGCTTCTTTTTTTAGAAATGTCTGTGGGATATTTTGAGCTAATCAAGAAACCTAAAACAGAGTTCAGGGCCAAGATCCGAAAAATTGTCATGATTGAGCGGCTAAATCATTGCATGTGTCCCGATTCATCTCCAGCCACACCAAGAAACCCGAAACCTGCTTAAAAGACAAACAATGTCAGTAAAATCTGCCAAGAACATACTGGAATCGGGGATACAAGAAAGGGAATTCATCTCAGAAAGAGGGTCGGCTTCTGTGCGAGATTATTGACCTGTGCAACACATTGTCGGACCGGTTTGATGATTCTCGAGTGTGAATGATCTTCCTTGCCTCAAAATTCATCAAAATATGATGCAAGCTTGACTGTTTGATTATATATTGTTACTTTGATCCTGTGCCCAAGACTCAAAGCTTGGGAGTCAATGTATACCTTTTTCATGATGTGCAATTGATAGAAAATCCGAACTTGGTAAGGAAGAATTGTTCTATGCATTTGAAGCTTTGAATATATCTCTAAGATAATCTATAAAGGCGAAGATACTTAAAGAGAATTAGGCAACTTAGGTTTGACATTATATTTGTCTTGTTTTATCAGTTGTAAATCACATAAAACTAAAAAAAGTGAAGTATCTTAAGTATTTTAGTCTTGAACATCGAAATGCTAATCAAAATATGTCCCCCAGTATGAGTCAGGCTTTGTTTTCATTCTATACCAAAATTGCACTAATTCCATAGGCTACTTAGCACCTATACAAGTTATCAAAAACTCAAAAGGATATCCAGAATTTGATCTGTGGAATATAGCTCTATGTTTTTTGGTACAAGAAGACTGTCTGTCAAAAAACGATCTCTTGCATCATATACAGTAAATTTCTAAGTAAGAAATTTCATGCACCTAACCCAGAGAATCCTAGGAGTCTAGGCCACTTTACAAAAAGTCGGGTAGAACTATTGACTTAATTTTGACTTGGTCAGGGGGGTTCTTTTTCTACTAGATACACTTAGATTTTGGTTGCTGACCTTTTCAGGGAGAACTATCTCACACTTGGGAACCTGGAGATGGGCAAAAATTCAATACCAAGATTATTTGGTTGAACTTTTGCTAAGACTGTTTTTTTCTGTTTTGGGAAACTAACATCTACTTGATAATTGAGCACTTTTTCAGCGAGTTTTTATACAGAGTGGTTGCCTATAGCAACCTGGAGGTCCTGTATTAGTGAGGTTGGAGATGTGCCAGGAATACCTTCAACATTTTGGAGGTCCTACCGAGATCCCACCTGATCTTTGGGAACTCATGGCTCCTAGAAGAAACAATGAAGTTGCTGATCAAGTTCACACTGAACCACAAGAAAATACAGGAGTAGCTGCTGCACAGCATGGATCTACCTGGCAGGGTAATACATGTATGCAATATTTTTAGCTCAATATGCCTATTCCCCGACCTATTTTTGTTCCGAGTGTCAATGCTAACAACTTGCTAGAGACCTTTGAGGAGCATTATCAAGAATATGGCTACAAAAAAGGAGGCAAATTCTCAGAATTCAGAAAGTGGTTCAAGAATGATGAGATAAGAGTATGGCTGGATTATGTGATCAGTACAGGTGTCAACACTTGGGAAGAAATTGAAAAACAATTTCTAGAAAGGTTTGGTAATCTTGTTGAACCTCAAGATCTGGTTTTTGAATTACAAGAATTCAGCATCAAACTTGGTAGACTATTATTCAATATGTTGAGAGGTTTCATGCATATCTAACCAGATGTCAGATCAATCAAGTT
This sequence comes from Isoetes taiwanensis, assembly GCA_021234155.1. Taxonomy (NCBI): domain Eukaryota; kingdom Viridiplantae; phylum Streptophyta; class Lycopodiopsida; order Isoetales; family Isoetaceae; genus Isoetes; species Isoetes taiwanensis. The sequence continues at coordinate 8,620,730 of JAJEKV010000010.1, read as the reverse complement.
CCCAATCATACCTTGCACCTTGTGGCATGTTTCATAAGAGGCTTGAGTAGCAGACCAAGAGTCTATAGGAAGATGTACACGTTGCAAAAACAAGAAGGCTTTCACACTATACATAGAGCTTTCACCAAAGCCATTGAGATTGCCAATATGTTTTCTTATCTTCCTGATGACGGACACCCATCTAACCAGTTTATGCTATTCAAAAGGAAAAGAAGAAGCCAAAGATGGAGGAGCTGATGTCAAAGCTGAGATCACAAAAGTATCTGAGGCCTTGCTTTCACAAAGATGGAGGAGCTGATGTCAAAGCTGAGATCACAAAAGTATCTGAGGCCTTACTTGAAGTCACAAAGCAACTTCAAGCAATGAAGGCTTCGAGACCTGAGAGGAAGATCTATCCATCTCGTGCCCATTGCCAAAGAGACACTCACTCTAATTACTGTTGGTATAGTCCATGCATCAAATGCGGTAAAAGAGGGCATTTTGGTAAGGAATGCCCAGTTTGTGCTTTTTGCAAAGCCATTGGGCATTATGAGGACAGATGTAGTGTAAAAGAATATTTTACTAGGCAGGAAGCAGAAAAAGCAACTGAATCAAATGCACCAATCAAATTTGCTACTGAGCCAACTTCTTCAGTTAGGTTTGCTGCTGATCCAGCTATATCAATCAGGTTTATGCAGGAGTCAGAAGAGCAAGAGGAAATCATGGTTGTGCACACCAGAGCCATAAAAAACACAAGAGATAAAGAGGTGATCCATGGCAAGGTTGAAGCAAGTGTAGCAAGTGCACCTAAGGTAAAGCCAAATGAAGTCAATCAGGTTGTACCTATTTTCCCTCATCAAAAATATGCTAGGAAAGAAAAAGAGACTGATGAAGTTGAATTTTTGCTGAAAAATGCCAAAGTAAGTGTAGATTTACTTACGTTATTAAAGATTGTACCATCTTACAGAGATAAGGTCCTAGATCTAACCAAAGAAGAGCACATCAACTTATCACAAGGGGAACAAATAGCGCTTACAAAATCATATATATACCCGGGTGCTTTTACATGTGCAGCAAAGATTGGCAAAAAGATACTGCCAAAAGTACTACTTGATGGAGGATCTCCTCTTAATGTGATGTCTCATCATATAATGAAGTCACGTGGCCTAGAAATAGACAGAAAAGCATTTATGATGTGCGCCTCTGGCTCTAATGAATATGAAGGTCGCTCCTCCTGTATATTGTTCCAGTCATCCCCCACTGTCCAAATTAAGAATGTTATTAGCCCCGCCCCGAAAGCCTTGTCATATTTCACCTTCCCAAATGCCAGTCCAGTGCAGTCAGTGGTGGTGCCTACAATGTTCGTTCCTTTAGCTAACCCCGTTCTTCTTGTCCTGATACCTGTCATCAGCTCTTCGTCGTCCGTCAACCATACATAATGGTATTATATTTGGAGCGCTCTTGCTCGGGCACGTCCCATTGGATAGTGGGGCTAAGCCCGCCATGGCGTAACCATAAAGGGGATCATTGAAAAAGCATGAGCTATTATTGGAACATTATGAAGTGAGTGATTTCCACTAGGAATCTGATGGCCAGGTTGTGCTGGTTCCATATGAATTAGTACGGGAATGCGTATACCCATTACTCTAGCAATGGCACCAAAAATACGATATGGAGTACCTGTATCTTTGTGGTTCGTGGAAATCAGCCATCTTTTCGTAAAATTGCAATGCATGAAATACGTAAATTGATCCCGTTGAAGTGTTTGTGTTGATCTTTCTTTCATTGTCTAATGGCTCGAAGTGCGATGCGGTTCCCCCATTACTCCAACAGGCAGATAATCTATATATTCACCACCCTTCTCCCCACAGGAAGAAAGAAGAAAGAGTGATGCCACATGGCATGCATCTATCTTCGAATCCTATTTGGTGTTCGGCTGTGCTAGGAGGTCGTGCGTGGGGGCCTGCATGATCTGTAGACCGACTAACGAGGGACCGATTAGGGATAGGGCCGATCTAGAGGCTAGAAGGCGTAAAGCAGTTCTGAAGGTTAACACACACATCTAGTCATTTCATTACCATTAATGAGAGGAAGAAGAAGGATAAGAAGCAAGCCGATGGAGTACGTACAAGCCGTAGCAACCAACATGCATGAGACAAGAGCTTAGCTTAGCTTAGCTTATGTGGAGGGGGAAAGCAAGCAATGTCATGTGATCTAATGACCTAATCAGTCAAGTATCTTGGGCATGAGTGGGGGTTCGAGTTCCCCTATCCATAACCAGTCCAGAATGAGAGGGAATGCGAGAGAAGACCAAGCTAGACTCAGAAAGAAAGAAAGAAAGGAAGAAAAAAGAAAGGGTGGGCATAGCGAAACTTGAACCTGCGACCATTAGAATAAGGAGTCAGTGCTCTACCAACTGAGCCATACACCCAAATGAAGTAACCACCTATTGCTATATATTGTATCGCTCTGTATACAAAGTGAAACCGATAACTCGATTAGGGAAGCCACTCAAAGGCACTTACAACATCGGAGACAAGGACTACCCATGCCAATGAGAGAGGCAAGAAGACTTTCCAGCCAAGTCTCATTAATTGATCATAACGAAAAGCTCCTCAGCAAAATGGAAGTTTCCCCTATGATGTTGGCCGGAGTGATGATAGTGACATCGAACCCTCGTTCACAAAACTCAAAAGAATGCAGTAATGATCAGAATGACTCTTTTGACAGTAACGAGTTGGCGAAGTTTTTCTCCATTTTGACTAGATAGTCATAAGAAATAAGAGATTTTTTCGAAAAAAGATATGCAGAATGCCCCTGTAGAGTGTTTTGCATTGCATAAGAAATTACATATCCCACGTATCTCAAACACTTTTTGAATCTATTTAATTGGAGAAATGACTTGACTGTCGCCAAACCTCTACTTTCTATTTCTGCCTGTATGGGTTTTTGACCACAAATCATCTTCATACTTTCTGTTTCTGCCTGTATGGGTTTTTGAAAACAAATCATCTCCATAGCCAATGCAACCTTTTTTATGGGATTGGAGAGTTCCTTTGAAATCGCTACTGCTTCACGCAAACTAGAAACTTTCAGCGTAATGGACTTTCAACAATGAATCTTGATGTAATACATTATGGCGTGAACATTGCAGCTTGTTTTTTTCTTGTTCTTGTGGTTGTCGCTACTAACGGAGCAGGTGCCACGTCAGAGCAACAGAATAAATGGTTGTTGTCGCTACATGCATGACACTGAACAATTACGATGCATGTGGGGCATGAGGTCCATCGAACAACTCATTCCCGCCAAGGCAGACCACCTTGGATTGATAGGAACCTCCCATCTAGATCCATGTCGTCCAGGCTCTCGGGGAGGCTGCATAAGCAAGGTATTACATCCGTACGTCCCGTATGGCTTTGCTCTGGATTTCCCTAATCCCACCATGAATGACGAACTCCATTACTCATGTGATAGTGAAACGCTAAGAAAGTTAGATTGACTAGTAAAATATTGAACTAGTGAGAGACGAAGAAGAAGAAGGAATAGTGAGAAAAAGTCAGGCTCAGATCACCTATTTTCCAAGAGGGGAGACTAAACAAAACCTTAGCTATTGAGGGAGCCCCTGGTATTCTATAGAAAGTAGGGAACGTCGGAGTAAGCTACGGCTTATGAATGGTAGGATGAGGCAGTAATGGTCGATTGATTTTCATCTTTTACTCACTTCTTTGTGTGGTGGGGTTTGGGCCTGTGATCCTCTGCGCCTGGAGCGGATGCGTTACCGAATTGCGTTGCACCTTGCTTGCTTAACCCCCTAAGAATAGAACCACGGACACGCTCTCATCTATCTATGTTCCATCTCTGTATCCCCCAACAAGATCAGAAGGGCCTCCTTTAAGCTGAGAATATCCCCAGGATTTGGGTCATTGGGGTGATCCAACAAAATGGTTATATCACCCATTAGAACCATGACATCATTGCAGTGCTACAACGAGAAATCCCCATTCTCTAACATCGTAAGATCATTGCCTTGTGAGCCAACAATCGTGTCATCCTGGAAGACCAAGCATAAAGGAGAAAAATTCGGGGTAGAGTGTGTCAAAGGCATTACTTTCTTTTAGCTGGTACTGCAAAGCAAACTTTGCTATTAATGGCCAAGATCATGCCTTGAGACTGCTAGGTTGATTAGTAGTCCTTAGCATTATGTATGGTAGGGAGCAACTTAATGGTGTCTTCATGATAGACATTATATGTTTTTGAGGATTACATTTGATTTGATACCTTTTCATATATGTCCTTTTATAGTTTATCCCATCCATATGCATAGTTTCTTGTTTTTCAATGCACTTCCCATTTATCCTATGTCCTTCCTTCCATTGTTTAGTTGGTTTAATTTGCTACCCAATTGCCTGATTTTGTCGCTGGCTTACAATACTTGGACCTCTATGTTGCAAGATCTTTTTGATATCATTTTCTGCCTCTTTTTCAGCATGTGTATCTGTCTTCTTTGTATTTGTTCTACAAATGACATTTACCTCCATTTCGTCAAATAGAAGGTAAATGAAGTTCTGGAACTACTGAGCAACTACTGAGGTAACTGCCTATGTAGTTCTTTTCTTGCCATTTCTAGACACTTGGCTATTTAGGTTTTTTTTTTTCCTCACATTTTTCTCATCAGCACTCTTTACGTGCAACTTCTTCTTGCTAGCATCATGCCCTCCCCCTCTGCCCCTCAACAAAAATAATAATAATAATAATAATAATAATAATCATAATCATAATATATAATAATAAAAAAATACAACCCCCAAAATCCTATTTTCAACTATTGTCATGTGGCATCCACTTGTTTATGAGCCCTGTGTTTGGTGTAACCTTAATAATTGAATGACTATATGAGCAGTGTACGCTTGGTTTGAGTGAGGCCCTAGTGCCTAGATGGAGGTCCCCCTGCCTATGTGGAGGCCCTCGTCCCTAGATAAGCCTCTACTGGATTTTGTTGTTCTTTTTTCTTTTTGTTCTTTATGCAGGAAGCTAACTAGCTAAACATCCAATTATTTGGCATCATGGTTGGTTGGAGGTGAAAAATACAATTTTTGGTATGGTTTGACAATGCTTTGCCTGTGGCAAGCTAGATAGACATTACACATTATCATGAGATGACTTGGCATTGTTTCTTCTTTCTTCCCTTTTCCTTTTTCCTTTTGCATGTGTTAATCATAAGACGAAGATCATTTGGAGAAGGCTATTGCAAGCATGATTGCTCTTCATTTCTCGTTTTGTTAATCATGTATTGTTAATCCGACAAGGCTGGTCAGCATGAGGGTGCTCTTCTTGATGATTTAGGACCATACCCTAACTTAGTGAAGCTATTATTGTTAGGGTTTTTCGTCAAAAACTCGAAAGGGCGGATTTTTTCATCTTGACCATAATGGTTTCAATAATTGGGAGCATAATGCAGCACATGATGCCAAAACCGTAATTAGATTCCAATGCAACACAAGATGCCAAGCCATAATTAGATTCTTCAACACTGCAAACTTTAACATATGTAGTTGCTGCTTCTTGCCCTTAAGGGCTTCATGAAGCATGATCTAATATATTATTATTATTATTATTATTATTATTATTATTATTATTATTATTATTATTATTATTATTATTATTATTATTATTATTATTATTATTATTATTATTATTATTATTATTATTATTCATGAAAATCTTTATGCATGAAATTCCTGGCAACACTACTACTAAAGACAATTGTAATTAGAGCAGATAAGTATTTAAAACCATTAATATGAAGGAATGAAACAAATCTCTGTCTCCATCACTACTGTAAAACTTCTGATGTACGATAGATTGATGTGTGAAGCACCTCGTTGCATTAACAACAAATGTGGCATTGGGGATCTTGTAACCTCAACTTGAGCTGTGAGCATGCTTAATTGCCAAACAAACAACATAAAATGGCGCTCATCCAATTTAATTTTTGCTTGGTAATGAGTAGCCAAGTTGCGGATTGCAAAAAATGTACTTTGTCTGCTTCCACATTCTTTGCAACATGATGATAATGCCCTTTAAGAAATCAAGATGTCCTGCAACATCAATGGGCAATAAACACACGGTCTAAATCACATAAACAAAAGCACAATATAATATCATCATACACAGATTGCAATAAAAGTATAGGAAGGCCCTTTGGCCTTTTCTATATGATGTGGTCTTACACCTATTAACAGAGAATAGAAAAGAATAGAATAGTGTTTTTATCGTCCACGGTATAATGGCATTGTTGTTGGACTTTTTCAATATGATGTGATCTTACACATATCACATAGTCATATTTCTTAACAAAAGCCTAAAGCATTTGGAAGTTCTAAGAATTACATGCACTAGTCTATTTCCCAGTTGTAGTTTCTTCACTGACTAGATTCATGCAATGAACTCTGAAGTTCCAGTCATAAACAATCCTCTTTCCTGGATCTTAAAAGCCTGTACTCCAGAACTGTGCATTACCTTCTGTTCAGGAGATGCCTTTTTCTTTTTATGATTCGGAGCTGGCCACATGAAACCCTGCCTTTCTGTGCAAGCAAAATCCAGCCTAAATCTGCAATGATAGGCCCAAAATGAACTCCCATTAGCAGCCAAAACGACCTGGGAAAAGCTTTTTCTTTAGCTGAAATGGTAAGCTGTAACATGCGTGATCTTGATGTTTTGCACTGAACCTTGCAGCATCCAAAATCTGGCATCATAAATGGGTCCTGACATCGATGCTGCAATTGTCTCTTACAATTATGATACAATATAGTAACAACTCCAATGATGACAAGATGAAGTTAGGGGCACAAATCCAGATTCATCTGTAGCTATGTGCTGTAGACACGGAGATCCATAATCGTGGCTCTCAAAAGTAAAATATAAAAGAATGAAATGGAACTTAAGAAAGAATGATCTGGCTCAGAACCTGCAATGCCTTGTGATATTAGAAATATAGATGTAGGCTCCCTTCGTCGAAGCAACTCGATAGTCGGCAACCAATCCCCCCTTGCCCTAGAATACAAGAGGCCAATGTTTGCATGGAATTTTTACAAGTGAAAACTACCAAAATGCCCCTATGAGTTTATGTAATTACCAAAATGCCCTTATAAGTTTCAAAATCACCAAAATGCCCCTGACTCAAACAAATTTACAAACAAATTACCAATTTGCCCCTACAGAGCAAACTTAATTACCAAAATGCCATTACATACTAGTTTTGATCATTTTAGATGAAATCAGGAGCTCGTTCATATCTATGGCATTGATTATGGCCTCAACATGAGAATTTAGTTTGGAACTCGACTCACAAGATGAACCATACTCATGTGTGAAACACCTTTACTCAAGGTGTTATCATACGCTTGTGATGCTAATTACCATGCGTATGATTCATGTTCAAGTGTTGGCAGTCCTTACTTCAGAGCTACGATGGTTCTCTTTATTTTCGGGTGTTTCTTCCCAGCCTCATGGGAAGTACAAGTAAGCTATTAGATACCATTGTACGATTTTGACAATGTGTTGAAATAATATCGGTAGTATCATGCTAATAGTATAATATCACAAGAACATCCAAGCTTTGGAGGTGAAGTGCCAAAAATTGACATGGAAAGTATTTGGGCTTTTCAAAAGCATGTAGCCAATGAATAATACGTGGTGCTCATATTTATATTTAAATACCTTAGGAAAAGAATCAAGTGGATGAGTGAACACGCAAGGAATATAAATTACAAGCTTAAAGGTGTGGTGGGCCAAGCATAGATGTGAAATTCGAGCTACCCAAGGAGGCACGTGCTTAGATGAGAGATGACACGTTGGATACATGTATGGTGCCACATAGGCACCATATGGCCTTCTCAATTCTAGTCAAATGTCCCTCTTCACACGTATTCATTGTCCATTGCTACATGTGTCCCGCGTCACACTTGTTGTGGATCTAGCTTATGCTGAATTTATGCACCATGTAGGCTAGGGCATCATTAGTCCCTAATCACCTCATTAAAGTTGGGGTTCAAGTGTATCTCTCAGATACCCTACTTAGGAGTATTACAACTTATGAAATATTTTTCTATACTCTTTGTGAAGGGTCGGCGTTTTAATTGTTGCTACGAATTTTTTGTTGAAAACACTTAGGGTGATATCCAAATAGGTTGCACTCGTTTTTTTTGGGTCCCATAAGACCGATTGGTCTTTGTGGACGATAAAAATCATTTAATTCAAATCAATTCAATTCATTACATTGTAAATGCCCCTCTAGTTGGATAATATAATTGAAGGCGAGGTTAACCCTCACCTCGAGATAATTATAGTATATAACTCTCGAGACTGGCAAGCCGAGAGATATGATCATTGAGAGGGGAGTGTTGACCTCCCTTAAACAGCTGATGGAGACGATTATCACCGTCACGTGATAACCTCCCCAATATCAGCCGTGAAATGGATAATCACTCAGGAGTAATGGATTATCAAATGTAAATCATTGCTACAAAGATGTTGCTCCAAATGTGGATGTTGTTGCTGAGGTACTCATGGAAGGACATGCTTAGGTGACACAATGTATAGGCAAAAGCCATGTAGAATACACATGGTGCTAGCTAAGCACCACATTTGCCAAATGTCATCCTTAGACCTATTATAGATCTAGCTTATATTGAACGCATGCACCACTTAGGCTTAGTTGCCTTTCTGTTAACTGTTACACTATGAAATGTCCCTAATCACGCCCATAAAGTTGGGATTCAAATGTATAAAAAACCTACTTACTATGGCCTTTCCAACCGCAACCCTTTGTGAGGGGTCCTCTCTTTGGACAAAATAGAAACACTGTCGTGGTTGTTTCTTGGCATGCATTTTCATGCTATCACGTGTCTATCCCCTCCACAACATAATGGAAGTAGAGTTACTCCATTCTGCTCGACCAGTTGTGCATGTTTTTTGTTTAGGACTTGTGTTTAGGTTTTCATTTAAATTGCGCAGCCAAGCTCCTCATTCGCAGCTCCTTCGTAGCTCCTTACATCTTGCAAACACTTGCAGATCTTCTTTGCTCGCAGGCCTTCTTTGGATCTGATAGTAGGTAGAACTCCATCGCAGATAAAGTCTATCATTTCTTGGGTATATTATTGTTTTGAGGCCGTCAGATGACGACGCCTTCTGCGGAATATGCTGGCTGGGAAGATCCGAGCCACTAAAATTGGGTCAGCATGGGGTCAAATTGACCCCATTTAATAGGAGCACCCCTTATACAATGCCATGGCTTCAACCAGTATACAAAACAGGAGCATGTATATATAGTACCACAAAGCAAGCAAACTAACTGAAATGGCTACTTCTTTACAGCACAAGCATGGTATATATACATTCATGGGATGTCAAAGTACAGAGAAAAGACGACATAAGCATGAACTTAGTTGCGCAGCTCTCCAGAGAAGGCCTGCCTTATGATGCTATACAATTGCCAGATCTCCTGTGACAACAGCGCCCTTGCAAGCTCACGTGCGACCTAAGAGTATGAAGCTCAGATGTCGCAACTCCGAGCCACCCCCACGCAACACTGTTCATGGCAGTCTCAATTGCTAAGTAGAACCTGCGAAGCTGGCGCTTGAGAATGCGCATTGAAGCCGCCATCCTATGCATTTCCGTGCCAATCTGAACTAGCTGATTAACGAACTCCTCAGCACAGAATGTCTCCTCCAGCTCCGGTGGATAAATCCGAGCATCTGGATGAGAGGCATCAACGCTAGAACTGATCAACGAAGGATCTATATGGACCACAGGGTCACCTGCACCATCCTGGGCATTCGCATCTACCTCCATTTCAAACCTGCGACAAGAAAAGCAACACGTGAAGGAAATTGTACAATTATACAACATCTAACAGGCCTAGCCAACAACCATGCTGTGATCTCCTGTGTAGACTGGAATGTAATGGGCATCATGATCAGGTATCACAAGCTCATGGCTGAACGTGACAAAGGTCATGGAAATTGCAGGACGGCCCCAGCTCATATACGATGCCCCGATCGTATACAAACTCGAGATCATCCTCAAACCAAAGATCTGCGCCGGCGATGTGAGGCCGCCCACCTAACGCCGGGTTCCTGATGGTGGCCAAGAACCCGACGGGGAAGAATGGACGTATCATTCATCCCGCCTCCCTGCGGGATCGACCCTAGCTGCGGAAGCGTAAACAAAACATGAGCACATGACATCAATCAATAAATACATACCCACCTCAAGGGTGGTCCACCATATCACAATAGCTGCAACAACACATCAAGACATCAACATAACATAGGGAAATCCTACCCAGGCTCGAGACTCATGGGGATAGATCGACGCTCGGGTCTCCGTGATAGCAATGCATCGGAATTCATGGCAAATGGATTTGGCTGGCATAGGAACATGGTGCGTTGGGTAGTCCACTCCATCCGCCCCTCCCATTGCATACTTTGCGATAGGTGAAAAGTATTGAGCGTGACCGAGAAGCTCACGGTGAATAGCAGAGGGGCTACTACTCATCGGTTGCATCTCCCCGCCCCGGATGAGGCAGAGGAGATCACCCTCCCTCGGAGGTTCATGCCAATCACAGCGAGCTAGAGAGCCAACGTCAGATTCGACTTCAACTCACCGGAAGGTGACGCATCACCCCGGTGGCGAGCCGAGCCCATACCCCGCCTCACGCAGGTGTTGTGGTATTAGGCCTAGCTCGGCGTTCCCGGCCGTCGTTACGGCGCCGGTATGGATCAACCGTGATTAGACAAGCTCTCCCTTGTCGGCCCGGTCTAGCTCCGCCACCCACGCCCAGCGGGCTCTTATGCACGTGCCGCATTGGTGGGAATTAATGGGCTCAAACTAGGATCATCCAACTACTTGGGCTCGGGTCTCTACCCCCTTCCCAATACACAAGAGTGGCTTATAGAATGTCAAAACAACATCACAATGTAACTGAAATAATAGAATACATCTATTCTAATCTACCTAATCATACATGGTTAGGTTCCTTTGTTAGTTCCTATCATTCTTAGGGTCTGTAGGGGTCGCCTATAGCTAAGAATGAATACTAATCCTATGGAATGAGGCCCGAGAACTTCGGATTTAACCATCGATCAACCACTAACCCGCTTCTTGGCTGGCTCCCCTCCTCTGAAGGCGCCCATCTTTCTTTGGATCTCGAGACCGCCGGTCCCGGATCGAGCCGCAACCTATGAATTCGATTCCTCTGCTACTCCAAAGCGAAAAGGCCCAAAGGCTGCCGCAATCCGACCTATAGGGGCTGGAAACCCAAAGGGTTTCCCTTTTTAGGTTTATGCCCCTTTATGCCCACGCAATTTAGGGCTGGACCCTTTTTGGTCAATGGGCTATTGCCACATGGCAAAGGATGTTATATTCACATGTGGCCTTAACATGTGCAATATAATGGTTCACAAGGTCGTACCCTAGGGTACTACCTTTATTTGTCGCCGTGTACATGTCGCCTGAGTCGACATGTACTAGTGACGTCAAAGATAATATACGTGATTCATACCGTATGTTATCGCCGAACGCCACATTCTCCCCACCTTGAATTGATGTTTGTCGCAAAGCGTGAGAGTCTCCCCACCTTGGGCTCTTCGCCCCGCAATCAACCTGATGCATACGATATACTACTATAATACTTACACATTTATTAGGATTACCTTAAGGTAATATTTTTAAATCATTATTACGCCATTACATTATCGAATAACTTGTCGAATCGTAACTTCTATTAAAACAAGGTACTTATTAGTTTCTGTTATCACAACATTTAGTTTATCACAATTTAACACTTTCGTATACCTTGCAACACATTCCAACAAAATTTGTGTTGCAAGTCTCCGCACCTTAAAATCCTGTATTAATTTTACAATATCTATAATTACACACTTACTATCTTAATTATTAGAATTACTCTAAGGTAATGTTTAAGACATTACTGTACTATTTTATTATCGAATTAACTTATGACTTCATAACTTAATCCACGCAAGGTAATTATTCTATTCTAATCCACGCAAGGTAATTATTGCCCTTACTTAATACAATATTTAAGTTTATCAAAGTTTATCAATTCCATACAAAATTTACACTTCTAAGGTACTCTTCATCCCTTGCATCACATTATAACAAAATTTGTGTTGCAAGTCTCGTAGCTCGACCTCCGCCTCCCTCAGGAGCTCTATTGGCCTGCCGCAGTGTCGTCACTACGTTAGAACCATTTTAATTATTAATAAAATTTTGGTTATATGGCGACCACCCCACCTATCTACATGGATGCATGGCTAATCTCCGGGCGTAGGAAGAGGGTGAATCTTCCATTATGGCCGTGGAGACAATGTAGCCTATATGCCTATATATGCGCTCATGCCTACACCCTAGTTGCCCGGCGTGGAGGATAGGTCCTTCAGGTATATGGGTGAAGGCGATTCCTCCTATCAAAGCATATATGGGGCTAGAGGTGCTTTTCCTATCAATGCATTCCTGAATGACCTCCTTTCTCTCGAGGTCGTCTACCTCCGTGGAACAGAGGTAGACTTTCTAATCTACCTTCCACTCATCCAAGCGGAAACGCGGTCATGCCTACATTGACATTACACCATGCCCTAGAGATCACCGTAGTAATCTCATCATCGGTAGCAACGCATGCAACCCTTACCTCATAGGTTGCATGCGTAGATTATACTTAACTACACATGAAATTAATCTAAACACAAATCGACATGCCTGAGCCGATTTTTTTTTTTTTTTTGCTGGCTCCCTTTAATGCATGTGATTAACATAATTACCTTAACGTAATATTTATGCATTAACTTACATTATCGTTGTTATTTAACTTATTTCCGTACGATACATATACGTTCAGCAATTTCTATGTAGTTATAGGATCTATATTTAACTTATCTATAAGACACATTAAAGCTTATCATACATGCGCACACCTTACCTAAGGCTAGAACGCATCCACCCATTGAGCTGGCGTTGAGTAATTTGGAGATGACTTGGTCGTTGCATTGCTCCCATAGTTTTGCTCCACTTCATTGGTGTAGTTAGCTACTACGCCGGGCCTCGCGACGTTGAAGGCCTCCCGAAAGCACTAAGGTATCTATCTATCTTACGCTCTATTCGCCGGCCATTGCATTGGGAGTGAACTCTCTATTCTAATTCGGTCAATTCGATACAAATGCGTTCAATCATAAGATTGAGCCCTCCCACTTTCTTCGAAAAGAAAAATGGTCCTGCACCCCTTCAATGACGTTGTACACAACGTCATATCTATTCTCTCCCCTTAAGAGGTTATATGCTTCTTACTTAGCGCATTAATTTACTAGCCTTAGCTAACATATATAACCATCTAAGATGGATGCACATATTATGTTACCATTTATTTCAATATAGTTATGGGTTACCTACTTAGTTAGAACGATTCTAAACCACAAGGTTTTGTCATCATGACAATTTTTTTTGTCTCAAAAGACTATTTGATTACTATAATTCTTATTTTAGATGTACCTTGCATGTACTATTCTTTTATATTCTAGAGATTCCCCCTTTCTTAGTTATTTAAACTCTTGGAATATTCCTACCAATCGAATTGATGTCATCGTAACAAGTTGGCCGGACTTGTTAGATTACTTCTTTTCTTTCGGTTGGATTATTCTTTGGAGGTACTAGATTTATACATGGTCAACAATTATCCTAGTAATGATTCCTTCTTAGCGAGGTGATCAATCTCACCAAGTGGTTTCAATATGTTGGATGTCTGTTAACAATCTTGTATAATTTTAGTTACTCTTATGTGTTTCCTTCCCAATACTTGACGCTTAGCTCAATATTGGGCAATCCTTCGCGAGAATATCTAAAAAAAAATGCCTTCTAATCCCAATGTGGATGTTACCATCCATACATTTAACCTACTAGGCCCCATGGACTTGGATCCTTGAGCTTGCTAGAAGCTCATCCACTGGATTGCACGCTTGAAGTAGCAAGGTAACGTTCTTTTCGAAGTCGCCGACACGTCGGTCTCCTTGAAAGTGGCTCCTCTTGATGTAGAGGTTGACTTTGTTCGTTTGGAAGCCTCTCCTTGCTGGTCTTTGATGGTGTAGTTGGTCACTTGAAATCTTCCATGCCGCTTTTCAAAAGCCCGAAGGTGGTCTTGGATTGAAAAAGATCTTTCATCTTGAACTCTTTTGTCTTGGCGGCTAAAGGGCGACTCTATATCCGATATTGTTTCCTCGACTTCATCGACGTCTCATACATCGAGTCCTCTTGTCGTTATCGCGTTGCCCGAAGAGTGTTGAAGATGTTGATTGCTTCACCCCTGCAAATTGGCTGACATCTCTTCGTTTGATTTGTTACGCTATGGGAGGGAAGAAATAACAAAGGGAACTATATATGCAAAGCATATAGCTTACATAATTACAATTACCAATAGAGCTATTAAGTCCCCTTGTGCCTCCCTTCGAGTTGCACACCTACTCCTTGGTAATGTCATCGGTGTTCCTCCGGTGGCTTGGTGTTGACGATCTATATCCTCCCTATTTGTACGTCACCATTATTAGGGGTACTTGTTGATATACTTGGGCCCTCCGATGTTTGTCGACCATGGCACAACACGCTTTGCCTCACATTCTAACTAAAGGTGTCTTTGGTCGTTGATGCTTCGACATTTGGCCCGCCTCCCCGATTACGTTCTCGGGCCGTAATTGTTCCCCCCCTTCACGATACTTGAAGCTATTTGAGGCTCTTGAGGTCTTGGCGCTTCCTTTGGTTATACTCCTCGGAGTTGTTCTCTTCTGCGGAGTTGTTCTTTGAATCGTCCATCATTGGTTCACCTAAGTTGCATGCAAGTCCCGTGCAAGTTATCGGCTCGCCTCGCTCACCTAATTGCTTCTCCATCGGCGTCCAATCTTCCTTGTTTGATCCCCTCAGTCACATGGCTTGGACATTGTCATGTTCCTTAGTGTTATGCTGTCTTCTTGTCTTGAGGTACCCTCCGGTGGCTTTGATTGTGCCCGTCAGTTTTGATCCTCCTGTTGCCTCTAGGGAGCTTGTGGAAGAAGTCGGTTGCTAGCACTTCCCCTGCTTTTAGTTCCTGACCTTTGTCCCTCTATGCAGTGTGTCGTTGCAAGGTTGCCGATGTGCGGTGCCATTGATCGGTTGATCCCCTGGCTATTGCAGTCGGGCGTTCTTGAATGTCTTCGAAGCTTTGAGATCGTGGTCGGTAGGCAGGCATTGTCATTCCTCCGTAGGTTGAATTTCTGAGTGCGACTCCTGTTGCTTGGGTTTTGCTTCGTTCCGAGGTGCCTCTCCTGTGCCTGGAAGTGTGGTAATCTCCATTGCCCCTACCATGGCTCCTTCTAGTCGCCATTGGTGACTTGTACCTGTTGGCTAGGTCGTCTCCTCCGTCCCTTGGATCCTATCCATTCGAAGTCTCGCACTCCTTGGCTGGATTTAGTAAAGTCGCCCTTCCTTTGCTTTCTATACGCTCCTGTGTCGCCATGACTTCTCTCCTCGACGGAAGATTATGCCCTCTCGCCCTAGCTCGTGATGCTAACGTGGCATTGTTGTCTAACTGTATTTTGCTGCCTTGCGTTCTTCCATTTGAAACTCATGTGCGCCGAAATGGGTGAAGGCCGAGATCGCCTCTTCGATGTGAGCTCGTGGACGTGGTAGCCGGGAGGTTGACATCTAGAAGATTCTTGATGCGGTTGGTTACCGAATATTCTTCCCATTTGATGAAGATTGATGATAGGCCGGTGGTGTCCTGTTCTACTCTTTTGTCGGTTGAGGTGTTTGTCGTTGTGCTTCCCTCTCTTGGGTCCGCCTTTTCGATCTCCTCTCCTTATGCATGCCCCCGTACATGTTTGGGACCTTGATGTCTTCAAGGAGTTGCGCCTCTAGCTCTTACGTGGCTCTGGCCCCGTCCTTCGAAAAGCCTTCTGTGATATCCTAGAGTCTAAGGGTCTACTTGAAGGGCTCTCCTACAACATTTTGGGCTCTATAAGCAAGCAAGATGGCTCGGCAAAGATTATCGAGACATATCTATAATCTCCAAGTCTATGGACATTAGGATGTGTGGTATGGCATGAAATGAGGGTTTTTTTTTGCAAAACCTCCATGATGTTTGAGGCATACTCTAAGGTCCTAGCAAAGTTGGTTTGGGGGAGTCCAATCTCTACACATGGAGTGACTTGGGCAGCTCTAGACTCTAGCTCCTTTCTAGGTATCCCGGCAATAGGGAGTGTCAATGGTTTTTGTATAGGTCAAACTCTATTAGAAGGACACAAAATTAGGTCAAGGTTTATGCCTTTGGCATAAGCAGAGGTGATGTACCAACAGTTGGACTTGGGTTGCTATGCTGAGGTCTAGATGACTATAATAAAGGGGTGTTCTTGGGCACTTCTATCTAGGAGTAAGGCATCAGCTTTGAGCCGAGAGCAATACTTGTGAGGTACTAATGGGGTATGCTTCTATTTACCTACAAACCACAGTTTGGAAAAACAATTCAAGGGTTTGAGCAATTTTAGTCATTTTGAGCTGAAGTTTGACATTTCTAGCCTAATTTGAGGTCATAAATGGATTCTAGGCTGTCTAACGGTCCTATTGCAACAAATTTCAGGCGATTTGGAGCTCTGTAGCTCAAGTTATGGGGTTTGAAAAATCGGACGCCTCTAAGAGTGCGCGAGGAGGGTGTTAGGTTGGGACCTAAGTGGCCTCTGGCGCACTCTTGGAGGTGTTGGTCTATCTATGCCTAATGGATGCCAAGAACCAGCTGGAAGGGTAAATTTCTATTAATTTTCTTCCTAAATGCAAGTTTCTTTGTTTATTTACTACGTTTGGAGCAAGTAGGGCTAATCAAGGGCCCAGTTGGCTGGATCACTCTAAGAGTGCGCGAGGAGGGGGTTAGGTTGGGACCTAACTATGCTCTGGCGCACTCTTGGAGGTGTTGGCCAAAATGTCGCATTTGCTCCAGATCTAATACTGTACCTAATGAAATACACATTTTTAAACGACTACATATCTTTATTCTTCAAAATTTTCATACACTACATATAAGCCTGTCAGTTACGAAAAGTAGCTTCTGTTCTATTTATCTGTCCTCTTGATGTATTTAGCCAATCTCATGTCCTTTGGCTGAAGCGTGACTCTTTTTGCATGGACCGTGCATGCCAGTGAATCTTCGAAGTGTTGCACGGCCTCCATCTCTGCTGCTTCTAGAAATACTACGGCTAGACATGGACAAGAATGCTCTAATGCTGCTCATGGGCATCTCCTTGATAACCAAAACAAGTACATACAGATAGCAAGCTAGTGAAACCATTATGGCCGGGATTAAAAAACCTCGCCCTTTCGGGTTTTCGAGGAAAAACCCTGACAATAATGGGATCACTAACCGATGCTAGGTCCAAAAACATAATAGATATTGTACCCTCATGCTGACTAGCCTTACTGGGTGAAAATACATTACAACAAAGAAATTGCCAAAGACGAAACATGTTTGAATTGTCTTCTCCATTGATCTTCATCTTGTGCTCCGAATCCAGAGCCCTCCTCCAAACAGCCACGCTAAACCCTGCATACACAAAAGAAGACAAACCAAAGGCCACCAAGGCCATCCAGCCACCAAGGCTTCCAACTAGGCACCAAGCCTTCCACTAGGCGCACCGGCCTCAACCAGGCACAAAGGCCCCAACCAAGCACAAAAAAGCCTCAACCGGGGCATCCAGGCCCCAACCGGGCACCAAGGCCCCAAACGGGGCACTAGGCCACCAACCAGCGCTCGCCTCCAACTAGGCACCAAGCCTCCAACAAAGAGTTAGTTTTCAAACAAGTCATAAAAGCGGGAGAAGGGTGGGGGGGTGGGCCAAACCAAGGGAGAAGGAAGAGGAGGATAGGAAATGCACCAAGAGAGCTGATGAGAGAGAAACGTACGAGAAAGCATATAAATAGGGAAAAAAGGGGAAGAACTAACTAACTGCTAATCGCCTCCGTATTCCTAGAACCTCGTTTTCCTTCTATTCGTTGAAAGCGAAGGAAAACGTCATTTCTAGAAATACTACTGAGACATGGACAAGAATGCTGAAACAGAGGCAGGAATAATATAAAATCCATTAAACAGGGCAAGGAGTCAGTAGTTGCTCACATACAATGAAAGAAGCTTAGCAGCTGAGTGCTAGGACCACCCGCTATAAGACCACATATTATTCACGTTTCAAATCTAAAACCATTTCTATGGTGCACCATCCATGGGGGAAGGAAAAACCTAGCTAAAAAGAAAGGGCATACAAAACTTTATTATAGATGATCTCTCGGTCGGCGACCCAAAAGTTAAGGTGGCAAGCACTATCGCTACGTCTAGCATCTTTAAGAAAAACCTCTATGAGACCAAGGAGGCTTAACATGGTAACCTTAGACATGGGTTAAGAAGATAATAAAACCTTAGTTATAAAAGCATAGAATAATAACAAACCTTAGTTATGGGTTCGAAAGTTTAGTTAAGTATTAATTTATATTAGGCTAAG
The DNA here is from genome assembly GCA_021234155.1 of Isoetes taiwanensis. NCBI lineage: Eukaryota > Viridiplantae > Streptophyta > Lycopodiopsida > Isoetales > Isoetaceae > Isoetes > Isoetes taiwanensis. The sequence continues at coordinate 8,602,173 of JAJEKV010000010.1, read as the reverse complement.
ATTTACCAATCATAGGAAACTTCCGGTTAATGGTCAAGAAAAAACCTCGATCAACATAAAGTAAAGTAGCTACGTTTAGAGATGGACGGCAGAGCCAGGCGGCCAGCTTTGAGATGCCTGGGTAAGACAAGAACAGGGCGAGGTGAGAGGCGGGAAGCGCCTGCCGACAGCGGCATGGCAAGGCAACTGGAGCAGGAAGGTACGGCAATGAACTGCGGCCAGAACACCGCAGAAATGGCATGACTCCAGCTTAACTTGCGTCTGAGACTTTAATACAGAGTTCCGAGTTCTCCATTCAATGAATTCCCCAGTATTTTCTACACATGCTAAGGATTCTGCCATTCCCGCATACACAGATTGCCATTATCCAGGATGGCCTTTCGACAAGATAAAGAAGCCCATATGGTCGACTAGAAGAATGACAATAGATTGTTAAACAATAAGTTGCAGAACTCAAACAGAAGACCTCATTTGAAAGTGTCTAGAAATGCCTAAAAACATGTAAAAGGCAGCTAGAGACGGACAAATAATCTTTGGATCTACCAAAACATTTTGTTTCAATAGAAGGCGATGAAACTACACAAGAAACAAGAAAAACAAGAACCTACACATGCGGCCGTTGAATCAAGATTGCCGATTAGGCGGATAAATCATTAAGAAACAAGCTTAACTATTCCGGACAATAATGTATTAAAAGAGGAGCCTTCTTCCCGAAACTCGCTCCTTAAAGTAATGAAAACGAGACAATAAGAAACAAGCTTAACTCTTCGAAAATAACATTATTAATAAAGCGGAGCCTTCCTCCCGAAACTCTGCTCCTCAAGCCTTTGAAACACAGACAAGTTTGTTCCTTCCAACCACAAGAAGGCCATGAAAAAGAACATTTTTAAAGCCCCATTATGGGCGGGACTCCCAAAACTCTTGAGGTTAATCCCAAATCGAGATACCGGAACACTGGAAGCTCTTAAGCGGGTTAAATGCAAACAGGCGGAAGGAATAAAGACAACACATATTAAAAGGGTTATGACTGAGTCACCACAGGTCCATCGAGCCCTATTTTTGGGCTGTTCTTGAAATCGAAAAGGCCAAACTCCCCCATTTCATAGAATTCTGCAATTCTTGGCCCTTCCCTATCCCTGATGCATATTATTTTTTTCCTTTTACAAATCAAAGAGTTACCTCTGGCTATGATGTCTTTGGCTGTTGCATCCAGGGATCCGTCTTGCTTTGCAAGTGCCTCTCAAATCAAGAAAAGCAGTCTTCCAACTCATTCAAACAATCATACAGTTTCACATTTTCGTGAAATTTTAAGAGAGGGGCTTTTGCTCTCTTGCTCTTCTGCTGAATTTCTTCCTGCAAAGATGAAACCTTGGTTTCCAGGGCCGCAAGAATTTCTGCTTTTGCGCTACCCAGATCATCAATCTTAGTCTGCAACCTGCTCTCCAGAAGGCCACTCAGATCGTCAAACTTCACCTCCAACTTGTCTTCCATGGCTTTAAGCCAAGCTGGAACCTGCTCAGGAGATTCGGATGCATGGCTCTTCCTGAACTTCAACCCACCAGCTTTTGGGGCCATAACAAGAAGCGTGGAAGCGTAGATGGATCTAAACACACCAGAAGCACCGAGCCTCCCTTTCGTGCAAAATCGAAAAGAACAAGACTCCCTTCTGAGCAAAACGAAAGGAACAAATGCCAAAATATGGGACTTGAGCCAAACGAATCAGCAACAGAAAACTGCAGAAACCAGGCGAAAACAAACCAACTGCAGAGACCACTAGTATGCCGAAGGAGACTCCGGAGCTGTGCAGACAAGCCAGCAACAACCCCGGTCGAATTTGAGGCGGTTCAAGGAAACCTAAAAGAAAAAAGAATGTAGAAAGCAGGGGAAAACGACCAAGGCAAGCAAAAAGGCCAGAATATGTCGAACCAAAGGCAAGGACGTGGGTCTAGGGCCAAACCGAAGGGAGAAGGAAGAGGAGGATAGGAAATGCACCAAGAGAGCTGATGAGAGAGAAACGTACGAGAAAGCATATAAATAGGGAAAAAAGGGGAAGAACTAACTAACTGCTAACCGCCTCCGTATTCCTAGAACCTCGTTTTCCTTCTATTCGTTGAAACGAAGGAAAACGTCATTTCTTGTAAAGCGAGTAACATGTCGTTGGTTACCGCTTGTTTGGGTCGAAATCCCACAAAATCTCCGGACAAATCTACGGAATGCAGCTCTGGGAATAAGAAATCCGTAACTCGTTGGAAGTGTGGATTTCGCAAGGCTTTCCCAATCTTTGAATTTTGGGATCTTCTCTTGGGCATGGGGGTCCTAAGCTCGGGTGGGGGGTGTCATTTGGAGTATCTCACGTGTTGGCCGCCCTCCTTCAATATATTTTACCTTGTGTGCCTCGTAATAGGCATTGTACTCGGTGTGTATCCTCTTATATCACGGTAGTACGCTAACTCTTTCTCGTACCTCCTCTCGGGCCCTAAAGTGTATGATTCTCGGCCGTTTTCTTAGCCTTCTTTGGTGCTTTATGCGCATCTAGCTTCCTTTGCTTCTTGACATTGCGAAAGCGGTGGAGGCATTGGCGGGGGTAGTTCATTGCGGGGTCCTGCCGGGTCTTGGGCTGGGGTTTGGCCCTCCTCTTGGGGTTCATTTGTCTCGGGATGATTGTTCTTGTTCTTAGAGGATTCTCCTGTTCCTACAAGTACTTCTTCCAAGTTACGCGGCGTCCCTCGAATCTTAGACGACGATGGAGGTTGGTCGCCGGGCCGTTCACCGATGGCGATGTCGACCGACTCCTCCTCTTCTTCTGGGGGGCGTCGTCATCACCCTTTGCCTTTCTGTGGTGTTCTTCCCGCTCTTCGTTCCTATTCGGCCCTTGGTCTTCTTCGGCCTCCTCGGCCTCCCCCACGTGCTTTCTTCCTTGCCCTCTCCTCTCTCCTCTTTGCTTTTCCTCTTTCTTCTTTGCCTTCTCTTCTTTCCTCTTGGTCTTCTCTTCTCTCTTCGCCTCTTCTCTAGATTTGGTGGTATCTAGGTCTCCTCTCCATGTCGGCCTTGGTTTCTCTTGGCATCTTTGAGTTTCTCGCCTTTCGGCGAGGACTTGGGCCACCGGGCTTATCATCGTTGCTTACCTTAGGAGGGGTGCGCTTCGCCCTAGCCATTGTTTGTGAGAGTTCGATTTGGATCGGTAGGAAGATGCTTGTTGGGACAAGCTCGAAGGACAACGTGGGAAACCCTAAAAAAATGAGGTCTGAGTCCACTTAATTTATAGTGTTAAATTTTAGGGTTTGGCCTAAGTGCTTATTTTCTTGGTTTGTTGGTGAAATCCTCTATATCCCGAATCGAAGCTGGGTCTTCTTCAACTATTTTTCCTCGAACCCTTCGCATCTTGCGAGGGCGTGTTAAGTCCAGACCTAACTATGCCCTGTTGAATCCTTAGAGGTGACCTCTTTTTGCTTTAAACTTATCCAATTTAAACAAATTAACATGCGTTTCCCACTAATGTAAGCATTCTAAGCAAGATTCTATTATTACCTTTACCATTTGAGTAAGTTATGATCAATTTTTGAGGTCACTTTTAGGGATGACTCTAAGAGTGCGCGAGGAGGGGCTTAGGTCGGGACCTAACTATACTCTGGCGCACTCTTGGAGTCATTGTTCCAAAAGTGACTTGTACTTAATGTTTTTCGATGTTTTAACATATAATTCTAGCTATTTCGAGCTTTTTGATTGGGATTTCATCTTTTATTTTACCATTTGGAGTTCCTAAGGTCAAGTTCTAGGGTTCATATGGGGTGACTACTCTAAGAGTGCGCGAGAGACCCATTAGGTCGGGTCCTAACGTGCTCTTGGCGCACTCTTGGAGTCGTTAGCCAAAGTGCTTGAATTTTAGTAGGCTCTCTTAGGCGTCTATGTTTTCTAATTATCCTAATCCTAGATAATTACTAACTCTACCCTGGGAGAAAAAAATTTTCCCGCTACTCGAGGTTTGTGCTTGGGCTTTTACCTCCAAGGCCCAATGTCTAGATGAGTTAGTTCCTATAGGGTTTGGTCGGTGCTCGATCACAGTGCGCCAAGATCGAGCTCGATACCATTGTGACGGCCCTGGCTCATATCGATGCCGATCGTATACAAACCGGAGATCATCCCTCAAACCCGGCATTCGCCACGATGTGAGGCAATCCACCTAACATCGGGTTCGATGGTGGCCAAGAACCCGCGGGGAAGAATGGGCGTGTCATTCATCCCGTCTCCCCAGGGATCGACCTAGGCTGGAAGCGTAAACAAAACATGAGCACATGACATCAATCAATAAATACATACCCACCTCGAAGGGTGGTCCACCATATCGATAGGCTGCAACAACACATCGATTACATCAACATAACATAGGAAATCCTACCGGGCTCAAACTCATGGGGATAGATCGACTCGGGGTCTCCGGATAGCAATGCAGGCGGAATTCATGGCAAATGGATTTGGGGGCATAGGAACATGGTCGTTGGGTAGTCCACTCCATCCGCCCCTCTGTGCATACTTTGCGGATAGGGTGAAAAGTATTGGAGCCCCGAAGTAACTCTACGGGGTGAATAGCCGGAGGGCTACTACTACTTTGGGTTGCATCTCCCCATCCGGATGAGGCGGAGGAGATCACTCCCCTCCAGGAGGTTCATGCCAATCACAGGCGAGCTAGAGAGCCACCGCCAGATTCGACTTCATTTCACCGGAAGGTGACGCATCACCCCACGAGTGTCGAGCCCATACCACGCCTCACGCAGCGCTGTGGTATTAGGCCTAGCTCACGGCGTTCCCGGCCGCCGTTCTGGCGCCCCGGGATCAACCGTGATTAGACAAGCTCTCCCTTGTCACCGGTCTAGCTCCGCCACCCTGTACCAAAGGGCTCTTATACCTGTGCCGCATTAATTGGGAATTAATGGGCTAAAACTAGCATCATCCAACTACTTGGGCTCCCGGGTCTCTACCCCCTTCCCAATACACAAGAGTGGCGATAGAATGTCAAAACAACATCACAACAGAATCCTGAAATAATAGAATACATCTATTCTAATCTACCTAATCATACATGGTTAGGTTCCTTTGTTAGTTCCTATCATTCTTAGGGTCAGTAGGGGTCGCCTATAGCTAAGAATGAATACTAATCCTATGGAATGAGGCCTCGAGAACTTCGGATTTAACTATCGGATCAACCACTAACCCGCTTCTTGGTGGCTCCCACTCCTCGGTCCATCTTGCCGCCGGATCACCGAGGCTGGCGGTCCCGGATCGTTGCAACCTATGAATTCCGATTCCTCCGCTACTCTCGCCAGAAAAGGCCCAAAGCCGGCTGCAATCAGGCCTATAGGGCCGGAAACCGAAAGGGTTTCCTTTTTAGGGTTTATGCCCCTTTATGCCCACAATTTAGGGCTGGGGCCCTTTTGGTCAATGGGCTATTGCCACATGGCAAAGGATGTTATATTCACATGTGGCCTTAACATGTGCAATATAATGGTTCACAAGGTCGTACCTAGGTACTACCCTTTATTTGCCGCTAGATGTACATGTCGCCCGATCGACATGTACTAGTGACGTGTCAGTATAATATACGTATTCATACCGTATGTTATGCTGGAACGTCACAAATTCTCATCAGCCTCATCAGCAGGGACGGAGTCATCCCAATACCTACATCTACCAGGTCCGTTTCTCTCAACTGACACATAGCTAGCTGGCAGGCCATATAGGATTGTTCGGATATCTGAAGGCATGCAATGAGTAGGGTTCAGGAGGATCCTCCAGGCTGCACAGACCCTGTGTTCATTGACGTGGGTTGTGTTAGAAGGATTATCCAATTGCTGGATAGGGTGTATTTCCCAAGCCAGGGTGAAAGTTAGGCTCGGTGTGGCACGACGTCCCCCATGATCCCGACACCTGCAGCAAACAGAATTAGAAGGGGCCTCCGTTGCTCGCCAGATGCCCAAGGCCCACGCGCACTCTTATCCCCAGTTCCACCTTCGGCACCAAGGTATACACCTTCCCGGAAGGCAGATGCCAGTGTTAGATTCATACGGCCTCAGATACGAATACCTCTACAAAACTTCGAAATGTTGAGTTATAAAACTACGCTTTTTGATCAGGGCAACATTATCAATGTGTCTTTGCAATATACGAGGAGCAAATCTTTGACCTGATTATATCATAATATCTGGCAATGTCGAGGCTATATAGGTCCCAGTATCATGAGCTGAGAACGAAACATCTGGTGGTCCAGGTTTGCCAGTTCAAACGCATGTGACACTTCGTGTTAGTCTGCTCTATATTTCCTATAAAAAACTTGGAGAAATAAAAAAATCTTTGGACAGCCCTGCATATAACAGCGATGGCTATGGCAAAGCATCCGTCTGCCAACACTTTTTCTTGTATGCTTCAGATCTGACAACCCTTTTAATCCAGTGCCCTGTTATTATCTTCTGCTACTGTTAATTCGCCCATAAACAGAGGATGAATCTGAGCTTCCGTACTTTATGATTGCTGTTGATAAGTGATTTGATGAACTTGCTGCTTTAATGCGTCCATTGGATTGGGGTATTCCAAATACCAGCAGCAGCTGAACTGAGTGCCTCTGTTATGATGGTGGAAGATTATCGGACTCCTTTATTAGGTCAGAAGGACATCAAGTATGTATCAAATGGCAATCATGCTGTCGATATTGAGGAACAGGAAGAAAATAATATTAGCAGGTTGTATAGCAATGGAATTAAGAAGCTACAAGCATTTAGAAAGGAAGATGACCAAGTGGTTGTAGAGATTTTGCCTGAACAAGTAGAACACGATAAGGAACTGGAGGGTAGCTTTCATCGGTTTAAGCAATTGTCATCCAGCCTAGGAAAAATTCCTGAGATTGAGGCTCTATCTCCGGTGGATCCTTTTCGAAACAATACCCATGACATTGAAGGATTCTATGGATGGGCAAAGTTAGTGCTGCTCTTTCCCTTGCTCATTATCAGAGTTGTGGTTGCAGCAATATTATTAGCAATTGGATATGTTATCACCAAAATAGGACTGGCAGGATACAAGCGGAGCGAGAACCCAATGCCAAAATGGCGTAGAAGGCTTGTAAGTGTAAATCGTTTATGTGCACGAGGCCTTTTGTTCTGCTACGGGTGAGAACTTTCTTCTTGTTCTGAAATATTTTAAAATTTGAACAAGTTGCAAATGTATTGACGTGCATTCAGCCTCTGCCATGGCTTCTAGATGATGTATTTGTCAAAATAAGAAACTTTAGTGATCTGTTCATCAAACTAAAAAACTTGGGCTCCTGCAGCTTGAAGATCAAGTAGCAAACTTCTCTTGTATTTTTTTTTCCTTTACTGAACGCAAAACCAAAATCAGTTCAATAGTCTTGAACTTTGTTTTTTCTGCCAAGATTCTGCTGCATGTATGACTTTATTCTTTCTTTCTCATTGTCAAGTCAATCCAGTTGGGGAATTATGCTTGGTTTATTCTCAGGTTCCAGTGGATACGGCGTATTGGAAAACCTGCTCCACGTGAAGTTGCTCCAATTGTTGTTTCAAACCATGTATCTTTTATCGATCCAATGTTTTTCTTCTACGAGCTTTTCCCAACTATTGTTAGCTCCCAATCTCATGATGATATCTTTGGTGTTGGCACCATCGTAAGGGCAATGCAGGTTAGCCAGTTTTGATAACGGTGTAATCAGTTTTTGTTTTTCTGTTTGTTGGGAACTGAACATGTTTTTTGTCATTACATGGACAAGGTAATACTAGTCGACAGATCTTCTGCAGAATCAAGGAAAATGGCCATAGATGAGATAAAGGTATGGAACAATTATACAAATCACAATGTAGCTCAAGGGGTTACATTTCACTCCAACGCTTTACTATGTGATTGCATGAAATTCTAAAATCAGATATAATGAATTTGATAGCTGAAGGCAAACATCTAATATGAGTGCTGATAACTTCTTAGTAATAATAACACCTACCGAGTACTTGCTATACAATTTTGTTGATATTTGGAGATTACAGGAAAGCAAATTTGATTCAGTGCAACCGAGACACCTCTCTTGTTGGCAGTAGAAAAAGGCACGGTTAGACAGGAACACACGAAGAAAACCTACATGCCCTGTGGGAGCCATGAAAAATAAGCCAAATATTTGTCACCAAGTTATTTGGTTGTTGTCAAGAGCCATGTTTGGAACTTCCAATCTCGTTTTCTGAAGAGCAGCTCACTTTTCTTAACCTTTTGGTCAAATTGCCCATTGGCATGTTGGTAATACTCATCGCCTGTAGTAGTTATTCCCAATATTGGCAAAGTAAAGTGGATTGGATTTTGCCCTGGAGTGTGATCAAGTAATTGATGCAACATGAAGCATTAGGGAAGAACCCAACTTTAAATGGTCTCATGTAATCTAATTTATTCTTCTTCCGATTAAGTTCCTTTAGCTCCGGTCATTCCCATGTTGTTGAGAAACATTTTTGTGGATTCATTATTTTGGCGTGTCTACATTTGATGTGCCTGCTTTTCCTTCCTCTTCAACTTGTACCTTGTTCAGTGCTGATGATTGTTGTAAATTTTATTTCTTGACATGAAAGCGTTCTTATTGATATGTGTTTTGAAGCGTGCAAATGCAGAGAAGAGCGGGTTGCAATGAGTTCCCCCAAGTTTTACTTTTTCCTGAGGGAACAACCACAAATGGCCGAGCAATTATTTCATTTAGGTCAGGAGCATTTGTTCCTGGTGTTCCTATCCAACCTGTAGTAGTTCGATATCCACACATCCATTTTGACCCTTCCTGGTAAGCTACCTTACAGCTATCATATGCACCTGCACCATAATATGGTAAATCTGATGGAATTTTTATTCTGTAGGGGGAATATTTCACTTCCACGTCTTCTCCTTCGAATGTTGACCCAAGTTCATAACTTCATGGAGGTATTCTCGTAAGAATGAAACGGCATAAGCATGTTATGCATATACAACTAATCTCGTAATTACAGGTGGAGTATCTACCCGTTGTCTTCCCGTCAGAAAGAGAGCAAAGGCACCCGCCTCTATATTCAGAGATGGTATGCAATTTTTCTGTCACATCTTTGTAAGTATTAGTAGACTTTACAATAAAGTTTCCTTTTGGTTGACTTCAACTCTGGAGGAAAATCCGCCTTGGAATGCATTTGCCAATCTTAAAATTTGGAACATTAGATTAGAACTTGTATGTCTTTCTTAGATTATACTATGTTACATATCTTTGAACTTGGTGACAAATACCCTGAAGCATTCTGATAGGTTTCCTGCTTAATGGTTATTTCAGGTAAGGTATAATATGGCAAGGGCTTTGAACGTTCCGGAGACACAGCACAATCATGGGGATCTGATGCTTGCTGTTAGAGCTTCACAGCTTAAATTAGTATGTATTTAAAAGTCTTTCTTCTAGTATTGACTACAGATTAAACTCTATGAACATGGTTATATGCATCAAGAAGATGCAAGGGATTAGATTGTCAATGATTAGAATGCTATGAATTGACTACTAGAGTAAAGATGCAGCAACCTATTTCCTTTTTATTAAGAAAAGGGGTTCTTGTTTGGATATTGAGAATGGATTTTGCAGTAAAGTAGTTCAACTTTTTGAATCTCTGATCCCATTTTGAAAGATGCAATCCCAAAAGGATAACAGTTCAAGCTAGAATACCAACTACCACAGCCAGTCAGTCATGTTGCTAGACTCCTAGAAAAATCTGCTAGTTGAAAAAAAAATTTAGTCATGTTACTTGATGTTAGTTCAGCAACACAAAGTTTTGGAAAATCATACAGGTTATTATACGAGTCTGAAGCTGAATCATTCTGGTTTTGTCTGACGTTAAATTCTTTTCTTGACAGCAGCCCCCAGGGTCATCTTATATGGTGGAAATGGGCAAGATTAAAAGTGTAAGCTTTGCATATGCATTATCGCATTCTGTGATTTTGAATCTATGCTATCAGTCTGTATTTGAGAATGGTTCTCCATAATTCCTTATGTGGAGATGATTCTCATAGTGCTTTTGTGTCCTTGACATGCAGAACATCTTGTGAACTAGTTTTGGAAACTAATAAGTTATCTTTCTCGTTTACTTTCTGCCCAACTACAGCACTTTGGTCTAACTTTGCCAGAGGTCATGGAATACTTGGAGCAATTTGCCAATCTATTCCACAGGTATATACATGAATTGATGGTTCTAATGTGGCAATGTTAAACTAATGACAAGTTCTATTGCTTGTTAGTTGTTCAGTGACAAAGCATCAATTTCTGGAGAGCCTGCAGCTGCCTAAGGATACAGTCTTTGAGCAAGTGTGTGTTGTAATCACATATTTCATCCATTTAGAATTTAAAAGCATAAGGCAAGATGAATATGTTAAATATGCACATTGTTGATTTGTTATTGACAGATATTTGAGCTTCTTGACATTCATAATCAGGGATCTATTCGATTTTTTGAGGTGAAATTCTCTCCCCCCCCCCATTAGAATTCTACCAACGTCATGGTTTTCTTGTGACAATATAGTAAGTAGTACTTTTTGCATGTGTTGCAATTAACTTTGTTAACACGCCTAAGGAAACTCATTGTAAATATATAAAAATGAATGTTGTTTCATACCCACACAGAGAGCTTTGATTTGTCAGATGGGCCTTCAGTTTTAATTGGTTAAATGTACTGCCCACAAAGGATGCTATATGTAGATTTCAAGAGCTCTTGTTATTACATGTGTTAAAGATCCCTCATTTAAACTTCAAGTTCCCATATAGTACTTATATATCGATCTAAAGCATTTCTCCAGTTTGTGGTCGTGGCAGCATTCATACTAAAAAGTCCTGCATCAGACAAATTGGTGAGAAGTGCATTCGAGGCATGTGACACCAATAATGTTGGAAGTGTTTCCAGGACTGAAGTAAGGAAAGACATTTTTTGTGTTTTCTTGCACTACATACGTATTAACATTCTGACTTTTATAGGTGGAGAAAAGGCTTCAGGTGTCCATTCCTAGTATGAGTGATGAAATGGTACTTGCAATTGTAAATGCAGTCTAGTTTATATGGATATTGCAAACAAAAGCTGCGACTAATCATGATAGTTGTCTTATCCATTTGAACAGGTTCAAAAGCTTTTGAAAAATCTCAGCCTTGGCCATAATGATGCAAAAGGAATATCCGAATTTAGGCATTCCATGTTAAGGAATCCAGTGGTGCTGCTTATGTTAAGTGCAGGATCTACTCAAGTTTTCTGATTATGCCATTTTTTATGTATATTAAGAAGCTCAGGGGAATGGGTAATTTCTGAAACAGTAGCCATGGGATGGCTATCCAGCTTAATTGGAGTATGGGGTAGCTTAGTTTTCCACCTCATCCCGATTCCTACTAATGCTCGAGGTATTATTTTATGATAGGATTTACATCAAACCCTTCTCAAAAGATGATTTGTGGATCTATATCCAAATTAGAAGAAAATACACTGCCATGATTCAAACCCTCGCCCATGAATGCCATAGGGTCCTTCATGCATATGTCCTATACAGGAATTACTACTGGATTCTGTGAATGAGGACTATGGATCTTTAGCTCTTGTCCTTTTTTTGGGAACTTGTCTTACTAATAAAGAAACAACAAAGAAGTACCAAAACAAGAGTGTTTTTGGGACTCGAAAAAAAGGTACAATGACAAGTATGATTAAGCTTGTATTCAAAAGATTGGTACAACTTGCAGTACTTTATAGATAAGTTTGGGGACTGGTTTTGTCGATTTGTAGTATAAATAAAAACAAAGCTTAAATATTTTGCAGTTGGAAGCAAGAGCTTTGTGCCATGATTGTCACATAAATACCTAAAATTTTGGGTGGATGATGCTTTTTTTACATGCCATTGAGATTTTTAACGCATCATCAAGGATCCACATTCCATTTCATATGGATAATGATTCCTCGATCACCCCACGTACTTATAAGGCTTTCTGATAATGAAACTTGCACAATCATTGTGTCATACAGAGTTTAAGTCAATGTCCTCCATCTACAAAATTGAATCTTGAAAGGGAATTTGTCAAAAAAAACCGTGAAACAATTTGAAGACCGTTTGCATTCTACTTCTTAGCTTGGTCTGAAAAGTGACAAGCCAAGCATAGATTTTGATCATTAAGATGAGAGTACAAAGTAGGATATCAAAATATGGATTGTTGCCTAGAGAGACCCTCCGTCCAAGTATACATCCCTTTTTGAATCCAAGCTTTGGTCCATTTCTTAGGCATCCTTAGGAGTATGGTTAGGAACAATGAAACAGAAACAGATAAAGTGAATGAGGTTTAGGTTCATCTTTTACTGCTTTCAACCAAAGGGGTGGCATTTGCCAAGATAATGTATGATCACAATAGAGACGTGGTGCTTAATTAAGTCATAAGCTTCTTTGTAGAGATACTTTACTACCAAAGAAATTCCCTGCTTTTTAAGGTCAACAATATCATTCCAAATATAAGAAGGGTTACACTTAATTGCAAGGGTGATCTTGGATTTCGTGGACTGAGGAAATGGAAGCTAAATGTGCTGCCATAAAGTGCAAAATAAAATATAACAAGGAAATGGATTTTGGCAGTTCTAAATTTTTATTCAGGGTTGCCAAAAGCAAGCTTCTTAGAAATACCATTATTCAGGTCCAAGATGATAATTGGGCCCTGATCAGTAATAATGTTGACATCAAACATATTTCCATGACAATCACAAAATCTTTTTGTTGAGCAATCAATCAGTTTGGAAAATATTTCAAATGCAACAAAATTTCGAGACTTGTTGGAGAATATCCTCCCTGAACCCATTGATGTTATGGACGACAGTCTGGCTAGCCTATGTTTTGAACAAGAAATTCTCCTAATTCTTAAAAGCTTTAATGTTGGTAAGTCCCTTGGTCCTGATGGCTTCCGCCTGAATTTTACATTCGCTTCGGGGATCTTTTCAAAAAGGATATTGTTGACCTTCATGGATTCTGGAAGGCTAACCACCTCCATCCCTCTATATCTAGTGGTTTCATTACTTTAGTTCCTAAAACAGATCATCCAACATCTTTTCAAGACTGGAGGTCTGTTTCCCTTACAAGTACTACCACAAGTTGTGTGCTTAGATTATAGCTTCCAGAGTGAAATCTTATCTTCAAAGGAATATTAGTGTGAACCAATCTGCATTTCTTCCTAACAAATTTATTCTGGATAATTATGTTGTTGGCCATAGAAGGGCTTCACTGGAATAAAATATCAAACCAGAACTATATTCTTTTAAAACTTGATTTCAAAAGGGCATTTGAATGGACTTTGCTTTGACTAAAATGGAATGTCATCCTAGACTTAAAATGCTTACATATGGTTTGAATTCAAGGTCCAACTATTCAGTTCTTGTTAATGGATGTTCATCTGGTTTCTTCTCTCTTTCTCAAGAAGTGAGACAAGGATGTCCTCTTTCTTTTTATCATTTTCTCACGGTTGCTGACATGCTACTAAAGAAATTATTCATTTCTAGAATGTTGGCAACGTCAAAGGTCTTTAGCTTTCAAATTCTCAAAGACTTTCTTACTATTCTCCAATATGCTGATGATACTATCTGTTTCCTGGATGCTAATGATTAAAACTCCTCAATGTCATCAAGCATCTAAGCTTCTAGGCATGCCATTATCCTTGAATCCAAATATTAGAGGGCTTTGGGATCCCATTCTAACCAGAATCAAGAAAAGGCTATATAATTGCAGGACTGGTCTCTCTCTAGCTGATAGGACTATTATTGTAAATTCTGTTCTTGCTAGCTCTCATGTCTACTTTTTTACAGCTGTTGTTGCACCTAAGCTTATATATAAGGATCTCGAGAAGGCAATTAGAAACTACATCTGGAGTGGTAACCACAAACTTAATTGGGATATTGTTTACAAGTCGAAAAGGGACGGGGGGCTTGGCTGCAAAAATCTTTATTTGCAGGCTCATTTCCTTGCTGCAAATTAGTTTAGAGATCTTTGAATAATTCTATAGCCCCAGCTTTCGTCTTCATTAGACATTGGCTATCATTGAGCCATCTCAAATGCCATCCTATCATTAATCACTAGCTTCCCGATTCAGCTTTTGTCAACCTTAAAACTGCCACAAATATTTCTCTTTTAATGACCAATCTGCTGAAAGCTTGGAACAATGTCTCAATTTTTGTTTGATTACTTCACCATTGATAAACTTCATTTTGATATGCCATCTTCTGGTGCCTTTTACTAAAAGATCCTGATTATGATGTTCTAGCTATTAAACACCCCAGGATCTACAAGAAATGGTGTGATTCAAGCATTGCATGCGTAAAAGGTCTTTTCCAGAATAATAGATTGCTTTCTTGAACTAGACTTCGAGCAAGATCAATGGCACCTCTACTGATAAGAAAATTTATTTGCATCTCAAGTCTATCTTCAGCAATAATCTTTGTAATCCTGGCCTTGCTCAAAGTAACTGTTTGGATTGGTATTTGAATGGCAAGAAAAGATATAAAGTCGGCACTGCTTATAAAGCTTTAAACGGCAACAATCCTCCTAACAAGGCTATGCCAAAATGGTCCATTTCAAAAGAACAATCTGATGCCTTCTTTCATCAAGCATAGAATTCTTACTATAATCCTTGATGAAAATCATGGTCATGTGATATTTATTCAGTTAAAGCTAAAGCTCAAATGTTTACATGCTTGTTTGTAGTTCTATAAAACTTACAGGGAATTTAAATTACAAGGGGATTAGGGACCACAACTTGGCTCCCCTTGTCAACAGGGAATGAAGCTTGAAGATCAAAGATAAGGTTAGGGTATGAAGAAATAGCTCTTGACTTATTAGGGTTGAACCATGTAAATATGAAAGGTTAAAATACATGGCTATTAAGAAAAGATGAAAATTCCTCATTCAATGGTTAAGGAGCTGCAAAGACGTTGTTGGCCTGTGGGATATATCTGGTGAACTTAGTATTCTCGGGAGGAAAGTTTATCCGATCCCAAAACCATCGGATCGGATCTATATACAGATTTTGAAGCCAAACAAATGGTAGCTGTGCATAGAATAAGCCGGAATTGCTTGAGACGAATTATTTGTGAATCTTATTCAGGGATCGGGCTCAACCCTGCTACAGTAACATGGTCAATGCGAATGCTACAGTATTTGGTTCAATGGTTTGACAATAGCTTAAAGGAGTTTATGTTTTTTGAGAAATCATTGAAGCAATTGTAAAGACAATGTATGAAATTGTTGAAATTCATATAGCACATACAAGGTGTTTAAGTTGGATTTGCATCTTGAACTAGCCATAAGTTATATATTGTGGTTAAGTGCAATTGCTTGTATGCTACTTGGTTTAAGTGAATGCAATAAACCTAGTGCATGAATATTGAATAGAATAAGCTAAAAGTATACACTAAAAATTCTACATTGGTATCAGAGCTTGGGTTCTAGTCATCATGACAACTCGGTTTGGTACAAATTTATTAAATGCAATTGTTTAAAGGAGATGGATGATTTCAAATCTGGGAGGAGAGTATTCGAGGTGTGTTGGAATTTGAAAATCTATGGTATTTATTTGATGGTAGTCCAGCATATGTTGTGAATGCAGGTGCAACTAGCTCAGGTGGTTCAAGTCCTGCTGCTAGTAGTAGTGCACACTCTGAAGGCAACTGCTGGTGTATCTGGTGCAGGGGGGATCTCTGCAAGTTCTGAAGGAGATGAAGTTAAGATTATGGAAGCTCAGGCCATAATCATGTCTAAGGTAGGGACTGCTTTAAAATTAAAGCTTCGAGGTATGAATCCTAAAGAAATGTGGGAGTATTTGATAAAACACTATGAACAAAAAAGTTCTTCACAGATAGATATGTTGGAGAAACAGTTAAGGAAGATGATGTTAGTTGAAAAAGACAACTTAACTGATTTCTTGAAAAAGTTTGATTCTATTATTGCAGATCTTGAGGGAGCTGGAAATATTTTGAATGAACAGTATTAGATATTGGCCTTGGCGAGATCAGTGTCTCATAATAGTCATTTGGCAACCTTACTCAGAAATGTAGCTACATCTAAGGAGCATGCTATTAGGATGATACGAACAGAATTTGAGCAAGCCAGTGTCACACAGGAGGAGTTTGAACAATCTACAGAGGTATTATACACTGGTAAGGCAAAAAAGAATGTTTTCTCAAATATTCAAAAAGGAAAAATAGGACCTTGCTATACATGTAATAAATATGGTCACTGTGAAGAGTGAATGTCCAAATAATAATGAAAAGGAGTTCAGATGCTTTAATTGTGAGGGCAAGGGTCATTTTGCTTCAAGCTGTCCAAGCCCTAAGAAAGGAAGAGGTCAAGGAAGATCTGCTTGGAATAGAGGTGGCAGAGGCAAAGGGAATTTCAGAAGTGGTACAAGTGTTAATATAGTGGAAAAACAAGATAGTAGTGAAGGTGAGCTTGAAGATGACACATTGGAGGTAAGGAAATGTTTAACTTGCAATCTTTCTATATCTTCAAGAAAAGATAATAACAAGTTTTTTGTTATAGATTCAGGAGCAGAAAAAAGTGTGATGTGTGATTTGCATATGTTAAAAAATTTGGAGAAGAAGGAAGGACATGTTCAGCTTGGTGATGGAGGTCTGAAGAAAATTGAAGACTCTGGAGTGTTAGAGTTATTTGACTTAAAATGGAAAAACTGTCATGTTGAGGGATGTTTTGTGTGTGCCTAGTCTTGTAAGGAATCTCATATCCATGTGTCAGTTGATTTGGGATATAAGGTTTTGTTTGAACAGATCCAATGTAAAGTGTTTCTTAATGGTGAATTAAAATTCATTGGTAAACGAGTTGGAAATCTATTTGGATTCAATGTTGAGCATTTGCATGAAATCAATCTCATTGAATACGCTGATATGAAACTTTGGCATAACAGATTGTGTCATGTAAATTCAGCAATGATAGAAGCACTTGGAAAAAAGGGTTTAATCTCTGCTAAGATAGAAGAAGGAAAATTCCTATGTGGAGGTCGTCAACTAGGGAAGCAACCAAGATTATCCTTCAAAAGGTCAAACAAAAGGGCAAAGGGCATACTTGACTTGATACATACAGATTTATGTGGTCCTATAAATGTTACCAGTTTGTGGACACAAATACTTTATGAGTTTCATTGATGACTTCAGCAGAAGAACCAAATGCTATTATTTGAAAACCAAGGATCAAGCAAGTGATGCTTTGAAATTGTTTACTGCTGAAACTGAGCTTGAAACTGGAAGAAAAATAAAGTGCATAAGGTCAGATAGGAGAAGGAGAAGGAGAAGAGATTTTAACGTCACGCCACCACTTTACATTGCTGAAGTGGGTCCTTCCCCCACCACTTTACATTGCTGAAGTGGGTCCTTCCCCCACCAACTTTACATTGCATGGCCACTTTCACAACGAGGCATTGAACCCGTGACCTTGGATATGGCAGTTTAACGTCTTACCACAGGGGAGGGGAATATGTGTCTGGTGAGTTTAAGGCTTTTTGTTCAAAGAAGGGAATTAAAAGGCAACTAACATGCAGGTATTCACCACAACAAAATGGTGTAGCTGAAACGAAGAACAGGACCTTGCTTGATGCTGTGAGATCCATGTTAAAGTATTCAGGGCTGCCAAATTTCTTATGGGATGAAGCTGTAAAGGCAGCAGTGTATGTTCAAAATTTGCGACCCTCCTCGAGCATTAAAGGTGCCATTCCTGAGATGCTTTGGTCTGGTAAGTCTCCATCTTATGACAGATTAAAAGCATATGGATGTTTGTGTTTTGTACCTGTCCCTGAAGAATTAAGGAAACAATTGGATGATAGGGTATATATAGCATATCTTGTGGGGTATGATTCAAACTCAAAAGCTTTTAGATTATATGATCCTGCAAGAAGAAAAATCATAGTTAGCAGAGATGTTATCTTTAATGAGAATGAATTTTACAGGAAGATTCCTAAGATAAACTCAGAAGACATATCTGAAAATAAAGAGGAGGTTGTACTTGCAGAAGCAAAACAACAATGGAGAAGAAAAAATTAAAAGGTTTGAGCAAATAGATTCCAGTGATTCTGATAATGAATCAGAAATAAGTTCAGATGAGGTTGTTGAGCCAGAAATTGGATCAAGGGCTGAATAAGGAACTGAACAACAAGAAGCAGAAGTTGCTCAAGTTAACAAAAAAAGGAAACCTAAAAGAACTGAAGCTCATATTTTAGCAGATGAAGCCAAACATGATGTAGAGCAACATGGCAGAACTGAAGTGGGAAAAAGTAAAAGACTTAGATCCAATGCAGAAGAAATTAATACAGTGTTTGATAATACTTGAGTCAGATAAGGTACCTCAAAATTATATGGAAGCTGTTCATGATTGTAATGGAGAAAAATGGCAAAATGCAATGGAAGATGAAATGGGAGCTTTTAAAAGGACAGACACTTATACAGTAGTAGATATTCCACCAAACAAGAATATAGTTGGGATCAAGTGGATATATCGAATTAAACCAGGAGTTAATGAAAAGACAAAGAAATTTAAAGCCAGGCTTGTTGCACAAGGCTTTACACAGAAAAAAGGAGAAGACTTTGATGAAACATTCTCACCATTAGTAAAAATAAATAGCTTGAGAATGTTATTAGCAGTTGCTAATGCATGTGACCTTGAGATACATCATATGGATGTAAGTACAGCTTTTTTGAATTCTAAACTAGAGGAAGAAATATATTTGAAACCTGCACTTGGATTTGAAGAGGAAAAAGGAAAGGTTTGGCAGCTAAATAAGGCAGTGTATGGCCTCAAACAATCTCCTAGAAAATGGTATAAGTGTATGGATGGATACTTGCTAGAACAAGGATTTGAGAAGCTGAATTATGATGGTAATATTTACAGATTTAAAATGGGAAAGGAATGGTGCATTATTGCCTTGTATGTTGATGATAATATTATGATAGCAAAGGGAAATAAGGTATTGAACCATTGCAAGAATATTTTGAAGAAACGGTTTCAAATGAGTGACCTTGGCGAATTAAAAAGGTTTCTAAGTATTGATGTTCCCAGGCACAGGAGTAACAAAATATTGGCTTTAATATTCAAAATATGCTAAAGAAGTTTCATATGGAGGATTGTAACATGACAGGCACTCCTATGGTACCAGGGTATTTTTTAAGTGCCCTATATTTTTATAGGGCCAAAAACAATTGGCTACTGCCCATGTGGGATAAATGACCTGGCGTAGTTTGGCCTGGCAATATTTTGTACCTTCTTGCTAAGATGGCGTAACTGAAATGGCGCAACCATGAAATTTTTATTTTGCTACATTAACAAATTGGCTACGAGCAAATTTGTTAGTTAAGATAAGACATGCTTTAGTAGTGAAAACACGACGTCGGCCACAACCACCTAGGCATCTTCCCCAAATAATGCATTCAAATTGCTTTGGGTCATTATAGTCCTTATCATCTGCAGATTCATAGCCTTCATCAAGATCCTCAATTTGGTCTATGAAAGTGGACGTAGACGATGATATAGTGATGCGCCGCTTTGTCCTTGATGTCGAACTTCCCAATAGCTCAGTTAATTCTCTTTTACAAAGCTCCCTCCATGCTGCATAAATTTGATGATCGGCATCAACAGCTACTTTCACACATCTGAATAATTTTGCACAACTGAATAGGATAAAAACTAACCTGAATTGATGAAGCTAAAGCTTAGGCGGTAAATGGGAATGGATCTCCATCTCAACCAAATTGTGAATACAAATTGAGAGTGTTCTGCGAATGACAATAAAATATAATAAAATATAATATAATATTAAAATTATCATAATATTCATATTCATATTCATATTCATATTCATATTCATATTCATATTCATATTCATATTCATATTCATATTCATATTCATATTCATATTCATATTCATATTCATATTCACATTCACATGAATAACGAAACAATTGCATATGAGAAAAACAAGAAACGACAGGGTAGAATAAACTAAACCTGTATGAAAGGGCAGTTTATGATGCTAGCTCAGTCAAATTAAAAAATATATATGAAACTCTAATTCTGGAGGACTATAAGTGGCAATTCTTAGATACATGTGGCTGAAATGTAATATTGCCACCCCCTTACCCATTAAAATTTACCTTAGGTTCTAATTGGCTACCTCGATAAGTTTTTTCCATGCACAAAAAATCAAATTGGCCACACCCTACGCCTAGCCGGATTTAGTAAACATCGAATTGGCTACTAACGAGTAAAATGTACAAATTTGTGTTGTGAACTGGCCACTACCCTTCGATCAGGGCATGAACGTATCCTACTCTGGCGTAGCCAACCATTTTTGAAAAAATATGAATGTGTGGCCAACTGGCCCGCCGGGGCCACTAAAAAAATACCCTAACATTGGTACCTGGTCATAAAATCTCTGCTGAAATGAGTCCAAAAACTGAAAAGGAAAGCAAACAAATGGAGAAAGTACAGGAGTCTAATTGGTTGTTTGTCATATGTGGCAAATTGTACTCGACCTGACATTGTATTTGCAGTAACATTCTTAGCAGGTACAACAATAAACCTGGCAAAGGACACTGGAATGCAGCAAAAAGAACTTTAAAGTATTTGAAAGGTACAATGCATTTTGGTATTCTATTCAATGAAACTAGTTTACATTTGCAAGCTTATTGTGATGCTGACTGCGGAGGGGATTTAGACAAACGAAAATCCACTTCTGGATATGTTGTTTTTCTAGGTGGTGCTCCAATTGCTTGGAAATGCAAAAAGCAAGGAAGCATTGCACTGTCTAGTGCTGAAGCTGAGTACAACTCTGCAGCTTTGTTGACAAAAGAGGTAATTTGGGAGAGAAGACTCATGCAAGAATTAAACAGAACCAATAGTCATTTATTGTGACAATACAAGTTGTATTGCCATGACAAAAAATCCCATTCTGCATGAATAGAATAGAATAGAATAGATTTTTTAACATGAAAGATCTAAACATATTGACATGGAAGTTCACTTTATCAGATATATGGTAAAGACTTGAGTTATATTAGCACAGCAGAGCAGAGGGCAGATATTCTTACAAAAGCTTTACCATTATCTAGATTTCAAGAATTAAGAAGGCTGTTACAATGTGATGATAAGGAATATCACATGAATGGGGAATGATGAAAATCATGGTCATGTGATATTTATTTAGTTAAAGCTAAAGCTCAAATGTTTACATGCTTGTTTGCAGTTCTATAAAACTTACATGGAATTTAAATTACAAGGGGATTAGGGACCACAACTTGGCTCCCCTTGTCAACAGGGAATGAAGCTTGAAGATCAAAGATAAGGTTAAGGTATGAAGAAATAGCTCTTGACTTATTAGGGTTGAACCATGTAAATATGAAAGGTTAAAATACATGGCTATTAAGAAAAGATGAAAATTCCTCGTTCAATGGTTAAGGAGCTGCAAAGACGTTGTTGGCCTGTGGGATATATCTGGTGAACTCAGTATTCTCGGGAGGAAAGTTTATCCGATCCCAAAACTGTCGGATCGGATGTATATACAGATTTTGAAGCCAAACAAATGGTAGTTGTGCATAGAATAAGCCGGAATTGCTTGAGACGAAGTATTTGTGAAGCTTATTCAGGGATCGGGGCAACCCTGCTACAGTAACAGGGTCAATGCGAATGCTACAGTGTTTGGTTCAACGGTTTGACAATAGCTTAAAGGAGTTTATGTTTTTTGAGAAATCATTGAAGCAATTGTAAAGACAATATATGAAATTGTTGAATTTCATATAGCACATACAAGGTGTTTAAGAATAGAATAGCCATAAGTTATATATTGTGGTTAAGTGCAATTGCTTGTATGCTACTTGGTTTAAGTGAATGCAATAAACCTAGTGCATGAATAGTGAATAGAATAAGCTAAAAGTATACACTAAAAATTCTACAATCCTAACATTGGTTTTTTTTGTTGAAGGACGTCAGACTTTATTCAATCAAAGAGTCAAATACAAGTATAAATGCAGAGACAGGAATAAAATCTCAGCGGATAAGCGGAGACCCACCGAAGTGAAGCAACGCCTAAGCATAAGAGTGCACATCAAAAACTCCTCAAAATCAATGCGCCTCTTGCGAGGGCAAGTGAAAAGAACAATGATACGACTTTACAATGTAACCTTGAGCTTCTTGGAGAACACGATTATCCGCCACATCGGACCTTTGAAGATTACCAATCTTCGTCTTTTTCGAGATAGTCCAAAGCAACCATCCTGGCTGCTAGATGAAAAGCATGGCCTTGTAACTTCTGTCCAAGTACTTGGGTAAATTTAAAAAAGCGGTTGTTGACTTGTTAGTGAAACACGAAAAAGGGAAAACAATCAGTCCCATACACGTCTAAGGTGTTCACACATGAAAAAGCAATGCTCAATGGTCTCGGATCCACGCTTGCATCTTTGGACGATTTGATATTCTAGGGTTAAACTTATGGACAAGCACATTAACCCTTGAGACACCTATGAAGAATACGCCACCAAAGAGCGCCACTTTAGGATGAAGTAGCTTGTCCCATGCCCAAGACCACACCTTACGCCATTGAGGAGGAGGAAGTTGAAGAGACCACTTATTAGGCGGAGGAAGAATATCGAGTATCAAGCAACAACTGATACATAGAGTTCACAAGTTTGCACTCCTTAATTTCTTCATGACAAACCCATACCAAAATATCTTCTTGGTGTGGCAGAATAGGCTGTAGAAAATCAGCAACTTTTTGCCAAAGAACTCTATCCCATCGCCCCAATAGAAACTTTAAGCGAAAAAGCCTCCCATGTCGAAGAATGGCCTCGAGTCATACCATGCTGCAATAGTTAAGATTCCAGCACTTTTCCAACGTCTTTGAGTCAATGGGTCAACATTGGTTATTTTGTCTGGCTGCTGTCTCAGGGAAGTTTGAATAATCTAGCACCTTTATCCAGAAGAAGTGACAACCTTTCTGCATCTTGCTCTCTAAACTGTTTATCTTATGAAGGTATGAGCCACATCTTCTTTTGTGATAAATCAACTAGTTTCTGGGATTGGATACATGATAAGTTTGATATTTCTCACAATAATGATTTGCTCTCCTTGATCCAGAATAATGATATATAAATTCAAGAATTCAATTATGTTCACAGAACTATGGAATATATGGAATTCCAAAAATAGAGTGCTCTATATAAAGAAGACTTTTCATTGTTTTGGATTAAATTGCATCACAGGAATTTAAAACTGATTCAGAAAAATCATTCTTCGACTTGGATATCTATCACATCATTAGTTTTGGTCTTCAAAATGTTACTAAACATAATTTTTTTACTATTGTTGTTAAGTTGTTTTCATGCCACTGTATAGAAACTATGGTTGCCTATGTACTTGAGTTTTCTTAATTAATGGAAAAACCAACTCCTACTCTCAAGAACTATTCCATTAAGAACATAATACTCAAGCAAGCTAACATGAAAGAGTTTATGACTCTCAACTGTAGAAGAAGCTCATAAGTTAAGTTTTCCACTTTCTTAACTATTGAAAGAGTTTAAGACTCTCAACTGTAGAAGAAGCTCATAAGTTAAGTTTTCCACTTTCTTAACTATCTTAAACGGCCCTGTCCATCTCGATGCTAATCCCATTTGCTATTTGTACAGTGTGTATTTGCATAGGCATTTAGTCTTGCTTATGCTTTAATATGCACGCTTTTTCTTCTTTGATGTCAACTTCCATGTCTTGAAGTAAATCTTGTGTCAATTGCACTTTGGATGTCAGATCATGCCATGTTGCCGAGTCCATATCTGTATGTTAGCATAAAGGATGGCATAACTGTAGCAGAGTGTTCAACACTATTATAGACAAATTATTCTTGACGAATGTAAGATTATCATTTCTCCGTCTTATTCCATACGTACATCCTCAACATATCCTTAGAAACATGATTCAATCTTTTTGTTTGGCCAGGGTCATATATCATGCTCGTGTGTAGCTCGATGCCAACTATATGGCATAACACCTTCTCCTAATGAACTTAATGTCTCGGTCAGATACTATACCTCTTGGCATGCCACCATGCAACCTTAAAATGTTGGTGGCAAAGAGCAATGTTGTTTTCAATGTTGTGATAGTCGACTTGTATGGTATGGAGTGTGCTAGCTTGGATAATAACTCCCCTACTATGAGATGCACTATCATTTCCTTTTTTATAGTTGGAAGCCCTATAATGAAATTTAAAGGACTTACGTCCCGCTTGTGAATTGGCATTTTGAGCAATTGTAAATGTCCTAGGCATCTAATCTGCCTATTCTTCACTTGTTGACATGATAGACACTGCTAAATTAGGAGGAAAGGAAGGTTTAGTCCTCATAAATACCAGAACCTCCATGACTTCATTTTGCAAATTGCCCATCTATTGATGTAGTGTTGATTGTCATGGGTTCGTATTTGCTCCAATCTTCTTTTTCTTCAACTAGCAAAGCTTGAAATTGCTGGCTTCCCTCCTCTTCCTTTGCATGCCAGAGCCCCACTCAAAGATTTCAAATTTAGCAGGCTCTAACTTTAGGTAGTGGTGAGACAAGTGGCCCATTGACATGCAAATGAAACACAAATTCTTGGCTTTTGCTATTGTCTTCTAATCCATTGTCATTTTGTTTAAGAATTTTTTGAGTTTTGGTCTCATTTGGGGCCTCTTTCTCCTCCATACTTCTCATTGTCTGGCTTCCCTTCCTGTCAAATTTGCCATTTCTATCTTGGCGGTTGAGCTGTCTTCCTTGATTATCTCTTACAATCCTTCTAAAATCTATGAAGGTTTTTTTGAATGAAACTCTTCTATTTAGAATAGAATAGAATAGAATAGAATAGAATAGAATTATTGTCCCTTGTGCCCTAAGGCCCCTGGACTGATGTAGCATGGGCGAGCTCCCAAAAGGGCGCTACTAGCACATCATGCTGATATATTGTAACCTTTTCTGAAGGCTTTTCAGCAGTAGCTTCTTTTATTTTGTGTATCTTATTGAGGGTGCAAAGTTCACGTGCTTGATTGCGGTTAGCTCCAAATCTTTTGTGTAACCTTGATATTTCTCTTATGGTCATAGGCATGTAGTCACTTACTTGCTCCTCAATTCTTGTTGAAGGCCTCCAATGTATCCTTCGATGGCTTCCTTCTTAGGTAGTGAGGCATTATAAATCCTGAGGCTCATATAAGTGCGTGTGCAAACATTGATTTGTTTCCTTGGATTAATCTTGCTAGAGATTGTCTCTATTCCATCATGAAATCATTTAAAATCCAATTTTTTTTTAATGTTGAGAGTAAATCCTTCCATTTAGTTGTGCCCTTCTTAATTGTTCCTGTCTCGAGTAGCTTGCTCCACCAAATGCGTGTTGCTCTGGTTAGCCCACCCACAGCTACTCTTGTGTTATTGGTGAAATTCAACTGGCTGTTGGTACAAAACTATTGTACTTGGTCAATTCCTACTTTTACTATGATCTCTTCGTTCTCTCTGCTCCTTTAATGGTTTGGAGGTTTGTGTTCTTTTACAAGGCTGCTATGTTGTCTTGCTATATTTTTTCGCCTCAGATTCTTCTCTTCCCTTTTGTACTGGCTCAGCAATCAATAGCTTTATCTCCTCTTGGCTCATCGGCATAACGGGTTCTGGTTGACGTGCAGTATAATTGTTGTCTACCATGTTCCTTGGATGGGGACATTGTTTCTCGCATCTCCTATTCATTCTGCTTTTTGTCTCATTTTCAGTCATCGGCATTCTCTTAAGCTCCTTTCCAATTTGCTCTTCTTCACTCCACAAGTTTCCCACACTCCTCCCCCTCCTGTTAAGCTTGTTTGTCGTATCTGACGTTTTGTGTGACGTTCCATATATTTATGCGGTATACGTATACGTATTCGTACTATGGTACATCACCAGGGTATAAGTGGAACCTCATGGGTCATTAGGGGATAACTTGGGCTAACCTAAAAGGGCTTTTATTAGCTATGCTAAATTGTTAAGGAGTTAAATAACCTAATTACACTAATTAATGTTTTTAATTCGTGAAGGTCAGCTAATTAGCGGGCGCCACCTGGCCAACTCGATTGAACGGGGGAGACCTGCCAAAATTAGGGTCCAAATTGGAACCCTACTCCCAATTCTGCTCCAAATTGATTTGGGAAGAGTTGGTGAAGGGAGGAGCTACTTGTTGCTGCACCCAGACCTAAAGAATGGAAGTCTTTCGTGACAATGGCTCTAGTCAAGAGACAGGTTAGTCTCTAGATAGTTCATGCTTCAACTAACCCTTGTATAATTAAATGGATGGCTAATTTCTCTATTACATATTGCTAAGATGAGGATGGTTACTTTGTCTATGATTATGTTCTCTCTTTCTGTTCCTCCTATGCGTCTGGAATTAAGAGTGGGTAGAGACCTAAAAGTTTCCTAGTAGTAGATATGTCTCTAGCTAGAACCCTTAAGACCCAGTAGATGCGGCCTGTGCACAAGAGCCCATCTAGCTGTGGATGCTATGTTGTGATTCAACATCAGATAACGTGTATGATGGTGAAACGAGGGTGGGGTCTTGCCTAGCTTGGCTACAGGACTCCTATAGTGTAGTGTGCTAGGCTTATGGCCGGTCACTGGAGGGGCTGGGTATGGGTCTGACACCCACTGGGTCGCAATATACGTGCCTTTAGGGACATCTTGGGCTCAAAGCCAAGGCCTCGAGCTGACCTTTAGATTTAGGAGGCTAAGTCAGGGCAGTGATTGGGCCGCTAATGTGGCACATATCCTCTAGCATGCCCAGGGATCCATTATGTCCGGGGAGGGGATGCCTCCCTAACCTGCCTTGAGCATCGGACCGGGGAGATGTAACTCGGAGTAGTCTCATAGGGTGATTCCATGAGACTGCATCTCCGGAAGGCTACAATCACACCATAACATGTTTCAGCCTATCTGCAAAGTGTGCACAGGAGGGACACATGGAGTGGACTACCCTAGCCATTGTTCTATGCCAGCCAACACCATGTTATATCTCCATTTGTTGTTATTTGGAGGCCTTGACCGTCAATTGATCCCATAGAGTCAGAGCCTAGGGTAGAGCCCTTATTTATGGTGCATATTCAGCGCCAGGAGCACCCGTTGCTCTAGGGGTCAAGATTATGAATATCAGTCGGTACGATCTCATTGTAGATATGGAGTTATTGGCTGCCACAAAGACAAACATTGATTGTGAAAAGCGAGAAGTAACCTTTAATGGAGCTAATGGGGCTCGTATAACTATAGCAGGTAAACTAGTTATATTCCAATTATGCAGTGTATTTCATTGCATCAGTTGGATAAAGCCATCAAGAGGTATCGGATTGCTTGCATTGTTAGACTTGCGTCAGTAGAGGCCAAGTCCAAACATTAAGAAGTCATTCCGAGCTTAGCCAAACCAATTGCTGTCGTACTTCGTGAATTCCACGACCTTTTCTCGGAGGAGATTCAAAAGTTACCATCTTTCCGAGGCGTGGAATGTGAAATCACATTGGAACCAGGTAGTAAACCTACCAGCAAGGCTCCGTATCGAATGTGTACATCGGAATTGGCAGAGTTTAAGAAGCAGTTGCAAGAGCTTCTTAAGTTGGGTTTCATTCCACCAAGTATATCGCCCTTTGGTGTCCCTATATTGTTTGTGAAGAAAAAGGATGGTACCTTGCGTATGTGCATTGATTACAGGCAATTGAATAAGCACACAATTACGAACTGCTCTCCCACGTGTCGATGATCTCATGGATCAATTACAAGAGGCAAGTACTTCACAAAGATTGATCTTCGCTCAGGATATCATCATACAAATTAAAGAGGATGACATCCATAAGCCCGCCTTTTGGACACGTTATAGGCACTATAAGTTTACTGTTATGTCTTTTGGGCTAACTAATGCCCTTGCTACATTCATGAGGTTGATGAATGATGTCTTCTGTGAATATCTCGATGACTTTGTCATCGTTTTCTTCGATGATATCCTTATTTACAGCACAACTTAGAGGACAATGAGTGTCATCTTTGGTTGGCCTTGCAAAAGTTGAGACGCCATCAACTTGAAGCCAAGTTTTCCAAGTGCAGGTTTGCAACCACCAAGGTCGATTATTTGGGATACATTTTTTCTGCTGAGAGGATATCAACGGATCCAGCCAAGATTGAGGTCGTAAAAGATTGGCCTGTGCTAACAATGTGTCAGAGGTCCGTAGTTTTCTAGAGTTTGGCAGGCTATTACTGAAAGTTTGTTAAGGACTTCGCCAAGCTTGCAGCACCTTTTATAGACCTTACAAAAGGTCAAGGAGTGGATGGCGCATTGATAGGAGAAAATCCAGGCTAGATTTCAGTCATTGAAGGATTTGGGAAGAGTTGGAGAAGGGAGAAGATATTTGCTGCTGCATCCAAACCTGAAAAATGCAAGCCTTTCGTGATAATGGCTCTAGTCAAGAGATCGATTTGTCTCTAGATAGCTCGTGCTTCGGCTAACCCATGTATGATTAGATGGATGGCTAATTTCTCTATTACGTATTGCTAAGACGAGGATGGTTACTTTTTCTATGATTATGTTCTCTCTTTCTGTTCCTCCTATGTGTCTGGAATTAAGGGAGGGTAGAGATATGAAAGCTTCCTAGTAGTAGATATGTCTCTAGCTAGAACCCTTAAGACCCAGTATATGCGGCATGTGCACAAGAGCCCACCTGGCTGTGGATGTTATGTTGTGATTCAGCACCAGATAAGGGGTATGATGGTGAAACGGAAGTGGGATTCTACCTAGCGTGGCTAGAGGATTCCTATAGTGTGCTAGGCTTATAGTCGATCATTGAAGGGGCCGAGTATGGGCCTCACACCCTCTGGGTCATAGGATACGTGCCTATAGGGATGTCCTGGGCTCAAAAGGGCACGGTGAGACGGCCTTTAAATTTAGGAGGTAAGTCGGGTACGGATACGGGGGCTGCTGATGTGGCACATATCCTCTAGCACGCCCAGGGATCCATTATATCCGGGAAGGGGACGCGCTACAAAAGAAGGGGTCAATTAGTGTCACTGATTGTGCTAAAATTTGGCCTAGAATTGCAACTCAAATGTTTTTTAAAATTGACTCTATAGGTGACACATACCGGTGACACAAAAGTAGCAATGGGTACGTCACATATAATGTCAGCCTCGTTGTGACCTATAGTGTCAACGCCAATGTTACCTTTAATGTCAAATATAGTGTCACCTATATAGTCAACTATAATATCAAGCATAATGTCACCATTAATGTCAGTGATGGAGTTGCCTATAGAATCTATAATGCTAAAAATTTTGTCACAAATTGAGCCATATATACTGCCATCTCTAATGTCAATTTCATCGTCACCAATAAAATCATAAATAATGCCATCTATTTTGTCAATATCAATGTCGTTTATTGCTCTAGTCTTGTTGGAGATTGCCATATATAGTGGCACTACATATGTCATTTACTAGTAGGCCATATATAATGCAATTGAGCCACATATAGTGGCACTATTTATGTCAGTTATTAAGTCATAGAGAATGCAATTGATCAACAATAATATCACATATTATGTCACTTATATTATTGAATGTTGTTGGTTGATGCCACTGTTTATGCCACTTGTAACGCCATACATAATGCTATTTTTAAGGTCATTGTATTTTAATTTCTTTAACTACCATTCATATATTTTAGGGATATTTCCAAAACACGCCACTTTAGCCTTTATAATGTCAATTCCTAGGATGGGTCCTATGATAGGCATATACTGGCCGAAGTGGTGTTCTTATTGAGCTTTGTAAAACATTGAGTACAAATGGATCCCTCACTAGGGATAGATAAATTTAGAAATATGAACTTTAAATGCTCCGAAACTAGACAATCATCGAGAGCATGATGAAACTGAAGAATACAACATAAAAGATGGTTTAATCCGCCACTTGGTCGATGCAAAGTTACGAAGACCCGGTGACTGCTTCTCATCGGGAAGAAAAACCACGCCTTCTTAGGTTTTTGAGGAAACCCAAGCAAATAGTTGAAGCACGACCCCACGCACTATGGCAACCACAAAGCCTTAAACAATCCTGCGGCATCAAGGCTGAAAAGAAAAATAACCGTCAATGAGTTAGATGCCATAGGTAAGAAGACTCGGAGGCTCCGGGGCCATGCCAGAAAGAAACAACAACCGACCAATCTGAACCGCTGCTGAATGACCATCGCGGGGAAAAAACAACGATTTAGTCTTCGCCTCGGAGGCTACAAAAGGCCCCGGAGAAAAACAATAAATATGATCTCGGAGGCAACAACGCCACGCTGAGAGAAAATATGAATAATAAATATTGACTCAAAGGCTACAAAGCCACACCGAGAGAAAACATGAATGAATAAATAAAATACTAGTGCCATGCCGAGAAAGAGTAGACCAATAAGTATGCCTCAGAGGCTACAAAGCCACACTGAGGAAATAAAGAATGCAAAATTAACGGACAGAGAAAAGGAAATAACGAACACGATCAAATGAAAAAACCATCAAGGGAGGGAGGGTGAGGGAAACTGATAGGATAGAGAAGAAGAAGAAATCTAGCTCAAGAGAACGCCGATGATAGAACAATGAAGAGAGGCTGAATAAATAGGAGGAGTGACAAAGGGATGTCCCCATCCAAGGAATGTCGGTTCTATTGCTGTCGCAATAGAACCGTGGCATTCCTAGGATGGGTTCTATGATAGGCATATACTGGCCGATAGAAGAGGAACAAACTCAAAAACTACTCAGCATGGAAACTGAAAGAAAGGGAAGCTAAAGAGAAATATAGTATAAAGAAAGGGAGAAACGAGTCTACAAGGTTACTGGAAAAGAATGCATAGATAAGGTTGACGGCAATCAGAGTAAAACGAAGGAAGAGGAAACTAAGAAAAATGGAGGAAAAAGGGGACAAAGAGAAGACAGAGACAAAGGAACAATGAAGAAGCAGAAAGAGCAAGTAATGCCGGAATGCAAACAATGGAATGAATAAAAATGAAGGAGAACACGATGGAGGAATGTTATGAGAGATGGAAACGGGAACATAAAAATAAAGAAGACAATGGGATAGTGCAGTAAGAGCTGAGGGAAGGAACTTATGGGACAACAGCAGACAGAGCCACGGACATGATGTCATCATCAGAGTAACGATCTCAAATGACTAATGTCCAATAAATACTACACTAACAAAGATACTATAAAAGCAAACGATTCTAACTAGCGATAGAAAAAGGAGCAAGAAGACAAAGAAACCAAAGAAGGAACCAATGTGACTAATATAGTAATAATATTACTAGAGCTAAATGAAACAATAAGCTAAAGAAAATAAATTAAGAAAACAATGCAAACACAACCAAAATAGAGAATGATATCAAATGGAGCTACCGAGATAATAAGAAGTGTATAGCAAATGGAGCGCACCAAACCCATAATGAAGCATGTAGAATCTAATAAACGATTGAAAAATGTGGAATAAAGAAAGGGAGGAACGAGTCTACAAAGGTCACTGCAACAAAAGAGAATGCACAAAATGAAGCTGATGGGACACATGGAACCAGTGGAGTGAATTCACAAATAGAGACAACAAAGGATCAATGCGAAAGACATAGAAACAAAAAACCCAAGTGACCCAATATAAAACACCTAGAAACAAACAAATCGACTGATAGACTGGAACAAATGGAGATAAAGGCACCAAGTACTTGGAAAAAGGGAAAATATGGAACAAAGATGAGCAAAGGAGGGAAAAAAGCACATTTAGATAATGAAGCAATGGAAAATGGATGGATTAGCCCCTAAAAGCTACCATAAGCGAAATAAAAATGTCATGTGTACTGCAGAGTTAAGAAAACAATTGAAAATATGCTTTAAAGAAAATAAGAAACGAATCTACAAGGGTCACTGGACTAAAATGAAAGAGAATGCACAGATGGGCTGATGGAAAAAGCACAACGAATCTAAAAACGAATTTAACAAAAAATCAAAGCAAAAACAGAGAAACAGTTAAAGGAAGCAACGAATACCCAAGTGACAAATGTAACACTCCTAGAAAGAGTAAAGGCATAAAGTACTTAAAAACTGATTAAATGGAAATAAATGAGCAAATGATGCTAAAAAATAAATTGAGATAATGAAGCAATGGCGAGTGGATGGATCACCTAGCCAAACAAGTCCATAGGAAAGTAACTGGAATAATGACATCAAGCAACAAACCTGAATAACCTAGAATAAAACGACATCTGTGATAAACGAACTAAGCATATCGAAGGGATGCAAAAGATACCGAGTGAAACCACTGGGACAAAGGCACAAAAAGAAGATAGAGGGACCAAAACGGGAAAATGGCACGAAGGGGTAACATCTATTTGAAGCAAAAGCCAAACTGAATCAAAGGACTAAATGTATCATTGGAGCCAATACATATAAAGGGGTCAAAGGAACTCATGAAAACCATGGAGAAAATACAGAGCAAAAAGCCAAAGGGCCAATGGTTTAACGAAGTCAATGGGGTGAAAAATGTAACTAACCAAGCAATTGGAAAAAATGAAACATATATGGCCTACTAGACTAACTGCATTGTTGGCACTGTGTTTGGGGTCTGGGTTCTGGAACTCCCTCTGTGAGGACCCTTGGATCTAACAGGAGAATCCGGGAGCTATGTCACGTGGGATTTGCAAGAAAAGAACAAGAAAAGGAGAACAGAACAAAAAGAGAACAATGAGATCGCAATAATGAGATAAACTTCCTTGATATCAATGAAAATACATGAGCTCTCGCAATCGAGAGAAAACTGAAGTGAGACAAGACTCAAAACTCATCTAAAAACTCATGTGCTAGCTCTACTCATATATATAGTACAATGGCCTTTGGCCCAATATAGACACTCGGGATTTCGGTGCCGACTCACGGAAGGAGGCCCGACGCCGGAATGCCGCGTGCCTCTTGAAAAGTTCGAAATCACGCCGACGCGCGGATTGGGCCATCCACTTGTCCGCGCCGCCTCTTGTTGACGCCAGCGTGATCTTTGTCTGCGTGGTCCGCTTGGTCTTCGGCCGAGCCTTTGACGATCGACCGGCGCTACCGGGTTGTGGATCCTTGGCCTTGACCTGGTCCGTCAGATGGATGAATAGTCCCGTACTGGGAGGCATGGTGACTAACACTTCCCCCACCAAACGACACTCACCCAAGAAAAGGAGGAAGTAAGCCCGAGGGCTGGAAACCGCCAGCCCAAAGTGATCCTCACGGAATGAGGCCATTATGGTAATGGGGCAATGAGGTCCGGGCGGTTTGAAGAGCCGCCAGAGTGTTGAGCCCAAGGGCGGATCTCGTGATCAATGAGGAAGTGAGAGCCAAATTCATGTCTTCCAGGCAAAGATGCATCGGGGATTAACCGCACTCCATGAGAAGGCGTGTCCGAGACCGAAGGCACCGACCGGCATTCGGGTTGCAAGAAAGATTGACGCCGATTTAAAGAGCTTACCGTGATGCATCCGAGAGCAGCACGTAAACCACCTTTGACTGAAATCAAGGGTCCGAGAGAGGTATGATTCGCAAGAAGGTATCAAGACCATGAAGAGCATCGCAGCCGCTGCCAACCACGCTCATTAGCGATACGCATCAATTCTCGGTAGTGTCCAAGGTGGCATTATCCTCCCAATTGGGCGTCGACAAATCGGGGATCCCACCGGAGATCCGTCGAGATCCGGAGGCGAGAGTCAACCGGGCCGTGGCCATCCATGACCTTCGGTCCAAAAGGGAAGAGGCGCCCGGTCGGAAGAGAGGAAACCGTATGTGGAGGGACTCCTAAGGAAGCATATGGAGAGGAAGCATGCCCGTGTCGCGTGGGGTTGCGAGCCATGTCCCTAAATTCTCGAACAAGATTCGATCAAGAGCACGACACCAATGGTCCCACTCACGAAGTAGAGAGTAATTGATAGACGATGAGGATTTACCCAACCCGTTGGGATGGTCTTGCTTTCTAGAAGGCCACGTAGTTGATTGTAGCCTCCCAAGTGTTGCATATAAATTTACTTGCCGAACTCAAGATCGTCATGATCGCCAAATTTTTGTTTTACTGTTCAATGTTTCACCGCCACGCAGGTAAAGCCGAAAGCAAGTTCGTGCATGTCCTCTGCTCAAAAGTCCGAGGACGGAAGGATCCTTGAAATATGGGTTGGTTGGTGATAACAACCAAGCAAAGATGGAGTTGCCTCGAAAAACACAATGGGCCTCATCTCTGAATTTATCATGGAGATCCGCCGGGTAGAAGTCATGAAAACATAAGCCATTGGCTGAACAACACGAAAATGACCAAGTCGGGGGTCTTGAATTGAGCTGATCAAAGACTAAGAGTGCACAAAATAAACCCTTGTCTTCTACGTAAAGATCCGCTAGATCCGGGCGAAATCCGCGACTTTGAGTGGTCACGATGAACATTGCCATTGGTCGCCGCACCACTTCAAAAGGAAAAGGTGCCGCCGAGTCAAGATAGCTGGAAGGAGTAGAGAAGTCCACATGGATGTTGGTAGCAATGTCGATATATCCCTCCTGTTTGTTTTGGGCTTCTTCAGCAGATTGAACTGCTTGCTGGAGCTGATGTTCCAGGTCACCTGGTTCGGGTTCTCCTTTTCTAATAGAAGACGGATCGATCACGGACCCGTTTAATAGGGGCGTGGCATGTGAAGAGGATTGCCCTGGAGTTTGGAGTCGGCGTGGCAATCTCGGCGTCATCGATGACCTTACGTTTCCCGAGCCTCCAAAAGCTGATCCCTGGATGGGCGTTAGCTGATTGGTCAGCGTGGAAAGCTGAGCTTCGAGGGAGGTGAGTCTAGCATCATGCTCGGTAAGGTCATGAACTTGAGTGCAGTAAGTGTGAGAAAGCTCCGTGTACAAGGTGTCTAGCTTAGCAATGTCTTTCTCCTTGTCACCCAGGAGGGTATCTTTTGTCTTGTTCCCGCTCCAACAAGTCCTCAATTGTGGTTTGGAGCTGAGCATGTTGATCTTCAAGCTGGCTGGTCCGATCCTCGAAAGCATTTTTGAGATCCACACGGACCTGTAATAGAGCCTCGTGTTTTTCTTGAAGTTTTGGCCTCGGATGTTGAATTTGTGCAGTGGCAGCTTGAAGGTCTCTTTGAATCAGATCCGCCTCCAGGACGCTGAACACCATTCATGAGAGCTGCCCCTGCGATGCTTGTAATCGCAGCAGGCGGCAGCTTTGAACATCCCGGCTGAATTGGTATAGAAGCTGGCGAGGATTTGAGGTGCCGCCCCGCTGTCGCTTTGTCCGAGATTGTTGGGAGGCATGACGGGAAGTGGGAAGCGGGTTTCAAAGTGGGAGGAAGAGGAGACAGTGACACGCGTGGTCCGGTTTTGAACATGACCGTGGGAAGTCCCGCGGAAGGTACCGTTGGTTTTGACGCCGGGAATGCGCAGACCGCTAAGTGGGAGGCATGAGAAGTGGAAGGGGTCTCGTGAACGTAAAGATAATGACCCGATGAGTGCCTGGAAGATGGCCACCCACCGAGGCTTCATGTCCGTAGGGAGGGGGCAGCCCGAACGCGGTCAACTTCATGAAGAAGGGTAGAATAACATCCGGGCCAATCAATATGGAGATTGAGCGGATGGCGGTGATCACCATATTATAGAACGGCTTATTGATATGGGTGTTTTTGATAGAATACCCAAGCAACGGCGCCACGTGAAACTTCACAAAAGTGTCATGTGACTTTGCAATATTGGTGAGGCGATGCTGGTTTGCTTGATAAGAAGGAGCACCGAACTGAGTGACGTCCATGTCCTGTAAAGCAGCCCAAGATACAGAAGGTTTTTGCAAGGGAATACGGAATACCTCAGAAATCAAAGGCTGTGTGAGCAAAATGGTGGTGCCATCGACCACCGTAGCAAGTCCTTCCGGGCTGTTGACGATGTGAGCGATAAACTGCTTCAATTGCTCCGGATTTGGGGCCGGGAGCTCCATTTGCGAGAATTCGTAAAGCTTCTGGCGTTCCGCTACTTCCCGACTCGGACCAACAAGGGCCTCGCGAAAGGTGGGCGTCGAGAAAGACACAGACTCGAAAAGAGTCGCATCCCTTGGAGCAGAAGCTTGAAGTGTAGGAAATTTGGGTGCAGCCATGGCGAAGAGCGCCGAACGTAAGGAACCGCCTCGAGAAGGCGAGAGCAGAGAACGTAAGATGAAGGCGCAGATAGACTAAAAGGTTTTAGGGCGCAAGTGTAGGCAAAGGGCATGATGAGGGCTTAACCGGCAACCGCTGATGATGCCGTGGCGGGATGGCTAAGTAGGCGATTGAGAGGCAAAATTTTGGCTAAGTCCCCAAACAAAAAAGGAGAAGCAAGGAACGGCGGGCAATGAGACGAAGAGAATGATCGGATGTGATACCGGGCTTAAAGGACGCGACATTAATGTTCGACGGGCGGAAAAGAAGGAATGTCATTTAATGTCGGGCAACTCGGGCGGGATATCATTAAAACGAAGGTGTCGGAAGGTACCTCGACTAGATCTGCGGGCGGGAGAAAAAGATTCCTCATTTAGAAACGCCTTGCATTGCAAACACGCTGGCGAAATTTCTGATTGGTCCACGCCGGGAGGAGGTCCCGGTTGGCTATATAAGGCTAACGATGGTGGAAGCGGAGACACCGATGGCGCTCGGTATATCCGGGCCGGACTGCGACACAAGTGCACTATGCCGCCTAACCGCACGGAGTGGATTACATGCAAGATGGATCGCTTGGACCTGCGGCGGTGCCACAACCGCGGCATTGCCATGGGCCGGTGGTGTCTTGGGGATGGTGAGCATCCCGATCCCCACACCAATGGGATGGAGGTGATTACGCACTGCTGGGACCCCGAAAGCAGAATTACTACCACATCCTCGCATATCACCTCCGCTCCAAACCCGGGAGTAGAGGGGTTTTCTCCTTAGGACTTAGTAGATAGGGCTCTCAGCCCATTTTTGTAAATAGGGCTCTGCCCATAGCGAAAATAGATGGGCCCTGCTCACATTTTGTAAAAATTTCACCTTTATAATATAAATATGCCGCCGTTTAGTCACTATATCATTTGTTCTGTATGCGAACTGCATCTGGTGGATGATTTTCACTTTCAGTTGTATGAAATTGTTTGAGGCAAAAGCCATTAACCAATGTAGGTAAGGGAGTGCCATCTAACTTAGCGAGCTTGAAAACACTTGGTTGAACAACTTGAGTAATTTGATAAGGACCAAGCCATCGGAACTTTAACTTGCCCGGAAAATTTTTGTAACGTGAATCATAAAGAAGAACTAAATCGCCTTCTTTGAATGTTTTTGTCTTAAGTCGTTTGTCATGCAATGATTTCTGCAACTGTTGTCCATGAAGAACACGAATATAAGCATCTCGCCTAAGTTCATCCAACTGTTCCAATTGATAAACCCGTTCCTTGAGTGCAGCAGGTGGATTGTGTGCGGTAGCGAGTTGAAAACGGAGAGTTGGAAGAATATATTCAAAAGGCATAAGAGCTTCTTGACCATAAACCAGTTTGAAAGGAGTGTGACCCGTAGCGATTTTGAAACTAGTGTTGTAAGCCCAAAGAACAGTAGGCAACTTTTCTTGCCAATCTGTGCGAGAAGTGTCACAAATTTTCTTTAGAACAGTGATGAGAGTTTTGTTGGTACTTTCAGCCAAGCC
Source organism: Isoetes taiwanensis (assembly GCA_021234155.1). Lineage (NCBI taxonomy): Eukaryota > Viridiplantae > Streptophyta > Lycopodiopsida > Isoetales > Isoetaceae > Isoetes > Isoetes taiwanensis. The sequence goes on along the minus strand of JAJEKV010000010.1, from coordinate 8,564,405 downwards.
ATTTCCTTGAGGATAATAGGGTGTACTCTTCCGGTGTTGGATGTGAAGATAATCCGTCAGCTCCTTAATAGTATGGTTGACAAAATGCACGCCACGATCACTAACAAGTTCCGTGGGACAACCAAAACACGTGATGATGTGCGTGTAGAGAACCTTGGCTGTGCTGGCAGTGGTGTTGTCAGGAAGTGCACAAGCTTCCGCCCATTTAGTAGCATAATTCGTGATGACCAGAATATAATCCGCACGGTAAAGCCGCCGGTGGGGTCCATGGACCCCACGTAATCCATTCCCCATTTGCTGAAGGGGTGTGGCGTGGCGACCGGCGCCAAGGGAAGAGCGTCGCCACGTGGGTGGGCTTTCCCCACGCCAGCAGACGCCACACGATGGGGAAGCGGAAAAGTGATCACGCCCGTGGCTTGATTGAGTTTTTCGGTAATCCACGCAAAACGCAGATCTTACCATTGTGTTTGAGAGCAATGACGATGGGGGCTCAACCATTCGTAATGTTTGACCTCATAAATCAGGCCGCCAGACCAAGAGTTTGTCAATTTCAGCCTTGACGCGGTCCACGGTAATTTGGGTTGAGCCCTGCTTGTCGTTGCTAGATTGGTCTTGCATCGATTTGGTAAGAATGGTGAGTTCCCCAATTCTTTTTGATACCTCGAAGGTCTTTGTAGCTCCAAGCAAAAATATGTTTGAATTTCTTGAAGCACAACTGGTGGCGTTTTATAGGTTGGTGGAAGTTTAGCGACTAAGCGGACGGGTTGATTGTTTCCTATGTCCATGATTTCCCGCCGGGAGTTTGAATGTGAGGAACAACCTCAGCGGTCCCGAACCCGATGAGCGAGGAGGTCTGAAGCATGGCGGGAGGAGCAAAGATTTTGCGTTGTGGAGAAAAGAGGCACGGCGGCGTCATCAAGCAAGGGTTGCCGCATGACGGCGATGAACATCAACCTTTTCTCAAGAAGGAATTGGGTCGAAAAATGATCAAGACGTTGAATGCGATTGCAGAAGAAGCCGTAAGGGTCCAAGAGAGCCACGGCACCGGTCCCGGGTCGAGGCGCCATGTCACCCCAAGGATCAAAGATACCGTGGTAAGATGAGAGAGGGAGACCACTGGAGGAGCTTGAACATGATAAATATTTTGTGCTTCTTCCGAAGTCGGTGTCGAGATGGAAGGTTCAAAGATTCTCGACGAGATCAGTTGGCCGTTCAAATCCATGGTGGCATTGAGATGGCCATCGATGATAACAAGTTGGTCCGTGGCCCAAGAATGAATACTCTTTGGCCCGCCGGAGAAAAGGGTGCCAACAAGCATTTCATAATCACCGTGATCCTCTCCGGCTTTCAAACTCCAAATTCAAAGGGAATTTGAGATCACCAATGCTGATATGTAGAAGAGGAGTGACGCCTTGAGGTCTTGGATATGGCCATTGGCCAACTTGATGTCATAAAGGGCACCGCGGTGATAATTGTTTGATGCCCGTTAAGCCCGGAGTTTATCAAGAATGAGATTGACAAAGACTACCACCATCAATTTGAACATGATTGACTTTATCGATTGCCCACCGTGGCATGCACCCGGGGTGTTGAAGTTGCAACAGCTCCAACCGTAACCGTGGGAAGAGGTAACCCGATCTTTGAGAGCCGGACGAGTTTCAAAATGGTGGCGGAACTCAAAGGAATCTTGATCTTGGCAAGTTCTTCCCGAAGTTCCAAAGGAACATGTGAAAAGGGTCCGCAGGTCCGGTGGAGCCTGAGTTCCGTGGTAAAGAAGGAGACTTCTTTGAGAAGCTCGACCTCAGCAGCAATATTGGGATACGTGTGAGAGCGGACACTAGTGGATGATGACGGCTCACCGACGCCGAGCTCGAGTAGTGGCATGAACATTTGCCAATGTGCGACCTTCTGCAGCCTGCATGAGCTTCAGAATGCTTCGTCTCACCTTAGGCATGACGTGAGGCATGAGTTTGTCAAGATCGGGTCGCGCGGCGAACTTTTTGTCATCGCCATGAGGAATGGTTTCACAAAGAAAGGCGGGTTGCGTGTCATGAGGAATGATAGTCAAAGGGCGTGAAGCCCTAGTGTGACGCCAGAACGGAGACCAACCCACTAGACCGGCTGGACTGGAGGGTTGAGGGCCCGATAAATCTCTTCTTGAGCTTGTTGGTCCATAGGATTGGATGTAGAGGCGGCCTGCTGAGGTCGCTGTTGTTGAGGCGGCCGTGGAGGCTTTCGCAAAACAGGACGGGGGCCTTGTTTGCCATTTGCTACCCACAGTTGGTAGGCCGTGAGGCGGACAGAAGCAGGTTGATTTGAACCTGGAAGTTGGACTTGAACTTGAGGAAGTTGAGGACACGCCGTGGTGGTGTGACCCCATTCATGACAATGATAACATTGAGCTTTTGAAGGGTCAAAGGGAGGACGATTGCCTTGTTCCCGTAGCTGCTGAGATTGCTGTGTTTGTTGATACTGCTGCGGTTGTTGATTTTGATATTGCTGAGGCTGATATGACTGCTGTTGTTGAGGGGTGGTCTGGACTTGAAAGACCATTTTATTGCGAAAAGGTGTAGGATGAGAACGAGTGCATTCTTCCGTGGCATGATTGCACATATTGCATCTTTTACAATGAGGAGGTCCATTGGAGGCGTTGCATTCATTGGCCAGATGACCTTGATATTTACAAATAATACACCAGATGTGAGCGCGTTGTGGGAGGTTGTTGAGCGAGTTCGGGGAACCATGACGGTGGCATGAAGGGAGTTCACGAAGAGCTACACCCGTGAAGAAACGTTGACTCGAGTGATTGACCAATTCAATGGCCCGCTCGGAGACTTGGGGACGGTGTATTCGTCATGAGGCTTAATGGCGGGAGGAAGACCCTGCGTAAAACCGGATGAGGATCGGCTGCGGTGGGGTACTCCGTAGTTTTACCGACGGAGAATGTGAAGATGGCCCGCAAAATCCGGGCCGACTCGCGGGCTCTTGTTGAAGGTCATTGAGTTGCTTGAGGAGTGGCGATCATCGTCCGTGGTGCCATAATGAGACAGAAGGCGCTTTTCATTTCTTGCCAACTCATTTCCGGTGACTTTTGTTGGCCATTAACCATCGGGTGAGGGGCCAGGCGTGGTCTAAAAAAGATGTGGAATTTGAGTTGTGGTCGCGCGCATGACCATTCGAATGGCCAAGGCTTCAAATTCCTCCATGTGGGCTTGAGCACTCGATCCGAGAGGTTTGCCTTTAGTGTTACCGAAAGTTGGATAAGTCACTTCAAATTAGGAGTTGGAGGTGAAGGTGGAACCGACGCATAGACAGGTGGATTTGTTGGAGGATAAGTGGAAGCATAGAGAGGTGGAACAGCCCGAGGTCGAGAGCTGGGGGCGAATGTAAAAACATGAGGTCCAAAGAAAAGCAACATCTGGTGGGGAAGGGCCTTGGGAGCCGTCCACATTAGGCTTGAGATCAGTGGTTTGATAAATAGGAAGAGCATGCTGAAAAGATGGAGAAGACTGAAAGTCGTGAACGTGGGAAGGGCCAAAAGACACTTGATGGTAGCCCATCCCACCCGGAGGTGAAGAAGGTTGTGATGGAAGAGGGGTGTGACCTGAAGGGATATTGATATAGGTGCTGTCAGGAGTCTGGAAATAGTGAGGCGTGGGCTGAACAGGGGTATGTTGTGGAGATTGCGGTTGGGAACAATGACGACACACCGGGGGAGACCCTGGTCGAGAATGAACACGAGGGGTAGGAGGTGCCGACTGAGCTCTTGAGCGGATACGACCTCCCTCAATGTCATAAGCAGTGTCATACATATCCCTAACAGCCTCGCGTCATTGATGGCGCTCGAGACGAGCCGCCGTTTGGCAGAGGAGTTCTTCAGGAGTGAAACCTCGAGTGGACATGATGGAAGAAAAATCAGACCCGGCAGCGGCGACAGTGTTTGGGGTCTGGGTTCGGGAACTCCTGCAAGACAGCCCTCTGTGAGGACCCTTGGATCTAACAGGAGAATCCGGGAGCTATGTCACGCGGGATTTGCAAGAAAAGAACAAGAAAAGGAGAATAGAACAAAAAGAGAACAATGAGATCGCAATAATGAGATAAACTTCCTTGATATCAATGAAAATACATGAGCTCTCGCAATCGAGAGAAAACTGAAGTGAGACAAGACTCAAAACTCATCTAAAATCTCATGTGCTAGTTCTACTCATATATATAGTACAATCGCCTTTGGCCCAATATGAACACTGACGGGATGATTTCGGTGCCGACTCACGGAAGGAGGCCCGATTTGCAGGAATCTTTGGCAAGTGCCTCTTGAAAAGCCACGAAATCACGCTGACGCCGACGCGGGCGGTGACGGGTCATCACTTGTCCGAAGCCTCTTTGTTGACGCCAGCGTGGTCTTTGTCTGGCTGGTACGCTTTGGTCTTCTTCTGAGCCTGGACGAATCGACCCGCCGGTTGTGGATCCTTGGCCTTGACCTGGTCCGTCATATGCATGAATAGTCCTGTACCAGGAGGCACAGGACTAACACACTGAGATGAGAAACCTAAGTATGGAACAACTATAAGAGAGTATCGTAAAACGAGAGAAGAAAAAATGGAATATATGGTCCATCAATATCCAAAACTTGCTTGAGCAATGATGGAGGTAACTGCAGATGACCATAAAGAGGTACGATGATTGGAACAACAAAATCCACGAACAATATACAAGACATCCCTAACGTGGATCAAGTGGTCAAATGAAACAAATGAGTTATAAAAGAAATCAATGCTAAGAATGGATCTATGGAGAAGAATACTTAATGTGCCAGATGAAACCAGATAGGCACATGTACAAATCCTACGGCACAACCAAAACCATGCACTACACACATTATCTACTAGATGCATATAACCAAATTCCGCATTAAACAAACTATGTAGAATCTCGATGGTGAAAGAAAACTATATGAATAAAACTATATAAGAATCGATGAAGTGAAAATATTTAATGCGAACCTTACTCACCAAATATACAATCAAGAATCCTTACACCCCTTTCCTCGAAGTCAAGATAGCTATCCCCTCGCCATCATCTAAATGACAACATAGTATGTAAATAGATTTCGACCCAACAATGGAAAACAGTAGTATGATGAATCTCAAGAGGATTACGAGTCAATGGTAGAAAGAGTGGGAAGAACAGTGACGAGTTTAACATGGCGACAACTGGACATGCAAAAACCAAATGAACATGAAATATGGAAGCAAAATGGAACAATGAATCTGCAAGGGTCAACAGAGTGCTGAATGTCAATAGTGAATGTGTTAATATCAAACCAAAGGGACCCATTGAACAAGAAAACAAAGTGAAACTGACAGGAAAATGGGATCGTAACAAGAGGAACATAGTACAAATGGAAGAAATATTAGAGTTAAAGCCAACAAAAGGGATATAATGGAATGGATGAGGTGAAAGGAACCAACAACGCAAATGAAATAATTGACACAAACAAGATTGGACGGGATGAGACACACATGACAGAGAGATAGAGAAAAAGGAAGCGAAGAAAATCGCAACAAAGTGACAGAGAAAACGAATAGAAGGAGCATATCACGAAAAGTCAAAAGGAAGCCAATGGATCTAATGCATTAAATAAAAATAAAGAGAAGGCAAAGGTTAGATAAAGCAAATGGATCATATAAAAGTAAAGAGAACACAAAAAATTAACTGGAGCAAATGGGTCAAATAAGACCGTATTGCCACTAAGGAGCGCCAATATTATAGGAAATAATTGGACAATGCAGCAAAAAAAAGGGTAGAATAACAACAAAAATAATAATAATAAGAAGAAGAAGAACCTCCACGAATGTAGCTAGCCACATGTAAAGGAACAACAATATTATAGCCAACAAGGGCGATATGAACGAGAGAAACGAACCAATGAAAGGACAAACAGACTATCTGGAAAGAACGAAGCAACATGTGCTAAACATAATAGATTGCAATTGGAAAAACAAATGAACTAGAGCAAAAAAGACCATCGAATGGAATAGAGTAGAAAGAGGCAACTGAATATGACATACTGTTAATATATCAAGGAAAGACGAGCAACAAAAGGGAACAAGACCATCATATCACTAGACCAAACCAAACATCTGCCGAAAGCGCCTACCCACCAGTATACAACTTGCAAAAAGAATCATCAACCAGGGAATTAATCTACATGACAAAAGTATACATCAAGTGAAAAACAGGTATAGTTTAAATGACCTAAATAAACCCATATGGGCCAAAAGATGTACACATCAAATTATACAATCATGTGAAAACGCCAAAGGATATTGAGGAGCAAAAAGGTTGCAAACATGCCAAGAATACTAATCGACCGCAACGTACTTCTAAATACTAGTTATGGTGCCCGGCGTTGCCGGGCTTTAGTAATGATTTGGAAGGGTGGTTTTTTCATTGGTAGACTGTGCCTTTGTTTGTCTGGTAATTTTATAGAGATGGTTTCATGGTTAGGCGCCACAGGTGTAATGTGAAAGAAACAATCATTTTCAAAAGTAGAAGTATTTTTGACGTTGGGGATTAACGGTCTTGGCAACGATGTTTATTAGTTGAGAATGGTAGAAGCAATGTAGAAGAATGTGACTGGAACATTTTATATTAAATGTGTCTTGAAAAGATAAATTCAACTATGAAGATAATTTGACAGAGCTCTATGGAAGAATCAATATATTCCTTGGCGGTCAAGGAATTTGTTCACTATGCTGAATTTGGATGTACATGTTCTCATTATAGCTAGAAAGATGCTTATGAAATAGCATGACTTATGAAATGCTTATGAAATGCTTATGAAAGATGCTTATGAAATGCTTATGAAAGATGCTTATGAAATGCTTATGAAAGATGTTCTCATATACTTATAGTGTAGGAGATTTGTGTAGAGTTTGGAACGTACAATAGCTTGCTAAATTAAAAAGTGGATTGGGTTTAGTTGTTGGATATTTACTTCATCTAGCTAGATTTTTCTATCGTACACTTGACTGACTACATGACCTTGTTTCTGTTAATATTTAGTTCCATAACATGGTTGGAAGCTCAGGATTCAGGTCGTTAGGACTTTATATTGAATAATGTTTGAACTACCAAATTAGCTTTGTTTTACTCTGAAAGTCTAAGGTACCAACAAAACTAAAGTACATGCATATGCCATTGTGAAGTTGAAAGATCTAATACATGGTTATAGTTATTGTTATTTATGGAAGCATATATCATACATCTACAATAGAACCTGTCATTGAATAAAGTATAACTAAAAAAACTTGCCAAAAGAAAGGTACAATGTTGGCTTGGCCAACACAAAAAGACACGACATTCTTAATGGGCTACAAAATGGATAAGCACCAGGCCATTTGATTAGACCAAATATATGGTTATACTTGCCAGAGAAGGGTGCCACGTTGGCATAACTTGGCAAAATGGTACGACATTGGCATGGCCAATGCACAAAAAAACAGATCATTCTTAATGGGCGGCCCAATGGATAGGCACGACACATTCGAAAACTATTTCTCTGGATTGCATAGGAACATCAATCAAAGGTTTTTTTTGAATAATAAAAGTAGAATATCTCATTTTGACAACGCGTTGCTCTTCTAAAATGCATGGCAATAAATGTTGTTTTGGATGTTGAACATTTTATGGATGTTGAATGATTAAAGCATCACGCCTAGCTCTTCTGGATTGCATGGCAATGAATGCTTGCAAATATTTCTTTGACGGCCCGTTGCTCTTCTAAAATGCATGGAATAAACGCTATTTAGAATCTTTAATGTTCTATGGATGTTGAATAACTGAAAAGCATGAGAAATATATAAAACATGTGCCTGTTCTGAACATGCTTATAAAACAGTTTCATGTGATATGTTCAGCTCTCAACATATTCTATACAAATAAATAACCTCTATTGTGCATGTTGGCCATTGTCATAGAGTGAGCATCATAGGTGCAAATGTGTGCCAGTCTATGTATGTCATGAATTGAGACAGCTATTGATCGTCCACGTGTCCAAATTGCATAGGATGAGCTGCGATTCAGATGCTACATAATAGGGAACTCATAGTATAGGAACATTTTAGTTAATTTTTTCATTAGGTGTGTTAAGCTAATGGCTGTATGCAAGGGGCATAGAGGCACTTGGATAAACAATTTGACCCAGAAAGAAACTGGCTGCATAAAATGGGCACAAAAGCACCTGGACACACGCTAATTGACCCAGAAACCTATGGAACAGAAATTAATGCCATGTCAATAGCATATACATTCATGGAAGCAAATCAATAGATAAATGGGGCAGAGCAAATCTTTCCTGCATACAACCAAGCCTAGTGTAACCTTCGTTTGCAAAGGTGCAATACACAACTGAAGCTTGACTCCTTTTGTTGCTGCTAAAAAGCAAACATACAAAAATAAAAATGAACATCAGTAATAGATTCGCTAAGCCTATAAAAACTTCAAGATGTCAAATATACAATCGCGTCAAAACCGAAGACCTAAAGTTCCCCAATGTAGCTTTATGAAATCAAAAGGACTAACCTCTATAATGATGCAATGGATGCTGTTCAACACGAACAAATGTTCATCAAATAAATAGATCACAAAGATTTTCATCACATTACTTGTGAATAAATAGGACTTAGAAGATGCCACAGAGCAATCATAAGATTTAATTTGCTTGGCATAGCAGGTTATCAAGGGTTTCATAAGTCTTTATCTAAAGTCAAAGAAAAACAGAACCTGATTTACCAAAACTTAGCTCTTGCCCATTTAGTGTAGTCGAGATGAAGGTGAGAACCCTGATCTAAATACAGTGAGGTATCGAATGCGATGCGAATTATAACCTGATGCAACAGATTTTAGTGGGGGTAAAAGCCATTGTGAATACTTACAAAGCCAAAGAGAGGCAAAAGCCAGAGAGAAGCATGGAATAAACCAAAACCTGATGCTGGCTTGGAGTTGTATAGCATAAACTAAACTATCAGCCTTATGCTCTCTCATTGCTGAGGTCCACTACATGGGCATAATTCACAAACCTTCTAGGCATTACAATGGGGAGCTTTATCTCTTCACAAATGACTTTTGGCTTTGATTCTAAAGCACAGTCCTTCTGAATAACTTTTTTATCTGTTAAACAACGTAAATTCTTAAGCAAGCAATGGCTTGTACAACAACAATTGTAATGAATGTAGCAGAAGCAACTCCACGGAGCTAGAAGATAGAAGCTCATAGTAGAAAGCTGAGCATCCATCCTGGCATGGATAAAAGTATGTTCTTTGCATGCGGCATGCCAGAAATAAACAGGAATATAGAGCCAACAAATGAAACCTCCTTTGGTCCTATAGAAAAATTTCTACTGCCAATATCTAGCATTATAACAGGGGTTTTTTTTTCTGTTTTTGTACTGTTTTCTCTAAGGTTTTCATATGATTTGGTGGGCGTATTCATCTAAGTGTACTAAATAGTATTTCTAGAGTGCACCCTTTTGCTAGCCATTGATTTTAGAAAAGGGGGCAAATTCTATGGTGGTGGTGGGTGTGAATATCCTCCCATTATTTTTAGGGTTTTTTTTAGGGTTGTGTGGATTAGGGTTTGGAAAGTTTTGAACAATGGCGTACTTCTTGGGACAAAAAGCTTTCGATTCCTTGCATTTTCTTCAAGCCAACTTCGTGAAGCTTCTTTGTGGATGTTTGCAGATACTGGTAGCATCACAACAGATGAGATCCGAAGATGAATGGGCCAACTTCGTGAGGCTTCTTTGTGGATGTTTGCAGATAGATTGCATTAAAATGTCTTTGGAATAAGAAAAAGATAAAGAAAAAAATTCCTTGACTTTTTCGTGATACGTTATGGTGGATATATATTTTCCGTCCAACGAAACCCTAAGAATGGCGTAATGGCAGAATGGTTTGGGGGATCGAAGAATCCTATTCTTTTCAAATCCGACAGAGTTCCATATAGTTGGAAAAAATTGTGGTAGATCTAGAGCACCTTGAAATGGAAGTCAAAGAGAAGAAACCTGCCGCAGCTGATTATTCGCAAAGCCAAGTGCTATGCCGTGAACGTGGGTTTTGATGGTCTGGTTTTTTACCATGATCGGGCTCTTCACATGGAAGTTACAGAAGTAGTTTTCACATAATGGGATTCTGTGTCTAGGGTGCAGCAGAGACGTTGAAATTGAACATGTCAATAATTTTACTTCCAGTTTGTAGAAACTTGATAACCTGGCTCCGATCTACCTTTTTAGGGTCGATTCTTCCATTAGATGATAATATCCAATTTCATAAGGTCGGCGATAATTTTCTCCATCTTTGATTTTCTTACCTTTTAGGAATCCTTTCTAAGGTCGTTTTTTGTGTTCTATAATGCGACTTATTGCATCCGCCATAGCATTTGGTGTCTTACTTCATGGAGGAATTCATTTGGCATGCAATTTTCCAAGCATAGTAAATGCTGATAATACCAAGTAGGTTTCTTCCATAGATTTAAGACAAACAGTGTGGTGACATAATGCAGACGTATTGGTGGGCAATTTTGTTTATGCCTTGCTGAAGTTACATGGCATGAAAGAAAAGCAATGCCTGTTTATCTGCAGTAGCATGGCTTTTCAATCCATTCACATTTACCATAGGGACAAGAGGCAACTGTGAAGCCATTGTGTGTTGGACAAAATATATTCCATGCTTCTTGAACCGTCGGGGTTATTACTTTGCTTTCTACTCGGGAGCACGTGATGATGTTTTATCGATTTGCAAAAGCGATGTGATCAACGGCTTGATATGATGTTTCAAAACCCCGCACTAGCTATTGAACTAGTGCAGGCTGCCTCAATTGGTGAGCGTCAAAGGTTCATAGTTGATATGCTCTCAGCAGGATACCATCCAAGTACAGAACCTTATTTGATTTATTTTATTCAGGTAAATTCTGTGAAAATAACACGGAATAAACAAACCGGAAATCCTGAGGCACAGAAAATCCGATTGTAATGTCTCCTCCCGTTTGTGTGTGAATGGACAAACAGTAGCTTTGGAAATTACCAGACTTGCAGGTTGCCGCAGTTGCAGGTTTGATTGTTTTATATATTAAAAAACTACTTATATGGTGTATTAGTTTATAATATTTGGTTCAAAACCCAATGGGGGATAGCTAGAAGAATATATTACATCATTTGTTAAAACTATGGATTATACATATATACATACTTGGTTCCAATTTTGTTGTGCTTCATATTTACATTTCAGAATAGGAAGCCTTCTCATTTCAAGTAGCTCTTCTAGCAAATTGGGACTAAAGCACAAACCCCAAGTAATGGCACATTCATACAGTAGGTTGTTTTAACGATTTAAACCCTTAAAGTTTATCGTTTGCTTTTTGTTGGGGCCAAGAATTTTTTAATATAGCAATCAACACACAACTACCATTAACATTATTAACATAAACCATTGCATTTAACACATTTAAATAAAAATCCCCTTAAACCCCCTTTGGTTTGGGTGCATATTCACGGGGGGGGGTTACGAGGGTGGCGAGAGCCCAAAAATATATTTACAATACATGTACAAAATTAACACCATTAAGTACATTCTCTCAAACGTTATAGTATTTTGCAAACCTTAATATATAGTATACAAAACTTGTACATGCATACCCCCACAAACAAAGGATTTGTAATGGGTCAGATTGGAATAAAGGGCCCATATGCTTGTCCGGTCGTTGAGAAAATCCCCGGAATATGCACCCAAACCAAAGGGGGTTTAAGGGGGATTTTTATTTAAATGTGTTAAATGCAATGGTTTATGTTAATAATGTTAATGGTAGTTGTGTGTTGATTGCTATATTAAAAAAAAAAATTGGGCCCTTCGGGCCCTAACAAAAGCAAACGTAGATAAACTTTAAGGGTTTAAATCGTTAAACAACCTACTCGTATGAACAGGCCATTACTTGGGGCTTGTGCTTTTAGTCCCAATTTGCTAGAAGAGCTACTTGGAAATGAGAAGGCTTCCTATTCTGAAATGTAAATATGAAGCACAACAAAATTGGAACCAAGTATGTATATATGTATAATCCATAGTTTTAACAAATGACAGAATATATTCTCTAGCCATCCCCCCATTGGGCTGCAACCAAATATTATAAACTAATACACCATATAAGTAGTTTTTTAATATATAAAACAATCAAACTCCAGAATCGCGGTAAGAATCCGCAAGTCCGGTAATTTCCAAAGCTACCGGTTTGTCCATTCACACACAAAACGGAGGAGACATTACAATCGGATTTTACGCGGCTCTCGATTTTCCGGTACATTTATTCCGTGTTATTTTCACAGAATTTACCTGAATAAAATAAATCAAATAAGGTTCTGTACTTGGATGGTATCCTGCTGAGAGCATATCAACTATGAACCTTTGACGCTCACCAATTGAGGCAGCCTGCACTAGTTCAATAGCTAGTGCGGGGTTTTGGGGCCATAATGTTGCTGGACAACATGGTAGCTTACAATGCCCAGCTACAATAAACTGAAGTCTTTGTCCAAGTGGTGAACTTTATAGGCAAGAATCTGCTCCAGCAAAATGAACACAAAGAAATGGAAAATACTCTTTATGTTTTGCATGAAGCTTATAATTCTCTTATAACTATTTGTTCTCTTCTATGCTAGAATTGTATGAGGTGTAAAAGGGCATGTGTTGCATGTCAGAATAAAGGCTAATTAAAATGCAAATGAGCTTTCAGGTTTTAGCATCCCTATGTATCATGCAAGGGCACAAATCTTGATAGGCAACAAAACTCATGTCTCTAGCAATGATGGAGGATGAGCATTTTTGAAGCAATCAAGCAGCAGCTATTTACTGTCCAAGTACTAAATAATATAATGTGGTACAACAGCATGACACACTATGAAATGGAAATGAGTTTCTCAAGCACCAGGCTCTTTACATTTGCAAAAGGAAACATGTCAACACAAATATAAGCAGATATGAATGAGAATCACTACATTTTTATGCTGCAAATTGACAATAAAAGCATTACAGAGACAAAGAGTTAGCACAAATTTCGTTAGAAAGAGGAGGAATTAGCACAAATTTTTGGATGGGAAATAGCAATAGCCCAACATGGAATAGGAGTTCTATGGCAATGTGTCACATTAGCTGGGTAAAGAATTTGTTCTCACAAAGAGTGCTCAGGAACTCCATAGGCATCACATTCTAGCAACTCATCTAATTATAATTATGGCAATGGCAAAGACAACAAAATGGATAATTGCTGGAAAGAAGCTCACTTATGAAAGTTATGAGTAGCCGCAGCTCTTCCACAGCTCTGTTGTTGCATCTATACCTTGTTCCAGCACAACATTCGACCATATCGCCGCACGGTAGTGAAATTTTGCAATCTAAGCATGCGTGGTGCAGAGCCCATTAGATTAAATTCATGATTTCACAAAGACTTTGAAGGCAGATTTACCTGTCAACCATGTCTATGTATTCAATCAAAGACCTGTGTAACTTGCATCATCAGAACATAAAACAGTATGCTGCAAGACATGTGACTAAAAGTAGGTGAACAAACTCCATTTTTAAGGGCTCATTTGCCACACTGGCATTAAAAACCTAAGCCACTGGCTGGAAACATAAAGAAGAAATAGAGGAACATACTATTGTGGTGATGAAATTTCGTGATCTAAGCATGCTTGATGCAGAACCCATTGGATTAAATTCTTGATTTCACAAAGACCTTGAAGGGCGATGTACCTGTGAACCATGTCTATGTATTCAATCAAAGACCTATGTAACTTGCATCACCATAACATAAAACAGTATGCTGCAAGACATATGACTAAAAGTAGGCGAACAAACTCCATTTTTAAGGGCTCAGTTGTCACATATGGCCTAAAGTAGCAAAACTATCATAGGCATCAGCAGATATATTTACCATCGTTTCATGAATTGGATTCCTATGCATGTTTTCATATCTTCTTTATCACGCTAGCATTAAAAAACTAATGCAAGCCATTGGCTGCTAATATAAAGGAAAAACAGATGAACCTACTATCATGGCAACGCAAATTTCGAATAGGAAAAGTGATGTCCTATACAGAAAAAACCTTCTTACCTGAGAACAATGTAAAACTAACTGTAAGAGCTAAATCACCTTTCATGCACATGGGTTGTCTGGCCTGAAATCTTACTCATCCATATGCATTCATTGTCTTTCAGCTGCAGGTCAATAGGAGGTGCATGAAAATGAGCCCTGCAAATATGATTTATTATAGATAGATAGATGGTACAGGTCTAGAGGTGCTGATTTATGCACAACAAAAATTATTTGCAAGCTAAAGCAACACCATAATATATTTAAACAATAGGATATAATCAGAAGGCTAGTAAAAGGCTCGAACAGATGGAATGCCAGATATATTAGAAGCCCACTTTTATAAACAAACCCTGCTTTTTGATGGATTAGAACCGTAGGCCAAATGATTGGCACCATGGTGGAGTGTATGAACTGAACCTGCAAGAATAGAAATCAAAACATAAAGTTTCAAGCAGGATTGGAACGCTAGAGCAGAACAGACGAAGACATTAGCTGAGCTACACAATCCTTTAACAACAAATCTGTGAAATACTTAAAACCTTTCAGAAAAATAGAGAATCGTTGAGAAGTTTGGATGTATATTCTCGCTGGCTATGGCGATGCTTTCAGCCCTCTACTCATTTTCTTTACATCAATCCAATGATTAGGAAGACTAACCGTCATTAAGAAGCCCTGTTCATTCTTTAGCCATTCAACAGCTCCCTGGATGACGAATTTGCATGCAGGTACAACCTGTCACCATTCCGATCCATCTCTCGACAGCTGCAGAAGGGCGATCGAATCCAAAAATAGAAATGCCCTCCAAAACCATACCCTATCGAACCCCTAATTTTCGTTTTTTGATTTTGGTTGATCGGGAAAGTTTGGCGGCGACAAAAAAAACCCCAAACCTTAGGCAAACCAACCTGGAAAAAAATCCAAAAAATTTTCGGGACCCCGGAAAAACCAAATTTAAACAATAGGATTCAAAACAATAACCAAATAGCCAAAATTGAGACATACCTCCATTTATATGTTTCTAATGGGAGGCAGATCCACCAAATGATGAAATGAGACCTTCTTGATGCGCTTCAGAGGGTCCAGCAGAAAATAAGACACAAGATTGAAGGGCGCGTTGATTGCCAGCAAGAAAGGCCCAAACTGGCCGACTCGATTTGTACTAATGACTTGTTTAGCATCACAAAGGGATAAGGGATCCTGTGAAAGATTTCTTCAAAACAATGCTAAGAAAATGTATATCGTTCATATATAACAAAAAATATAGGAAAGAATAACCCCATCGACTCCTTTAACATCATGAAGGGATAAGGGACCCTGTGAGAGATTTCTGCAAAACAATGCTAGGAAAATGTAACGTTCATGTATAACAAAAGATATAGCGAAAGAATAACCCCATCGACTTCTTTAACATCATGAAGAGAAAAATATAACGAAAAATAACCGTGTTGTACATTGTGTGCTTATGAAGATTCGAACCCAAGCCCCCATTCAAACAAAGGAGCAACAATTACCAATGCGCCATCAAAGTAATTGTTATAGATGTGCCCATCGAATTTAATAGATCATCAATCTGTGGTTTAATCAATTTAAAACAGAACATAACATCGTGATGCACTGAGCCCCTCGTCGTGAAAACACTATCCGAATTGCTTAACCTCGAACGATCCAAGATCCGAGCTGGAGAGGGCGTAAGATGGAGCCCTGTAGAAGCCCCCAAGCCAAAAAAGGAGGATTGAGGCCACAATAGTGGTGTATGGGCCCATAAAGCATGTCGATCCCTTGGACTAAAGAGGTAAATATCACATCGAAGCATCACAAAAAACGAAGCAATTGAAGTTCTATTACAAAGGGCAACAATCCTAGACTTATCTAGGTACCAGTGTTAGAATATTAGCTTTTACAATAAGGCGGTGTCAATGGTTGAGAGGGGACAATTCGGGAAAGAGGCCGGGCGCGCCAGCTTTATTGGCTCGAAATGGAGTCAAAGCGCCAGCGGGTTCACCCGAACCTGTGGATTCGTAAAGCGAACCCGCCATGTCGACGATGAAAGCCCAGTGGCGCTACCACCGGGTTAAGCGCGAGCGAAACCTGATTATGGCGAACCGTCGCGAACTGGCAGGGGGGCTATTTTGAGCTATGATTTTTACGGCGCCTCGAAAATCGTGTTTACGGGTTTGATTTTCAACTCGGGTGATTCCTTATAGGCAATAAGAAAAACACGGTGAATCAAATTATGATCGCCCGAATCGGCTTCAAAGAACGGAAGCAAAAAGAATTTGCCGGATTTGGGATGAAGCAGGGAAAATTTGGAGTTTTAGATTTCATCTTTGCCTAGAAAAAATTCGACGATTTCTAGATCATTTACGGGGGCTCAATCCCCGCAAGGAATGGATCAAACCAATCGTTTGATCACGCCCTATCTGAATGCAATTATTCCGATGTGGAAGCTATCTGAGCATTACGGCTTCTTTTATTCTTACTCTTGGCACACACTGCGGTAATGGCTTATTTGGTAGATCCATTTAACAGCCCGGGATCGGTCCTCCCCGATGATGAGAGGGATTTGATCGATTATATAAAAGAGCATCTGATTCTTATGCTGGCGGAAGATCATCCATAAAAATTCTTCTTTTGGCCTGTTAGAATCGTAGAAGATCTTCTAGAGAGTTTTATAAGGTCTAGAAGAACAATTTTCCACTGAGAGTTTCAAGCAAGCTCTTGAATAGCGAGAGAAAGGAAGATAGAATCGATGAATTTGTTGCGAAATGGACAATGGATTTTGGAGTGCCGAAAAGAGAGGTTTTGGCCAAATCTGTCTTTGAAGAAAATAGATCGAGAAAGAATGTTTCATCTGCGACAAAACATTTCTGGGAGAGGATTTTGGATCATAAACGCAGCCGCATTGCCGAGGCCGATGGCGTGTCACATCGAAGGATGCTCGAGTGTTTTTTCGAGAAGCCGGGATCATGAATGTAATTGTGCATTCAAAATTTTGCCCCTTATGAGGTAGAAAATGCAATGCCAAAGTCCGGCGAGGAGATATGGATATGCACCGCTCTTCAAATTGCCCAATGAAAATGATCGCTGCCTTTTTTCCGATGTGGGCTGCTCAGAAAAATTTGCCCAGGCATACGGATCAACAACATCAAGAATTAGCCGCCCAGCCTTGCCTCACCGGGTTCGCCCAAGCGAACCCGGCGGGGGCATGTACTTTTAAGCAACCGTTTCTCTTATTTCTGATGTAGAGTCTTCGGACGAATCCAGTACTGAGTTTTCAGTCTTGTTTGTGGTCTTAATTGGTGGAATATTTTCTTGTGAATGAATCTGTTCTTTGAAGTTGAACGCTTGGATGCGATTGGGAAGGCAAGATAACGATTTCTTGTTGAGCCTGGACCCGGTTGGGTGGAGAGCTTTGGGCTAAAGGCCTGGTTTTAGAGTAGTTAATGATTACTTGTTTGATTTTTTATTTCTGCTAACTCGTGAACTGTATCAAAAACAAGCTCACCCGATTTCAGAGTGCCTTTGAGTTTGTGAGCTGCCTTGAAAGCTGCAATATCCTTGGCCTTTTTAATCATGACAACATTTTCTGCCTCATACCTGTGCTCTTCCAGCTGCATTAATCTCACACACCTTTCCTTCAAAGCCTCATCCATTTCTAAATTTATCTGATATGCTAGTCTGAGTGATGGAAGTTCCAATTCAACAGGCACTACTGACTCTATACCATAGACCAAACTAAAAGGTGTGTGTTTGGTGGATGCTTTAATGGTAGTTCTATAGGCCCAAAGTGCATCATGGAGTTTTAGGTGCCAATCTTTTTTTGAAATGCTGATAGTCTTCTTCAGAATTGACTTAATAACTTTATTGGTTGACTCAGCTTGACCATTGCCCTGAGGGTAATAGGATGAGCTTTTAGTGTTTTTGACCTTCAGGGTAGCTAGCAATAATGCAATGGTTTAATTGATAAACTGACTTCCCCTATTAGAGACAATCTTGAAAGGAATTCCAAACCTGGCACAAATGTTTTCATGGAGGAATCTTGCAGTGGCATAGGCATTTGCCTCCCTAAGGGGAATTGCTTTAGCCAATTTGGTGAAGTAATCTGTGGCTACAAGTACGAATTGGTGTTGAGCTGATGAAGGTGGATCTATTGGACCTATGAAATCTAAACCCCATGTCTGAAATGGTCCTGGAGAAATTATAGCAGTGAGAGGGGCTAGTTGCAATGTTCTTCTACCAAAAATTTGGCATTTATGACAGCATTTTATAGCATCATAACAATCTTTGAAGAGGGTGGGCCAAAAATAACCTGACCTCAAGATCTTTTTGGCAGTTGTGTCAGTAGCAAAATGTCCACTACATATACCTTCATGACAGGCCTCAATGATCATTTTGGCCTCCTCATAATCAACACACCTCAGCAATACTCCCTCCTTGTCAACTTTGCATAATACATCCCCAATGAGCCTGAATTTCTTGCACTTCTCTTTAAATCTCCTTTCTTGACTGCTACTCAAGTTCTTTGGCACCTCATTGTTTTCAATATAATTTCTGATCTCACATTGCCAGTAACACAATCAATATCATTCAATCCATCTTGGTCCTGGTGTTCAAACAGAGCATAAGGTAGATGGGCACTGGGATTTTCTACTAAGTTCACAACTTTGACAGAAATATTATAGACTTGAACTTTACAAGCCCATCTACACAACTTTGCTTTAGGTTGTTTCTTTGCAAAAAGCAGAGATAGAGGATTTTGCCTCATGTAAACTTGAGTTTGACTGTTTTGTAGCAAATGTCCCTGCCTTTTTATTAAAAACATCAGAGCAGCTGCACTCTTTTCCAGTCTAGGATATCTCAGCTCTGTATCAGACCACATCTTGCTGACAAAAGCAATAACATAGTCTTCTTGCAGTAATGCAACACCAATTGCCCTTTTCGTAACACTGATATAGGTTTTGAAAGGCTTTTCTAGATCTGGGGGGTTCAACAAAATAGAATGGCAGATGGCATTGATGATTTTATCAAAGAATTCCTGATACTCTTCATTCCAATCGACCAGAATATGCTTGCTTTCACTCTTGGAAAATTTTCCAACCTTTGTGAGGTTAGAAATTGGATTCATAATGTATGAGAAGTGAGGGACATACATTCTCAAAAAACTAGTCATTCCCATGAAGCTTTTTACCTGTTTGAGTGTTTTTTGAGGTGCTAGCTTCTTCAAAGCCTCAACCTTAGCTTCAGCCACTTGAATGCCTTTTGTAGACACAACAGGTCCAAGCAATTCTCCTTTTGAACACAAAAAAACACATTTCTTTGGGTTTAGACTGACCCCCCCTTTTCTGCACAAGGCAAATAACTTAGTTAGAACATCAAAATGACTTTTGAGGGAAGTTCCTAAGCAAAGAGCATCCAAGAAGACACGAAAAGCATTAGTAGGCATGCCCTTGAAAATGGTCTCCATAGCTCTCTGGAAAGTTGCAGATGCATTCATGAATACAAAGGGCATCCTTTTCATGGCAAATGTTCCCCACGGTGTAATGAATGAGGTCTCTGGCTGATCCTCCTCCTTTATGCTTATTTGGTTGAAACTTGAGAAGCCATATAAGAAAGAATATATTTCCTTGCTGCAACAGCATGTAAGACTTCTTCTAAAAATGGCAAAGGGTAGCAATCTTTGATGGTAGCTTTATTCAAGTCCCTATAGTCAATGCAAATCCTTATAGTTTTATTTTTCTTTTCTACTGGAACAATTCAAGATAGCCATTCAGGTTTTACAATCTCTGCAATCACACCTTCATCCTTCATTTTATATAACTCCTCTTTGATTAGGCCTAATAAGGATGCATTAATTCTTCTGCGCTTTTGTACCACGGGTTTCATGCCTTCCTTAATTTTTATCTCAAATTCACAGATCCTTCTGTCAACACCAACCAGGTCTAGAAATGATGATTTGGGAAGATTTTGCATACGAGAATGACTCATAATTTAAATCCAGTGAAGAAACATGAAGATGGGTTTGGAGTCATAAATTGGAGCGTATGATTTGGGCTTTCCATCATATAATTAGAAATAGTTGTTAAGAAAGTAGTTATGGCCGTGCATATTTTATCATAAAATCAAGAAACTTCCATTCAAAAAATCAGGATATATGATATAGGATTTGACTATATAAGTTCGTCTTTCTTTCTCTTCATGACAGGCTGATAAGCCAAAACAAGCCAACCAAATGCTAGATGATATGATACAAATGACGTAAAGTCAGGGTGCCCTAGATTCAGCCCTCGCATCCAATGGCGCTGCGCCACGTGGCAACCATTCTTTTCCCAAATGTTGCCCTGAATTCTAGCCGACATTCCGCGTGACATTCTGAATTTCCACCTGCTATTCTTCACTCCAGCTGTTGGATGGCCGCCACGTGGCACTGCATCTACGATACCCTTGACTTCACGTTACAGGAATGCCCCTCTGCCTTGGATTCGGCGAGGAAGGCTGGCCGTGACGTCGACCAGCCTTCCTCGCCGAAATCAAGGCGTAGGGCATTAATGTATACATAAAAATCATCCATCATTCATGCACTAATTCCTTGGTAGCCTCCCTTTGTTAGGGCAAGAAACAAAAGCCCAAGAATCGGCAAACATGCTTGATTTACAGGTTGAATCACTTGCGGCAAAGGCGATCTATTTAGTGTTATGTCGGATTCGAGGGAAGGGGGTAGTATCGCGCGTCGGCCCGACCTTCTCGGTTGGAATCAAAGGAAGGGCATTCGCGTATATATAAAAATCATCCATCATTCATGCACTAATTTCTTCGTGCGCCTCCACTTTGTTAGGGCAAGAAACAAAAGCCCAAGAATCGGCAAACATGCTTGATTTACAGGTTGAATCACTTGCAGCAAGGCAGATCTATTTAGTGTTATGTCGGATTCGAGGGGAAGGGGTAGTATGTCGAAAACAAAGGAATCAAATTAGCGGCACCGCTGCGTAAATATCAGAAAGTCTTATAGTAATTTTGATCAAATGATTATTACGTTATTATTATTATGTGCGATTGCCTTATGCCAATCTCTTCAATCTTGTATCACCATCCGATAGTGGAAAAACACTGCACTACTCAACTAGCTCAAAAGCTCATCCAACTAACTTGAATTCAACAAAAGTCTAAGGGTGAAATCACACTTGCGGCCGCCCACGATATGAAATTATCGTCCACCAATAAAATTGCTGCGTTTCGGATTCCTGGGCGCCCCCTCTATCACACTCAGGGTGCCCGACGCAATATTTCCTGGGCAGGGTGCGTATTTTTGGTCGGGGGTTATCCCCTGACCAAGATCTTGGCCACCGCCACGTCGAAGCCATGTTGCAGAAAAATATTGAACAAAAAAGATTAGGGTTCTTGCTGCTTCAACGGATGCTCGGTTTAGAACGATTCATCAGTAGGTTCGCGCAGAATGGAGCCGGATTTGTGAAAAACACTCGCAACGATGCATGGACAGTAAAAATCCGAACTACCAGAACCTAAAAATCGAGCTAATGCAGCCCAAAATCGGTAGAAAGCTAATCCGTAGTGATTTTCAAGAATTTGGGCAATTTTAGAATAGAATCGGAGCTGCAGCTAGTGGAATTGTCGATTTAGGGTTCTTCGATTTTAGGGTTCTACAAGCCCTTTGGCTGTTTTCATTTATAAAGATTTTTGACGTGGCATGTCATTTTTGGGCGCAAGTCTGATACCGCTATCTTGGGCATCTTCATCCCCCATCCAAGACATAAAAAACTCAATCCTGGGCGGGCTATACTGTGATTTCACCCTAAATATATTCTAGGGCAACCTCGTTTAGGGTGCACAGGAATTTTGGTCCGAGTCATCTATCTACATGGCAGTCGTGTCTGGGCCGAGACGCGGAGGCGGCGGCGCAGCCATGGCACATACGACGAGTAGCCGGCGGCGCCGCTAAGCCGAGCGGCGGAACCCAAAACCTTTGAGCTTAGCAAGCTAGCAATACGGCGGAGGGAAGGAGCAGAAACGCAAGCTTAAGGGCGATCTGGCTATGGCGGAGCCTTTCCAGCCGCAGAAAATAGATACATATGCGCACAGACAACAGGAAGATGGGGATGTTGCTCAAGATTCAAACATGGACGGGATTCATGCTTTTCATAGATTAGAAGCATTACAAGCCAATCGTGAAGAAGGCCGGAACAATCCTTACAACAGTGGCCGAGCTGGGGCCGCATCTAGAAAGCTTAAGTCTAGAACAGGGGTTTCAGGGTTTGCAAAGAAGTCTGGTTTGCCTTATGAGAGACCGGCAGTAGGGAGGCATGCTTCCGCAGGTCCTCAGGCCGCGGCTAAGCTCACTAGTGCAGCAGCTGCAAGATCATCTGCGAAAAAGCCATGGCTGAGTGTTGGGCTTGTTGGGTCTGCAGCTTCAAAGATTTTGAACGGAGCTTCGTCATTGTTGTCTGGTATTTTTTGGAAAGGAGCTACCGAAGTGTCTGTTCCCAGGCTTTTGCCTCCACCCGTTCCTGCAGCAACTCAGGATGGCGAGGAACATGTGGAAACAGGTAAGAGTTTTCATCCTACATTTTGCGTTTTACCATTTTAACCGTTCTGCTATGAAACAATGTTTTAACTATTAAGGACCACCCAAAATTTAGGGAATGGAAATCCTTGTACTTGTGTCAACTTAACCCCTTATTGCACGCAATCCTTGAAATTAAGAGGTAGTATTCATTTGGCGGTATGTTAGATGTTCTAAAGTGAGTTTTCTGGCGTGTTGCAGAAAGGGAGTTACTAGAAGAGAAAGAAATGAGCATAACCACACTGGTTGAAGTGGTAAGAGTTATAGCAGTAGAATTTTGTTTATTCTTTTTTTGATAGTTCTTTTTGATCTAAAGAACGTTGATACAAGTCCTGAACCTTGTAAATCTTGTCCTCTTTGTGTTCAACTAGTATTCAGCATGTATAAAACCATTAGCATATTGGTGGATCTGTGCTCAGTTAGTTCTTGCGACTTTCTTCTTTTATATTCTTTTATGTTCGTTTGGGCAGAACAATATTGAAAACCACAATAATAATGGCGAGGAGGAAGTTGAAGGCTTATTAAAACGGAAGACGCTATCCGTGTAAGCTCTGATCCAGCTGGTTTGATGTGATGACTTATAGTTCAATTTCCTGGTCTGCTGACCTTCTTGGCTAATATTAGGGAGGAGTATAATCGTATCATACAAGTTTTACGCCCTAGAGTTGCTGAAAATGAGCATCCAAAAAGTCAGCAATCTGATGACAGTCAAAAGGATACATTTAAAGTAGCAAGAAATCAACGTGGCTTGGGTGGATCTTTTGAACTACCTGCTGGGGAGGCAGACACTGGGAGATGGGAAGGTTTCATTGGTGATGAGGACCTGGTAGGTAACACACTGCATGTTTTGATGTCTCACAGTTATTTGTAATAGGATAGTATGCCAAATGTTATTCCACATTGTGACGAAGCAAGTAGACGGATAAGTCGTGCGTGCTGTTGATTAATGCCAAACTGCGCAGGTACAAGATGTAAACTGTTCTTCCCCTGTGGATATTGCAAAAGCGTATATGGGAAGGCATTTTTCTTCTACACCTACTTTCCCTGCCAGAATATTGAATTATAAAGATGCACTGACTATTGGAAGAGAAAGCCCTAGAGAACAACAAAGGATCATAGAACCAGTTTCGAGATTCCCTAGGACACCGCATTCCTTGTCAAAGCCTTCTGAAGTAAGAATTTTCATTTGCTGATTAGCCATAGTTTTTTTTGTAGATTTTCTGGTTCTAATTCACATCTGTTACAGCAAATGGATGAAGCTCGGCAATCTATTGCTACTCCTCAGGTGCAAATTTTTGAAATGTTAACATTATCTTCTTCATTATATCTGTCCTATTTTTTCCATTGTTCATGTTGTTTTTACTTAGTCTAATATTGGAGCATTTCATTTATTTTTCCTGACTTCGACGGTAATGGATATGCACAGTCATTAAAGAGAAGAAGCGATGTACTGGAAGACAATATGCCTTCTAGTTCTGTACGTCGGACACGGCAAAAATCAGGTCCTTTTGCTGCGGGAAACTCCTTAGACTGGAAAACATCGGGCACTTTAACAAAAGGAGCCCTGATTGGTCCACCTCTGTCCTCGTTGTCAACTGGGGCTCCAAGGATTGGAAATGGGCCTTATTATGGTAGAATGAGGAACCTGACAATGTACAAAGGTAAGGGTGTACGAAAGGAAGACCTCGTCAAAGAAAAGTTGCCTCCTGTGCCAGCGCAATCAAGTGAAACTGCTCGAAAAATTTTGGAGACCTTGGAGAAAGTGACCCCATCACCAAAGGGAAAGGCATTAGAGGAAGAGCTAGCCTTGGTCAGAGCAAGACCACCTAAGGAGTTGTCCTTGAGCATGCTTAATGATCAAGCACGGAAGAGTATGCAATCAATTAAGTTTCCAGATATATGTGAACCAGGACCCTCAAGGGACAACACCAATCTTGATGTATGTAGTAAGTTGATTCCTGAAGTTAAGGATGTGCCAAGAACTACGCCAGAGGAAAAGGAGGGTATGAGCAGTATTGGAGTGAAGATGACCACTGCGCAAGAAAGTAGAGAGACTCCAATGAGTAATGGTCCAATATGCACAGAGAATGTTAAAAGGGGTTTTCGTATGAACGCAGCTTTTGAGGCAAGTTGGCAGAAACCCTTACCTTTTCCTCTTTCTCTTATGTCGAAGTATAAGTTTATGATACGTGATGATTGTGCAGGAATATAACTCGGATGATGAAGGGCATAATCTTTTGGCTCAAGCTTCTGAAGTCAAGGATATGAAACAGTCACAAGTAGAACCACGCATAAATTTTTCTAAAGACATTGCAAGTGCTGCATTTATAGAAAAAAAACATGTAGGCATACCAATGAATAATGAGATTGGGACAAGTGTAGTTTCTACTTCAAAAACTCAAGGTCCTTCAGATGCAAGTGTCATAGCAGAGCCAGCTACATTGAAGCCAATTTCTCCCCCTGTAATTGAGAAGCCCATATTTTCAGCAACACCGTCGAATATTTCATACACGACTTTTCAAAATGCTACAGAGACAGCAGTAAAGCAACCGGCAACTGCAGAAGCTGAACAAGAACCAGTAGCTGCAACTGTGAACAATGTTTTGGCACAGGAGCCTGTAAAAGTAAAGGTACCTCCTAGGTATGTATTTCTTATTTTTGTCAGTGCAGTATTTAGTCTTTCACAAGGTTTTTGTGGTCTGAGATTGTATTGTAACTGCTATCTTTTGTTTTATAGTGGCAATATTGGAACCCAAGCTTCTCCGCTATCTACACCAATACCATTGCAGTTTCCCGAGCTTACTCAGTTCAAAGCATCTTCACCTCCTATAGGAGAGCCAAAGTCAGGTATGAATAAGTTTTTGTCTGTATATAGACACCAATATACTCATTTAACTTGTATTTATGGCCAGGCTCGAGTCTGCAGCTGTTGAATCAGGGGGTTTCATGTTTGGAGGCCATCAGCCGGCCGCACATACATCCCTCTGCTCTCAGTTTTGGACCACAAAGTGGAGCAGCAGTGTCCGTGTCAATGAAGAGTTCTGCTGCAGCAAATGGTCTTGAGATGAGCTCGGCAAGGGCTATCACGGGTCAGAGCTCACCTGTGTTTGGGCTGTCTTGCAGTTCTGCAGCGGACACCTCTGAAACCACAACTTCACCATTTATCGCCATGTCTAACACAACAGTCTCTACTGCTAACACATCTCTGTTTTCAGGAGGTTTCCGTGGCATTTCTCCTGGAGTTTCTGGGCCAACTACATTATTTTCCCCTTCAAGTGCACAAGCATTTTCTTTTTCATCATCCTTAACAAATGCAGAGAAGGGTAATGAAGCACCTTCAGCAGCAACTACTTCTGGCTCTGAGCTGTTCTCTGTGCCAGTGTCTGCCTCTAGTACGGAAAGTGCTCCAGCTGCCTCAAACACGTTTAATGTTGGCGCAAATTCTGCTTCTGCAACAAGTCAGAGTGTATTTGCATTTGGGCAGACTTCAGCAGGTGCAAGCTCCTCTGGGTCGTCCTCATTCACTTTTGGGTCGAGTGCTAATGTAGCTGGCTCTACTTCAACAAGCCCATTTTGTTTTGGTGCAAGCTCCACTGCAGTAGCACCCTCTTTCTCATTTGGGGCCAGTAGTGGGAGTTCATTATCATCAAGCACCGCAGGCTTTTCATTCACAGCAGCTCCAGCAAATGGTCCTAGCTTGACAGCCTTCTCATCCTCAGGATCTACAACTTCACCCACATTTTCTTTTGCTGGAACTGTGACTAGTGCAGCCAGTGTGTCAACAAGCACTTCACCTTTTATGTTTGGAGGAAAAGCTAATGGAACGACCTCTTCTGCAACAGCTCCCTTTATGTTTGGTGCAGGGTCAGCTGCTACTTCATCACAGTTTTCGTTTGGCACGATGACAAGTGGAGCAAGTTCTTCTGCGCCTGTTTCAACATTCTCTTTTGGAGCTGGAGCTGGAGCTGGAACAAGTTCTGCTCCAAGTGGGCCTTTTTCTTTTGGAGCTGCTTCCTCCAGCAACGGAAGCAATTTCATGTTTGGTGCAAGTGCAGCCAATAATTCATCAAGCAGTTCATTTACATTCAATTCTGGATCCACTACGCCTGCATTTGGTTTTGAGGCAAAGAGCGCTTTCCAGCAGCCTTCAGTATTTGGACTGTCAACCACAGCCCCTACATTTGGTGCATCGAGTAATGGACCTTCAGTAAGCGAAATGAATGAACAAATGGAGGAGAGTATGGTAGAAGAATCTCCACAAGCTGCTCAGCCTCCTAACCAATTTGGTGCACAGTCTTCACCAGCACCTGCAGGTTTTGCATTTGGTGCACAACCTCCTTCAGTTCCATTTGGAGCCCCTCCTGTACCGGCTGTCCCAAGTCCTTTTGGGCAACCTGGTGACCTCAACTTTTCTGCAGGTGCTTTTACTGTGGGTTCCGGCGGTGACAAGAGTGGACGCAGATACGTCAGACCTAAAAGAACTGGAAATTCGAAGCGTAGATGAAAGGGCTTTCTCATTTCCCAAGTTTCTGGCCTTTTTGAAGAGCTAATGTATCAGAATCTATCAATCTCTGCACCAAGTCTATTGCTGTGCCAGGATGCCATCTTATGGTTGGTACATGCATATAAACGCATACATGACACTATCACAGAGATCAGGCTGTAATCTGCTCTAACGGAAGCATATTGCTCATATGCAACAGCAACAAGAGTTTATAAAATGATATCTTACTGAAAAGTGTCTCAATTTTTCCTGTAGCCTGTGTAATTTTAGCTCGAACTTGATGCAATCCCTTCCCCCCCAATTTGGGGGTATGGGATCTCGCATTGGCAAGGGTTAAATAATAGTCTCCACAAATGAGTTGTAAAGTTCAATTCTGCACCGGGATTCAATTTTATATATGATAGCTCCATTTGTACCGTGAAATGATTACTTAAAGGCCCCATTTTGTTCCTTGAGAAGGTAATTCTGCTTGCCAGGTTCTGGTCTTTTATTTGTTTGACTACCCTTTAAATTAGCATGATATCTACATGTTAACAGGCTTATATAACTATGAAAGTTTCAGGTGGGAGTGAGATCTTGCAGTGGAATGCTGCAAGTCTTGTAGTCAGCAATTGCAATATTGTGTGCTCAGCATGAGTGCAAATTGATTTTTTCTTATGATGATGATAATGATGAGCGTTAGGAAATATGTATGTTGTCGAACTTTGAAGACAGATTGTCCAGACTTACGCTTATGCTATGTTGGGAACATAGCAATTCAGAGTGTGGATAATTAACGGTAAAAACTTAATGATGGTGTTGGAAATTATTTGCAACGGGATTGGAATTATGCCACACAATCCCGAATATGAAGTGGACAGATGAAGTAAAGATTAGTAATATGTGTCGCGTTCTTAACATGTACAATTGTTTACCTTGGAAGAAATTTCGAAATGCACGTGAACAATACGTGTCGCATCTTTAAAGTTGCTTGTCACATTTTTAAAGTTTCTATATAGTGGATTTCCATTTTTGGGTTGCCCCTAGGGGGGCAAACCCTTGTTTATGTGGGTTTATGGCATATCCTAGGTATATGCTAGAATATACCTAGGATATCTTGATGACCGCCTTTCAGAACCTACTATTCGGGCCAGTAAACTCTCGGTCACTGCGTTACGGATCGATCCAAAGATGCTCCAACCGAGTAATCGCTGGCGCGTGATCAGAAGATTTTCCTTTCTAACAATACGCTGAGGCTATGGATTCATGATCTTAGGCTAGGTGGGTCAGTATTTTGTTGAAGAAAATCTCGGGGCTAGGGTTATCCACGACGGATAGAATGGGCGAAGCATTCAAGCCGAGTCGGACCCCGCTAAAAATGAAGGAGTTTTCGGGATGACTTAGGCATTATTTGTAACCCATATGGCCAAAGTGTTGTGTTTATGCACGGAAAGCCAACCGAATGGAAATGGTGGAGCTGAAACAAGCAATTTGAGCATAAGAACTAGAGCCACTTCTAAAAATATTTCAGCAAAGTCTTTGCTAATAGAAAGGACTTTCAATCGGTTGTAATTCTTGGGCAAATGAAGTACAAGCCAATGAGATACTTGACATCATTTGCGGTGTGGAAAATGCTAATATGTTGGAGACTTACTTGAAGGTTGTGAAGGTATTCTTACTCGGCTGTTGTGTGTCATGTTTTAAAGTGTCTTGACGATAAAGACGTGGCTCTCGAATTTTTAAGTGGGCGGCGAGAGACAACATGGATCTGTGCATTTTCTCATTTTCTCAAAGCTTATAATTGTTTGTTGGACCCGCTTGTCAAATCGTAGTCGGTCAATAGCATGTTCTATGTTTGAATGGATGAAACAAGTTGGTCGTGCACCTAGTAGCTTTACTTTTGGGATTTTGATTTGCGGTTTTTCAAAAGCTGGTCACATAGAACAAGCTTTTGGGCTTTTTGAAGAAATGAGAAAGGAGGGTCTCCGGCCAAATGTTAAAAGCATATAACATCATCATTGATATGCTCGCAAAGCTCAAATAGTGGATGATGCATATAAAATATTTATAGAAATGATAAGCAGTGCGTTCGATGGTTTCACCTTCAATTCTCTTCTTAATGGACTCGAGAAAAGCTGTGAATGTCGAAGCCTTGTAGCTATTCAAAGTTATATCTTGAAAAGGGGCTATAATCCAGGCGTTGTCACCTATAACATCGTAATTAATGGACTCGTAAAGCTAACAAAATCAATGATGCGTTGCTCCTTTTAAAGGACATGGTTGGTTGTCTAGGCTCGTTAATCATCTCATCGGCTCCATTGCTAGTTGCGATTTGAGATGTTGGTCTTTATGTAAGTCTGCTCCCTACATTTACTTCTTTGTACCTCTTGCTTCTCTTTTTAAAATCGTAGGACCATCTATAGCTTCGGGACATCCCTTATTGATATCCTTCTACTATCTTTAGTCGATAATTCATTATAAGTTTGTAAGTTCTACCACATCCTCTTTCTTTTCGATAAAAAGGATGAGAAATAATCACATACCTTAACACCCTTTGCAAGTGCATATCTTTTGCTGTGGAATTCCTAGATTACGATATGGCGCGTATTTGTAACTCCTCGTAGTCGATGGGTGACCTCGACCTCTGTGGCGATTCTTGTCATTAAAGGGTGCATCTTTGGCATTTTGACAACTGAACTAGTTGATATATTTGGTCCAAGCCCTAGACATTTGAAGCACATGTGGGGAATACCACTTTTATTCTTGTCATCTATGGTCTTTGCCTTGGGACATTTCGTAGTGGCATACAAAGCAAGTTGCAGGCAAGGCGCAAAGTGCTAGGAAACGGTATATTTTATAGCTTTGTAGGTCCATAGAGGCTCCCGCCATAGCCCTACATGCAGGCATAACTACTACGAAGCTTCAGTGGTATGTGAAGCTGAAAATTGTTTAAATGGACTAATTCAAATTTGCCAAAATGATCAGAGTTCTTGCATCATGCTTTGGCATAGGGATTCATGGCACCTTTACCTTTTGATGCAGTATTTTTGCTCCAAGGTAAATAATTTTGTTTGCTCAAAGTGCTTCCTGTTAACAATTCTTGCTTTTAGCAATACAATAGATAAGCTGGTAAGAGGTTCCATATTCAATTTCTTCATAATCATGCTAGACTTGGCTTCTTCTGCTCTCATCATTCTTTTCATATCCCTTTGTCTTGTCAATTAGCACGTTCTATTTTCCTTCCTGTTTTTTGTGATGGTTATGCCATCTTACTTTTCTATTTTCAAGCACCTAGGCATTCATCTACCAATCCAGCAGACCATGATTGATGGTCTCCAAATTGAATGCATCCCCGCTTATTTGGCAAGTAACTTGTAACTTTATTTTGTCTTCTTTGTAGTTCTCACGGATGAAATGCCTTGGCCATCCAAACGATTCCTTCAAACAATTTCATTTACTATTGACATGTGTCTTAGAAGGTGCTATATTTGGAGCACGAGATCGGGAATGTTTTTTCATGTCTTTGGTGCTTCTCATCATGAGGAAAACTCGTAGAATAATTTTCTTTAAGACCTTGTAACTAGATAATGAAATTTAGATAACAACATGCTCTTTTTCTTTCTATACATGACCATTGCATACATTTCTTATTGCTATGCATGTGTTTGATTCTGGACTGCCGAAGATATACTTGCTTCCGGAGGTGTAAAGCCAACACCGCCACCAAATTTAACCTTTTTTCGGACCTCCGACATGTCTTCCACTCGATCTTTATTATAGGACGTGCCTAACGGGTTGTATTTCATTCCCTTTATTTGGGACTCAAAGAAACAAAAACTAATACTCTTTGAAGCATTAGTGCCTTTGAAGCAAGTAAATCAAGGCTTTGGTAGCTACAGGTTCAAGAATTAAGATGGTTAGTCCATCTTTATGAGGGACTTTAGGAGTTTTGACCAAACTAGTTTATTGTATAACAATTGGTGTTATTTCACATGCTAAAGATCATAAGATGCATCTTCTATCAAGCCCCTTGTTATCAAACCCCTTTTTATCGGGGAACAATTGGTTACCGGCTATCTTTCATTTTTTATTCTCCAAAGAAGGATCAAGTTGTTGATGGATTACAACAAAGACCGAAGATCAATTTACTCGGGTTCACTCACATGAAGCGGATCTTACATGTTCTATCTATTTTTAGTCCCGGGGGGAATGTTTAGCATTGCTTTTGTTTCATTGTTTTGACCATGCTAGTCATGGGGGATGTTAGTATATTTTCATATTCTATCTCTTCACTTGATTCCTAGATCTTAGATTGTCAAGCGTTCAGCCATTGTATCTCATTTTCATCCATGTATATATATCAAGGCTATTTAGTCGGGGCAGCGAGATAAAAAGCTCAGAAACGCATACAATGAGAAAGAGTATGCAAAATATTTAGCATCAATGAGAATTGATTGTTGGGAGTAGCAGAACAAGAGATTAAAACTTGCAAAATTTATCACAATCCATGCTTGCACATAAGCATTTGGCAGCATTGATTGATGGGTCTTCCAAATTCAGCAAGATTAAACTCCATCACCTTTTTCACATGCATTTTAGTCAGGAAGTTGGAAAGAGTAGCCTGGGCGAAGGGAAAGGGGTGTTATCATTACCCCTTTACACATAATAGACATTAGGGTGTATTGTGAGGTTTTGGAGAAAGCTCCGGGTTATCCAACACTTCTTCCATCTTCTTTTCCAAATAGCATGTATTATTTAAAGAATGCTGTTTGACATAAGGTGCTAGTATGCCTAATAAAAGCATTTTCTATTCTATTCTATTCTATTCTTGGTTCATATTGCATTTACTGTGACTGCTGGATCCCATAGGCATTTAGTATACGATGTTGATTTTGCTATTGGGAAACTAGTTGGAGGTAGCTATGGAATGGATCACTGGCAAAATGGTAAGGCTTATCTTCTGGAATTGATGTAGAAGGAATTCATGCTACCCTAGCACTATACCATGATGCAATGCGAAGACTAGAACAAGATCCTCATTTTTGTTAAATTCATGTTGCTATAAACATAAATAAAGCCATCAATTGTTAAATGGCTCGTACAATATATCAACACCTTTTGCATTTATCAAGTGAACAACTTTCAAATATATAGATTGTAAGCTATTAAGAAACAATGACTATGCCTTGAAACTAAGAAGGAAGAAAATATCAATAGAGTTCATGAATTGGCAACTTCATCAGAATTGACCCTTGCCATGAGAGGTGAGTAAAAATCTTTACCGACTCATGTAGACCGCCTTGCCGAGCTCATGGCTAGTTTCAAAGACTGCCTTCATCCCGAAGGAAAATTGAGGCCCGAAGGCCATATTAGATGGCAATAATTCATCGTGAGTAGCAAAAATTTTAGAATAACTGAATAATATGCGATGGCCCGCTTAAAATCTTGGCCGTATATGTATGGCCTTTTTAAGCGAACTTTAAGTGAAATGTTTATTCTCCTTAATAGTGACCGGAGGCTGGGGGCACTATCTTTTTCAATTAAATCCACCAAGTCTTTTCGCAAGCGCCCGAGCCTTTCTCAAGAAGACCACCGGAACGCTTAAAAAAACAACTCGTTTTCCAGCTGCGTTGATCAAGGTCGTCTTTCATATTTAACATTTAGCATAAGTTGCCTTCACATACTTGACGAGATGTCACTCACCCAAAAGCCTAGCATACAAAGCGTATTTATGACATTATTACTGATGCTTTCAACTGATTGTTTTTGCAAGCCACAGAAAATGTACCATGGAGTACAATGGACGCTAAGAAGCAACTTGTTTTGAGCTGAGTTTCTTTGTTATTACTTGTAAGATAAGCATTTACGACTTCTATCTATATAGCCAAAAAATGAGACCCCGAGTTTTTTATATATAGACATAACAGATATAGCCAGAGAAGGCTTCCAAATGGAATTTTACTGTGATGTGATCGAATATTAAATAAATATAAATAGATTTTATTCCAAATGTTCAGGGTTATGGTTTTGAATTGATTGTCAAAAACTTTGAACTATGATTTATGCCACTTCACCCTCCGGCCATGGAGGGCAACCCTCCGTGCGTAGCACCTTGTTTAAAGCAGAATCTTTTCAAGACAACATCGACGTTTGACAACTTAAAGTCCTCTATTCCCGATTTGGGCTTGGATTAGGGGGGTATTAGACTCGTGGAATAAGGGGTATTAGACTTGTAGTCGAATACCCCAAATTTTGGGTTGATATTAGGCAAGTCAAATACCTCCAAAATGAGAAATCTCCTTTGTCGGAACTGCTATCCCCAAAAAAGGGGGTATTAGGCTCGTCTATACTCAAACCTGCATTGCACAAGTCGAATTCCTAAGGGGGTATGAGGCTCGTCTAAACTAAGGTATGTATTGTGCAAGTCGAATACCCCTTGGTTATCCCACAAGTCGAATACCCCCCCTTACATCCTTACTCCCCAAGGGGGTATTAGGCTCGTCTAAACTAAGTTATGTATTGTGCAAGTTGAATACCTGCGTTGGCAACCCACAAGTTGAATACCCCTTTTGGTTATCCTACAAGTCGAATACCCCCACTCTTTTTTTTCAAGAATTCCAATATACGAGTATTAGGCTTTTTTAAATATTGCACAACAAGTCGAATAAGTGCCAAGGTTCGGTGTTACTACGTAGGGTTCATATTCGGTTCTAAAGGTTTAGAACCGAATTTAGTAAGCAATACATTATGAGGCATATGGTGTTTTTACTTTTACTTTTGTTAAAGCATCAAGATTGCAAATAATTCCATCATATATACAAATTTTTTTTTTTTTTTTTTTTTTTTTTTTTTTTTTTTTTTGAAGGCAAGATATTTTATTAATAATAAGTATGGTATACAACCTTATTTATAAAGCCCTCAAAAGGCTAGGTAGGAAATAATTCCAACCCTGAAACAATGGGAAGGTGAAGCACCACTAACTTAGTACTAAAACCAAGATTGCTCTACATCTTCTCTACCACATCTGATACTATAGCGGACCCAACATGGCCCAGCTTCTTCCCAATATGCAGTAGATACTATAGGAGCAGCTCCTGATTCCTTCCGCCCATTAGTAGAACCTCAGTCCTCCCTTCAATTTCGGGTGTCAAAGATCCCTCATGGATGGATAGAACTTATTGTGCTAAAACACCAAGATGGAGTTCGAAACCAGGAGCATTCTCTTCAATTCAAATCAAAGCTAGAGGACCCACAAGAACTCTAGAGAGCAACTTTCATCCCGCGCGCTAACTTGGGCCTGGATTATCTTCCTTCATAGAAGTACTAGAAGAGCCCCACTCTGTCTTCCTGCTATGCAAGGCATATCACAGGGCCTCCCCCAAATTTGATATACAATTTGATATACAATTTGATAATGTGATAAATGAGGTGTGTTTTTCAATATTGTACTGCAACATAGTAAGTGAAGATGGTCTCTATTATTGCTTAGAATATATAATGTGTAACAATACTTCATAAATTAAGTTTAGAGACATGGTATTTGGTCACATCTATCTTCCTTGTTATATTGCCGTCAATTAGTGTTTTGTAGAGATTAATCACCAATGCCATGACGATGTTAAATTCGCTTGGTTACTAGATTTTTTTCTATGATGTTTTTATGCTTACGCTAGTACAAATTTGCTTGGTTAATAGATGACTTTTTTCCATGATGTTTTTATACTTAAGCTAGTACGGCCTTTTTCTATAGTTTGTATAGTTATATGCTAGTATGGTTTTCTTTTCTATTATTTTAATGGTCTATGTGCATGGTTTTCGAATTTATGTGGCACTGTACCTTTTCCAATGGTGATTGCTCTGCAATATTATGATGTTCAACCATATATGAAGCTATATCAAACAGATCAGAGACCCAGAGATTTGAACCATGGTATTTCCATTTCACTTAAGACAATTACCCACAAATAACAAAAGTCAAAAACACTAACTAGCTTGAACAGAATAAACAGTAGTATTTGGATCAGTTACAAAACAACAAATATTTCAGCATTGGACACAAAGCATAAGAATGAAGCTGATGAAGATGAAACCAGTGTGGATAGCTTTTCGAAGGATGCCTGTGGGGCAGTCAATCAAAATGCACCCCTTCATATCTGGCACTCTAAAACTATTTAAGGGGTTGGTATGACTCCAAACTTTTGTATCCTCGTAACCAAAATAGAAAAGCTGGTTTAAAATTCTATCTTGTGCTGGTTCCAATGCCCATTCAAAGAGCTAATAACGGTCATATTATTTCAGCGACTTCTCGAAAAGGACAAACAACAGAAAAAATTCATGAGTTACCTGACTTCGTGATGCTGCATTTTGAGGATTACAATCAGACCAATGTTTTGTGTATAGCTTTTGAGCAGAAAGTGCACAAACAAAGATCTGTATACAAACAAATAAAGGAAAATTATCAAGGCAGATGAATTAAACATGCTACTTTGACCCACTCAGACCATGCATATGATAGAAAAAATATACGGTGAGTATTTAAGCATGTAGAAGAGGCCCATATGTTGCAGGGTCATAACATGTATCTTTATAGAAGCTAAAGGATGATCATTCATGAACCGCAACCAAGTTACTACTGCAAAGATTTGAAGGCGCAACAAACTTAGTGATGATTGCTCCATATTTTTAGTGGAACAAGTGTAAAAACGTTTTATGACCTGGAGGTAATGTCGATGCAAAACCCTCCTAATAAAGAGCATAACATGCAGCAATAGAGGCTTTTTCTTCCTTTAATTTTTCTTTTTGCTTCCTTCAAAAGCTCTGCATCAGATTAAAAACATACGCAAAGCGATTAACCATAATATTTACAGATAACAATATACTAGTAGATTGCATTGACTATGGCTCTACTGGAGTCATGCCATCAAGCATGAACCATCGCCATTGTTCAAGCTGCCATCTTCTGATAAAGTTACTACTGTTGCAAGATCAACACGAAGGATACAAAAAATGCAAGATATAATCAGCAAATATGCATATGAACTTTAGTTTTAGATTCACACTAACTGAAGAAAAGTAGGAAAAGACTTGCAAGATCCAAAACAAAGACAATTATATTTCTCGCTTAAAAATGTGTCCATTTACCTTTCTACTAATCGAAATAGAAATCCCTAAAATTTCGTTGCCAATACCTTCTACTTCTATGTTTCAAACATCATCATAATCCTGCCTATAAAACAAAAACCTCCAAACAAGTGGCTTACGTATACAGGAAAGGCAATCTACTTGCCTTCCCTGGCATGACATGCTAGGGAAGGCAAGTAGATTGCCTTTTTTGTTACGTGGAAAACACTTAAGAATCATTCTGCGCCCAGTAAAAATCTTCAGAATGCAAGGTAAGTTCTTGGAATGCAGGGTAAAAGGGCCGGAATGGGGGTAAATCCTGAGAATGCATGTAGAAATGTCGCAGCAGCCTGCCGTAGTAGCTCCATCGCTCAGCAAAATTTTTTACTTGCATTCTTGTTTTGAAACACCGCCATGTGGCACGCTTCTACTGGCGGATGCGGCAGAATGATTCTTAAGTGTTTTTTACGGATTTGTGAAATGTTGCTAGAGTGGTCAAGATATCGCCAGATCCAACTCCAGATTTCCGGATTCCAGACCACCAGGCCGACCCTCCAAGCCAATTCTTGCATATGTATTCCCATCCAGAGACCGCCAGACTGATTTGCAAAACGCTATTTTCTCCAAAGCTCCATTGAGTATGAGTATGAGTATGAGTATGAGTATGATACTCAATGAGCATTCAGCTCTTCCATGGTATGATCCACCGTTCTGGAGCTCTCAGTGAGTTTGCCTGAAGATAGAGATGTATGCCAACGAACACAACCACGCAGCATTTGCCAGAAAGGAAAATAGGCAAACTGATACCTACATTTGATATTATAGAATCCGTTCTTGATCTGGCTATACTACATTCCTTCAGTCTGCCGCCATCTTCTCTGGCCGTCTGGTGCTTCATCATGAAAACTATTCAGTTAGGGTTCCCTCCGGCAAGCCCCAGCATGAGCAAACTCCATCAATCCGTCGCCATAGAAGATTTTAGGGCCACAGAGATAGATTTTTTAGGTATTCGACTTACAGAATCGTGCACCAGATATTCGACTTAAAGAATTCAGAGAAAGATTTGATGAGCCGAATACCCCCTTTCTGCTGGAAATTTTTCTTCTGATGAAATCTATTTCATGAGCCGAATACCCTCAAATGGTATTCGGCTCAGAGTTTTCTGGAATCGAGGCCTACTTCGAGAGCCAATATTTCCTTCGCTATTTGTTCCCCTACTTTGAGTCGATACTATGAGTTTTTTCGACCTTATCAGACTTGTGTGTAAAGTGAGAGTTTTGTTTTGGTTATCACTATTAGTGCAGGGTGATAATTATTAGCACTAGTGGAGTACCGATAACTATTCCACCTCCATAAGCCCCATGTGGTTATTAGTCTTCCACCCAAAAAGCCCGGTGTGGTTATTGGTCTTTGCCTCAGTTGATAATAAAAAATGCACATCTTCATCTTCAGCAAGCCTAGATGGATTTGTGAACAAAAAAAATTTAGAAGGTGAGTTTTTCAAAGTTTTTGCTTTTGTTTTGAATTGTTACTCTGGATGTAAAGGCCTTTCCATGGTGCAAGTAATTTAGGCAATAAACACTAGGTGGAAAACGTCAAGAGAGCTCTTGGTAAATGGTTGGGTTGTGACGAATCTGCGTCATATACGACAGTATGTCGTATATGTTTTGGACTTCCCCCATACAATGGCCACATCATCGTATGGGCCTGCCTGGCTCGTACCTGTGATGACCAAGTAGACGAGTAGAGGACATAAATGTTTTATCCTGTTCCTTCCTCGATGGGCTCCTACATCAGAGAAAGCAAACTATATGCAATAATACATCATAAAATAAAAGATATCACCACAAGAATGGCACTAATTCATCCATCAGATCAACATAACATCGAATATATACTTACATATTACATAACTCCTATTCTGGCTCAGACTCAATGGGGAGTTCGATTGACAGCTAGGGGCTCCAGATAAGTGCAAACAGATTCATGGCAATGGCATTGGCTGACATAGGCAATGACTAAGGTTGACAACTCCATCCGCCCCTCCTGTGCGTACTTTGTAGATATGCTGAAACAAGCTCTCTTGTGGTTGTAGCCTTTTGAAAACGCAATATATTTTGCAGATAGATAGGTTGAAGGCTTTGCCATGAATGTAACCGCGAACCCATACAGAGATGAGTCCCACCTTAGGCGAATTTGTATTTTATATTTCAAAATCATAGGCACCCCCAATCATAAATAACCATAATTAAAACGAGAGGCACCCAGAGGCCCCAATATACGACCTGGGTTGTAGGATGGACTGATCCGACGATAGAGATAGTCCAGGGCACACTTCTTTTTGAATATGTAGCTGCAACAACTAGAGCCAATGATTATGAGCTATATCATATGATGCAAATTGGTAAACCGTGGCCGCCGTGATAAATTTCTTGTTATTATAGCTTACCCACCTTAAGTTATGAACCTATGTTCCTCTGAGACTCATCCTATTCGTACGATGCCACGTGGATGCATCCTATTAATGCCAAATGGGCCAAGTATATGAACTCTAACCTATTTACGTTCAAATCCTAGACCAGACCCACTTTTACACCATCTGCTAGCCATCCTGAACTGCGTCTGCAGTTCTGTTCAAGGGTCATCTTCAACGGACCCGCGTGCTACAACAACTCCAAGACCACATGCGCATTAGTGTCAAGTGGATCTGTCCCAAACTACCTGCAAGGGATGATGATGCCAAAAGCCAGAGGCAGCGACCCATGAGCAGGTATTTGGAGTAGATAAGTACGTAGTTCATTTCGGAGTTAGCATTTCATGATTAGCATGTTTTATTCTAGAGCACATAGTTCTGATCACGAACCTTAGATGCAAGCGATTATGATTAATTGACTCTATGTGACTTCTTAAGTTATTGATGACATATGATGATGGTTGATCATTGTTTGCACCTCTACCAAAATAATTTAATATTCTAATAAGAATGCTCTAACCACAATGCAATTAATTGAGTCTATGTTATTTTTTTCTATAATAATATGTTCAGTTGTTTTAAGGGTATCGTCTATGCGCCCAGAAATGGTGATTTATGCATCCATATTAGATTCCCTATGGGCCCCCTGTTATTGTCCTTCATAGTCTAAAAGAAGTGCACCCTGGACTACCTCTGTCGTCGGATCCATCCATCCTATAGCCCAGTTCGTATGTTGGGGGCTCTAACCCAATGCAACCAGTGAGTGTTAACATGCTAATTGCATTTTTTTTTTAAATAAATAATAACCCCTTCGATTGTTTTAAGAGTATGATCTATGGTCCCATGAATGATGATTTATGCATCCATACCATATCCCTAAAACCCCCTGTTATTGTGCTACATATTTCAAAGTTGCACAACTATTTGATTCAACCCAAACATCGGTTCCTTGAATTTGTTGGCATTCATTCAAAAAATGCAATTTTATGGTCAAATCAAGAAAAGAATTCTAGCATTCTTCAATCTTTCAAATGAATGAATCCCAACAAATTCAAAGAACCGATGTTTGGGTTGAATCAAGAAATTGTGAAACTTTGAATATGTAGTACAATAACATGGGGTTTCAAGGGATATGATATGGATGCAATCATCATTCATAAGATCATAGATCATACCCTTAAAACAATTGAATGGGCTATTAAAAAAAAAAGAAACATGCAACTAGCATGTTAACTCACTAATTGCATTGGTTAGAGGTCCCAACATATGATCTGGGCTATGGGATGGACGGATCCGACAACAGAGGTACTCCAGGGTGCATTTTTTTTAGATTATGTAGGACAATAACATGGGGTCCATGGCGAATCTGATATGGATGCATAAATGACCATTTCTGGGATATACCATTGACATCTTTGGGCAGTGGCCATGGAAAGGAAAAGTCCAAACTTGATTTGGATCAAATTCAAACTTTCCCTTTTACAAAATACTACCACTGCCCATAAAGTTTTGAAAGGGACTAAATAAGTCGCATTTAATTAAAGTGGGTCAGATCTCGACGTTTGGAACTCAGACTGAAAATGGAACTCATACTAAAGGAAAAAAAAGTTTGAATTGAATGCTTGAATAGAATTACACATCACACACCAAGAACGGGGTCACTTGTTTTCCTCATAAATTTTACAAACCATGAGTTGTGAAAGTTTTTAAGCTTCTCAATATTATCAATCCTCATACAATGCTATAGCATGGAAGTTGCTCATGGCTTTGTCCATCTCCCTTTTTGGGATCTTGTGTGTCTTGTCCTTTGAAATGCGACAAGTTGGATATGACCATACCACACACTCCACCAATTCCCTCATTTGAGGATCAACATGATTTGCCCTCCACTTCTTCTCCCAGCAATCGGTGTATTGCTCCTTCAAGTTGCCCTTCTTGTGTCTTCCAATGGGCTCCCAATATTGAATTTGGAATCCAGGATGCAACTCCTCTCCATCAGCCATGGTGATGGTAACATCAGAGAGTGCCACCCCTAACTATATTGGACAATCTTCATCGTCAGGCCTTACTAGCACAAAGTATCCTTCCTTGATGTCCTCAAAAAGGATCCCACTCAGGAAGATCAAACCACTTCGGCTTTGAGGCCTTGCTTCCCACAAACCACTTGGAGCTATTGTTAGGACCCAAGTCAACTTTCTTAGATGTGCTTGCTCCATGAGAACCCTCCCATCTGGACTGAGGTAAGAACCAATCTCTCAGCTCCTCCCCGCATGGCTGTCCTATTTCTAAGCATGTCACAACTTTCTCCCAATAATTGATTAGGGAGTCCATGTGATTTTTCTTCAGGGTGGGGAGGTGTTTTCCATTTCGAACATCATCCCAGTGCGTTATATAATCCTTGATGCCCCTCACTAGTTGGCTAGAGTCTTTAACAATCTTGAAGGGAGGAAGTGGTTTTGGCTGCCATCTAGGAATAAGAACCTCACCTGTAGGCCCCTTTGCCACAACTCGATTCCTTGTACATGCATCCACAACTTGTCACCTGGTCTCCACTTATATTGCATGATCGGTATTCCATCCCTAACCCAAAACTTGAACTGAAGTGGCTTTTGTGTCCTGTCAACTGATCCTTACCATCTAGCAAGTATCCCTCGACAAATGATTTCCAATCTGCAACCTCATCCATCAAGAAAGCCATTGGGTTTGGGTCAATGCATCTCTCAAACACATCCATTAGTTTAGGGAGACTAGTCATGTTTTCTCTCTTGAGCTTGGTAGAGAAAGTCCTGAAGAATGCATCTATATCATCATGCGTATGCCCAACCATCATGAACCCCACCTTTAGAATCTTGAATACTCCCACTACTGTCAAGTATGACATTGCCCCAAACATTCATCTATTATTGTTTTCTTTCCAACAGTTGTCCAATTGAACACATAGCTCCTTTGACAATTGTTTTTCAAGTAAGGGGAAGTCATCCCAAGTCTTCCTTGTTTCTTTCGACACCTTGGATGTGAGCTCCTTTATCAGCCTTTGGTAACAGAGCGGTTGATCATCCATCAAAGCCTAAAAAATGGGAGCTGATGGAGAATACCTCTTCCCTTCTATCGATCCTCTCTCTAGTGTTCTCAAGCACTTGAAATAGAACTCACATGGAAATTTGGATCATCCCTCCATAGATCAAGCACAAAATAATCATAGGTGCCAGTTCCATGCCCATGTGTCAAGACACCCGCCAGACTTACCTTCATCTGAAAAGCGTTTTGACAACGCTTGGGCAAAGGATCTAGCTTTGGCAAGAAAGTCTTGTGTTGGTCCATCTTATCATGAATTATACATAAAAATCTGTCAGGCTAGATCTGGGAAAATGTTCTCCACTGCCGATACAACTGTCGACATGATATTTGGTCCCTTTGGTGATCTGCAAATTGCTCCCTGATTGCCATTCTTTCTTTCTCTATTGCAATTGATGCAAGTGTATCCTTCAATTGAACGCACGTGTTACACTTTGAGAATGGCATGTGTTGCAAGACACACACGTCTGAGAAGTGAGTTTTCCATAACTTGCTGAAATGTGATTGAGAAAGAAGCCGACCTCCAGTAGTTTCTAGAATGGAGTTTACCTCTTTCAGGCATCTTTCTGGATGTAATGTTGTGGCAACACCCTTTGAACCACTCGTACACCATGCTCGTTCACCTTCGACTTATGCGGCATAGATTGAGACATGTATCTCACAAGGCTCTCGAAGACCGCAATGGCCTTCAAAGTGTTTGCTCTAGGTTTCAAAGTCAGTGCATTGTCATGCTGGAACAACCTGTGCCTTTTTCTACGCTTCTTTGTGTGATTGGATGCAGCTATAAGGAATGAATGCTTCTTTGTGTTAATCATGGTCTCTCGTTGTTCTAGGTGGCTCTGGCACAGATCCTGCTCTGGCTACACTCTTACCAAGGCTTTGGGATAAGTTTGCTCGTGATTGCAGACGCTATGGGTCCTCAAGGGATGAGGAAGAGAGGAAGAACATTTCGCAAGTCCAGAAAGCTCAAAGTATCTTGCAGAAAGCATGACATCCACAGAGGCTGGGGAATGAGCACATTTGACCCGATGATTGATGAAAAGATGCGAGAGGAGGGTGGAGAAATAGGTTGGACAGGTCAACGGGTGGCTCACGAGGCACCTCCTCGTGAGGCGTTTCACGTTCTTCAGGTTGCGCCCAAAGCTTATAGATGGCAAGAAGAAGGCCCGCACGTTCTTCCTGTAAGGTGGACCTTCTACCATGACGATGTGACTGTAGCGACAACAAGACCGCCTATGTCTCTGCGTCCGTTGTAAAATACGTTGTAACTATTTAATTTATTAATAAAAATTCTTTTTCAAGTACAAATGTGTAATGAGATTCCTTTGTTTGAGTTGTATTCTTGTTGTTCTCGACTCGCGATCCGAGAAAAATGGGGGGAAAGACATGGTATGCTTGGACCCAACCTAACACAGAAATACTCAAATTCTGAATGGTCATAGAGGCCGAATAACTTTCCCTCGTCCTTTTCGTGTAAAATAACAGGGTTCCAAAAAAGAATGGGAATGGCACGTGACCCACTTTAATTAAATTCGACTTAAATATAATAAGGCTTGGAATCGGGTTGGAAAATTTTACGGCCTATATAATTTTTTTTATTTTGATTCTAACTGATGTTCATGGTGTGCTAGAGGAGGCTGAATAACATGGGAGCTTTTATCAAATGGCTGAGTAACGTCGAAGACGAGGAAAACATGCCCAGGACTGAAATAGAAGAACATTTCATTCTTCTTAAAAGTGAAATGATTCACTCAATGGCTATAAAGAAGTTGTTGAACAGATCTAATGTGTGAAGATTCAATGGTCTCAAATCTTTCTTCCAGATCCTATATCATAAATGGCAACAAAAAAGGGAAGCTAGGGTTCTCATGATGTTGGATTATACTTCCTTTAGTGTGGCAGAGCTAGATGAAATGTTAAACATATTTGGCCACTCGGTTGTGGCCGACTTAACCATACATGATCTCCTAGAAGCAAATTCATAGCTGGAGAAATATGCTCAGGCTAGTCGGATTACATGCATGCACTGCTCGGGGCTCTTTGAAATGCCAAACCTTATAGCTGCTCAAGCAATTTTTCTTTGCTTAACTTCAATTATCTCTAAGTTATAACGATGATAATTTGGTTATTATCTTATCTTATGGTACCTTCCTACTATAAAGGAAAGTCGATTTTGTGACGAGTCTTCCTTGAGTGGAAGCTGTCATCATTCTGATGTATCTCACCTAGTATGAATACAAAACAAACCTTGCCTTCAAAAGGGAAAAAAAAAATCATCTTTGCAGTGGCCAAAACTTCCACGAGAATTCACAAGCTATGGTGTGCCTTTATACCTTTAATTATC
Organism: Isoetes taiwanensis; assembly: GCA_021234155.1. Lineage (NCBI taxonomy): Eukaryota > Viridiplantae > Streptophyta > Lycopodiopsida > Isoetales > Isoetaceae > Isoetes > Isoetes taiwanensis. Next base: position 8,520,196 of record JAJEKV010000010.1, on the reverse strand, counting down.
TACTTAGAGCTCACATTTAATAAAAGTTGAGCAGAGGGATATGTGTAAGATGATCTAACACTTAAACAAGCTTTATTGGGACCATTTATCAAGTGTAGTTATCATAAGAATGGAGTTATGTTTTGAGATGCATTTTGCATTTTTCGATTGTAGTTTAAAAGAGTAATAGAGCTGGAACATTGTTTTTATTTTTTTATCATCCATGAAGATCAAGACCATGCCATAAAGGTTAAGAAAGGAGGAAGGCCATAAAAGCTAAGTTGAAGTTGTGTTCTATAAATAATTAAATAAGTGATTGACTTCACCAATACATAATGCAAGCTCTACAATTGCAAAACCTAATGCTCATGGCACCTTATTTCTCTCTTGCGTATACTTTATCTATTTGATGATTCCCTCTTCCATGGAAGCCCTTGTGTTGGTATTGTGTGATTATATTTCTCAACAATGTCAAGAACAAAAAAAAGAAGATGATAACCTTGACGTGATGTTACAACACAAGCTCGGGGGTGTGGCTTAGAGGACTTGCAGAAGGAACACATCTGCAATCATAGATTTATAGTCATAGATGATCCAATTTAGCTAAAGGTTGTTCCTTTTCCAAAAGGTTTTAAGTACTATATATAATTCATTAGCCAATTCAAAGAAGACGACGTTTAATTCCTAATCCAGAGCTCCCGAGTATATCCCAAAGAGGTTTTCTAGTTGGGCTAATAGACTCTCAGAATTGGGAAGAACCATAGATCCTGTTTGCAGTAGTATGAGCCCAGTTGGGTGGTGAATTTGTGACAGAAGCTTTTGTTTTGTGCCAAGGATTGGTCGTAAAGATATTTCTTGAAGATATTTGTGTTTTACTTTCTTTGGATTTGCGGGAAGACAGATGATTTGTAACAATTGGTATCAGAGCTGTGTTTCTTTCATTGGAGCTTGTGGGCAATGGTTCTACATAATCTTAGATCAGAGGTATATAATCGTCGAATTTTCATAACTAAGTCGAGTAGGAAAACCATCCCATATGTCTAATCCTTGATATTGTTAAAGGGCAAGTTAACGAATAAACCTTAACCTTTATTTAAAAGCAAAAAGGCAAAAAAAGGTGTTATATCTACAAATAGAAGAACGACTTTGAGAGCTAATATCTCTGCGAACACAACTTAGAATTGGATGATCTTTACCTTGTTGGAAAGCCCTTGAAGTCTAGTCTTCATATTAGCTTTGTTTGTCCATAGATCCCTTATAGTCCGAGAGTATGCTCAGAAAGAGGCATAGGGGTTAAGATGACCACACAACTAGATCTGCTTCTTTCTATGACGAGATCACTAAAAGGGTAAAATCTTATGATAATCTTGCTAGGCCTAGGCAGTTGATCTAGGAGCAAATAACACATTATTATTTGCCTTGCTCCATCTGTTTGAGAACCTTAATAACTTTGCCTAGATGGTCATTAAAATGCATTTATGCTAGAAGTAGTGGACTAGCAAATTTGAGTGTAGAATATGGCATAAGTTAGAAAACATTATTAGCCATATAGGATTTGGTTGGGTTTGCTAGTTTTGTAGTTATTTGATGAGTTTTTGCAGGATAAGGAGGCTACTTTACAAGAAATTAGTTTGAAAAGTATCATTACCTCTAACAGACGCAGGGAGCAACCTAAGGTTTTAGATGTTTGTGATTTATAAGGTAAAGAGGTATTTAAGAAAGATGGAATGTGCATGTGCATATGATTGCTGGTTTGATTGAGCCATTGTATTCATTTGATTTGACTTAATGAAAGAGTTTGTTTTCAATCAAATGTTGCTCTGGAATAAGAAATAAGGAGGTAACTGTGACTACAGCATATAAGCCAGATCCTTAAGAGTTTATAAGCAGATGGTAAGGTTACCAGCCTAAGGAAATTCTTGAGACAGGAAGGAAAGGAATTATTTCCGCAAGACAGATGATTAAGTTCGATCAGTCTTGAGATGGAAACGAATTATTATCGCAAGACTGATGATTGAGTACGTTCAGTCTTGAGATGGAAATGAAAGAAATTATTTCCGCAAGGCAGATGATCGAGGACGATTAGTCTTGAGACGGAATGGAATTGTTATGGAACAAAGCTCGGGAGTGTGGTTCAGAGGACTTGCAAAAAGAACGCAATTGCAATCATAGATATATAGTCATAGATGATCCAATTTAGCTAAAGTTTGCTCCTTTTCCAAAAGATTTTGAGTACTATATATAACTCATTAGCCAATTCAAAGAAGCTGTTGTTTGATTCCTAATCCAGAACTCCCGAGTACATCCCAGAGAGGTTATCCAATTGGACTAACAGACTCTCAGAATTGGGAAGAACCAGAGATCCTATTTGCAGTGTTCGCAAGTCTGAGCCCGGTTGAGTGGTGAATTTATGCCAGAAGCTTCTGTTTTGTGTCAAGGATTGGTTGTAAGAGATTTCTTGAATGCTTGTGTTTTTACTTTGCTGAATTTGTAGGAAGACAAATGATTTGTAATACGTGAGAGATAAGAGAAGTGAAACGATAATTTTGCATCACATCCATAGTCACATAGTTGCAAAGCTACCATTTTGTGCAATATACAATTTTCTATAGAAATTATGCTACTTCAAAAGCTATCTTTTGGTGCATTATAAAATCTTCTATAGAGATTATACTAGAAGGATACCTCAAAAGCTGATGCTTAGGAATAGTATGTAATAATTTCATTGATTTTCATGATTATATATCTTATGAATTCGGAAACTTCACAAGTTCAATACCAGGCAAGACACACAACATAGAAACTTGTCTATTAAGCAAAAGGCAATTAGCATTCAGTTGAAAATATGGTAAACTATTGTGCCATCACTTCAACAGTTAGGCTAAATTCTAGAATGGGGCTCGCATGAAAACACCAAAAACCTCCCGATAGGCTTCTCATTCATCTCAGCAGATTTTCTACAATGGTGGATAGTGGGTAGCCGCACACATGAGAACTACCCACGAAAATAAAGGGAATGTCCAATTATAAAATTTGGACCCCATAAAATACAATGCTAAAAGATGTTTGGCTTGTGTACCTGCCGAAAGCTTATCACCGGGATTAAAAAACCCCGCCCTTTCGGGTTTTCGAGGAAAAACCCTAGTGATAAGCCTTCGGCAAGGGGCTTGGACAAACGTAAGGCAGAGAAATCGCTCCCAAAACCCATGAATGGAGAAGTCGAAGCTGTTGCCGCTCGCCAACCTGTACCTGCACATCACCAAATGTGACAAAACAAACCTCCCAAAGTGGAGGGGCTGATCACGCATGCCACGCGACAATAAAACAAAAACCTCTTCAAATAGAGGGGCTGGTCACGCGTGCTAGGCGACAAATACATTAAACAAAGAAGGGGGGGAGGGTGGGTTCAAAGAAGAAAAGAGAATAAGGTACTGTTGAGAGAGAAGAGGAAGCGCCAATGAGACGTTGATGCAGAACTGCGCCTAATATAGCGATCTCCCAACCAGAGAAGGCATGCGTCGCATGCATACATGCAAGACATGCATGCTCGCCCCATTCTAGAATTTTGATCCGATGTCTCGGATCGATGGGATTCTAGAATGGGGCTCGCATGAAAACGCCAAAAACCTCCCGAATAGAAGAGAACTTCCTTATCAGACGGGATCGAGGACGAAGGTCAAAGGATTATGGCTAAGAAGAGGCAAGGCCGAGAAAGGACATGCCACAGCATGAAAGAAACGCCAAATTAGCAACCAAGTAGGGAGAAGCCCCTCCCCTGCATGGGTTCAAAGAAGAAAAGAGAATAAAGTACTGCTGAGAGAGAAGAGGAAGCGCCGATGAGACGTTGATACAGAACTGCGCCTAATATAGCGATCTCTCAACCAGAGAAGGCATGCGCCGCATGCATGCATGCAAGACATGCATGCTCGCCCCATTCTAGAATTTCGATCCGATGTCTCGGATCGATGGGATTATCCTTCGGGATGTTTGATACAACAGTTAAGCTAAATGCAAGCATGGTATAAAGCATCTTAATTTTTAGTCAAACAATCTAAATCAAAATGTCCTCAAAATTATATTTTGAGCAATATCAAATGCTTTTTATGGTCCAATTGCAAGGCCTTTCCATATAAGAAGATGCTTCTTTAGGTTGCATTCCGGCAGAGAAAACCATGCCACTGCAATGTAGAGGAGCATTCTTTTTATGTGGAAGAAACTTAGCTTCAATTCAAGGAGGATGACAAGTAAAAATTTTGAGAATATAAGGTAAATCCTAGCAGAATCGTCATGTAAATCAGAGAATCGTGGGTAAATTTGCAATACCGTGATAGGGAATGTCACTTCCACGTGGAAGCGTTGCGACGCGTTAAGCCAGCGTGGAAACGATGACACGTGGGAATGTCACCTAAAGTGACATTACCCTAACGTGAAGTTCACCTAGGGTTTATTCTGTGTATTTTTTTCTCTCTCTATTTTTCCTCTGTGAAGTTCACCTAGGGTTTATTCGTGTATTTGTTTTCTCTCTCTATTTTTCCTCTGTTCTTGGTGCGCCATAGCCGATCTTCGTGTTTGCGATGGCGCCATCGCCATTCTTGCATCTGATGGCGCTATCTAGGTGTTAGCATTACTTTGACGAAGTTTGAGAAGATTTGGACGATCTCTTGCTTTGTTTTTGAACGTTCTTGCTCTGCTTTTTCCTTAGCCATAGCCGATCTCATGGTTTTGCTCGAGTTTTCACAAGAGTTTTGCTACTTTTTTTTCTTAGCCATAGCCGAGATCTCATGGTTTTGCTTTCGAGTTTCACAAGAGTTTTGCTTGAGGTTCTCATTTGGTTTTTCTTCTCGGGCCTGCATCTTTGGTTTTGGGCTCTAAGTTCTTCTTTGGCGCCATAGTTCCTTCCGCTAGCGCTCTTCAGGGCTTTGCAAACGTCATTCTGCCGACTCCTTTTCATTTCCGTTTTGCAAGATTTGGAGCGCAAGGCTTCTCTACTTTTGGATTTGGGGTGCAAGGCTTCTCTATTTTGGATTTGGTAGTTCTCTTTGGTTAAATCTTGCTCGTTTGATCATAACATTCAAGAATCAGAAGGGAAAAAATCAAGAATCAAGAGTTTGAAGTATTTTGCTTTGTAGTATCGGATTTTCTGTCCATAGCCATGATATATCTGTCCATTTATGTTATAATTGGCAGAAAATGTAAAGTAGAGCTTGCCTGCCGCTTCAAGTTCAACTGTTCGGTTTATCTTTTGCTTTGATGTGATGATCTCCTCACTGTTCGGTTTATCTTTTGCTTTGATGTGATGATCTCCTCACGGTTCTAGGTCTGCCGGAACAGAGCAGAGGGTTTCAAGAAACTGAATGCAACTAAAAGTGGAATTGCAAGTAACTTCAAAACTTAATCACATTTTTGGAAAAGAAAATCATAGCAGAATGTGGGATAGAAGTAGCAGAATGAACCCTAGGTGAACTTTACGTAAATTTGAAACACAACAAACTGGGATGAACTATTGCAATTTAGGAAAAGGATTTTGTTTATGTGAGGTTACTTGATCTTGATTGAATGAGAGGCCTGAATTGAACCTACGTTGCCTTTCCGTTGGATTATTTAGCTGAAGGGCATAATTATTCCAATTTTGCTGAAAGAAACTATTTGAAGGGCATAATTATTCCAATGTTGCTGAAAGAAACTATTTGCTTGATTCAAAGGAGGACACAATTATTCCAATTTCTGCTACGTGGAAGCTCCTTGGCATATGGTTTTCTTAGCCTTCCAATTCGTTACATTTATGCAACTGGATTTTTTTTGGCTTCTTGCTTGTGCGTGGACAATAAAAATACATTCATCCAAAAATCTCTTTTGTGACGGGTTTTCTGGTGCCATTACTGTAATAGGATGTCTCTTAGAAAGGACATTACGCTTTCATCTTATCAGGCACGTTTCTTTGAGAGCAGGTGCTATGTCTAAAACAAGGTTCAAATCCGTTGTCTGCTCAAGATGTTTCATATGCAACATTTGAAGGGGCATTGCATTGCCAAAATTTGTCATACTACATAGCCCGTCATTTGCACGGTGGAACGAGAATTTTTTCCTGAGCAATACCGTAGAATTCCACTTGTTCAGGTTCTCATAGATTTGCTCGAAAGATGCACCCATTATTCTTAAAAAATGTGCCTTCCCTGGATAGCCATAGGATATTCAACTGTCCGTTGCCTACTAAGTTCTTTTCGTTTTTCATAAACATTAACATCGTAATGGCATATACAAGATTCACTGCAGTCATGGGGATCTAACGCATGTATAAATCCATTTTCAAATAAGCAGAACGACAGTTCAATAGATTTGAACAATAATGTATAACCTTTGCCAAAATTTCATGTGGACACGTGCACATAAAAAAACTATACAGTACCCGATCAGATCTGCAATGATAATAGTTAAAACGAGGCCATGCTTAGGACGTGCTTTGTCCATAATCTCATAGTGACATGACAGCATTCCTTCTCACGATTATCTCTATGGTGCTGAAACTCACTTAAACTCAAGCATCATAGGTACATGCTGAACCTCGTAGTCATTATTGAAAGCTAGGTTGTTGCCAGCCCATGATGCTATCATTGGGCAATCAAGGATACCTAGGCACCACCCAGCATTAAGTGTTTGATGCATCTGCAGTAGATAAAGGAAAGCACAATCCCGTAATGACCTAGCTTTGCTAGGCACCCTAGCTATCCAACTTCGCTAATTGGAACATATAGCGGTTAAATGCATTTCAGTAAAGGCTGTACTTAGCCTAATCAATATCAAATGTGCTTGTGTGCTGCATCATGCTTGGGCAGCACATTCTTTATGAGAAATGTCTATATCAACCGATACCCAATTTGTATATTGCTTTACTTGGAAAAGACCAACTTCTGTGATCCTGTGCTTCCTTCACCTTCCATGAATTTATACAGACAGAAAAAACAATTTGGCTGCTTAGAATCAACCCAACTGCTCTGTCCTGGGATTCATTGGTTGGTGATAGGCAGGCACTCTCATACATCAGCAAGAAAAACCTGATGACGAGATGACCCTTGTCATGTATAGCCTATATCAATGGAAGTGCACCATTCATTCTCTCTCGCAGGATGTCTTACGTGTGCCATGGCATCATGTCATTGTGCCTGGCATGAACCAAATAAGGTTGTCAACAGGAGAACATTTGGTTCAGTTGTCGGACAGCTGATAATTAGTGACTCGGCCGCTTCTAAATGTCCTGCTCTTCCAAGAAGGTCAACCATGCAGATATAATGATCCGATGTTAAAGTCAAATTATGCTTTTCGCTCACAGACATGAACCAATGATAACCTTCATGCACAAGACCTGAATGACTACAGCATGATATGATACTCACTAAAGTAACCTTATCTGGAACCACACCAGCCAGCTGCATTTGCCAGAATGTCTGAATTGCCTCTTTAGCATATCCATGATGAGAATATGCTGCAATCATTGCATTCCAAGATATTAAATTTCTTTGAGTCAATTTTTCAAACACTACAAATGCATCCTTCACACTTCCACATTTAGCATACATGTTGATAAGAGCAGTTTGTGTTAAGATATCTTCATCAAGTGCAGAGGCTTGGATGGACTTGTGGACCAGCGTGCCTTGACACAGATCAGCACATGCTGCACATGCATCCAGAATGGTGATAAAAGTGATTTTATCAGGCTTGATATCACTGAACTGCATTTCATGAAAGAGCTGGAAAGCCACATGGTGCTGTCCTGTTTCTCCATAAGCTTTGATCATCATGTTCCATGAGCTTGCATCCCGTTGAGGTAACTGTTCAAATAGGTCCATTGCTCCATCAATTTGTCCTTGCGCCACAAACACGTTGATTATTGCATTCCACGCAATAACATCCCGTCTTGGCATAAGTTGAAAGAGTTGAAAAGCCTTCTTTAGGTGACCATGTTGCCCATAGCCCAAAATCATGGTGGTCCACGCCACTAAATCTCTTTTAGGCATACCCAGAAAAAGTTGGAGAGCATCTTCAAGTTTTCCCTGCATAATGTATGCAGAAATCATGGTAGTCCATGAAACCATAGTTCGTTCGGGCATTTGTTGGAATATTTTTGTGGCTTCTTTTTAATTTTCCACCCTGAGCGAATATAGAAACCATAGCATTCCAAGAAACAGCATCATGCTCTGGCATTTGTTGAAAGAGGTGAAACGCCTGACCTAGTTGCCTACTCCTGACAAAACCAGCCAAAAGAGAATTCCAAGAAACTAGATCTCGCTCCGGCATTTCCTGGAACAGCTCAATCGCATTATGGAGCTGATCTGATTGGGCATAAGCAACAATTGCAGCATTCCTTGAAACAATATCTTTCAATGGCGTTTTCTGAAACAAGTCAATTGCATCCTGTAGGCGTCCATGCTGAATATACACATTAACCATAATATTCCATGAAAAAACATTACGACAATCCATGCTTTCAAAAATCTTCTTTGCATCCTCCAAAGCTCCACATTTTCCATACATTTGAATTAGAACGTTTGCCACATATCCACCTATTTGATGGCCATTTTCAGTGATGAGATGGTGAATGCGCTTACCTTCGGTCAGATCTTTACGATCTGCACATCTCCGCAATAAAGATGCAATGAATGGGACATACAGAGGACCTTGTTCCCCTGCTTCCATGTCCCAGGTTTTAAGATTGCCGGATGTACATGCTGAATGCACGCATTGCAAGAATCTACTAGGTGTATTGTAATGGCTCTTCCAATCAAGAGACCTGCTAAACATGTTGGATCCTGAGATCTATCAATCATATTTGGGTGAGAATGGATCAGGTACTGCTGTAGTTTTAGAACCACTTTATTTAAAACTATTATGCAAGAATCTCAGTCTCAGGTGCTAACCTCCCTTGTATATTATGGACGAGTTTGGTAGTTTGGTCCTCTTTTTCATTCTTCTTCGTAAGGGTAACCATACAGAAATTCAACTCTAGAAATGTGAGCACAGAATCACCTTTTTATAAAATCACCATTCCCCGTTCTTCTAAACTTGAAGTGCTGCCTCTAATATATGTTACAAAAAAGCCTTGCCTGATCACAGGCCTTGGCCTGAGAATGCTCAAGCGTCATCTCACAGGACTTGCAATTACAAAATGCAACAAACCCTAATCAATAACCAATCAAAAATTCCTAAATCGTATACATATATCCTTTCTGTTCAAGTGCAATTAAGAGCTAACTATTAACTCGCACATCCCGATTCAACAAATACCCAATCTTTGCAGCGCCATTTCCAGATATTAGCGGCTGGAGCAAACACATCACCCTTGAATCGCATAGATCCAGCATTGACCAGTATTGATTAGTTGTTAGATTTCTTAGAAACAATGGTTAGGTTACAATGAGTTTCTTTTTATGGGGCATAAGGGGCAATTTTGGGTTGGCATATCCCCAGCATATGTAAATCTGTGGTTGTGGTTGTATTTTCACATATTTCTATATAGTGAGTAGTCCATTGGGTTAGCAATTAAGAGATCTTGTGTTCAAGTCTTCGGGGTCCGTCATATGTCCTCATGGATGCTGTCTTCGGGGGTCCGTCATATGTCCTCATGGATGCTGCTAATACTATTTTATTTATCTATCTAATTCTTTTATATGCAAAAAAAGAAAGAACTGATGGATAGATTAGGATCTTATCTATCTATATTCTTACTAGAAAAAGTGCCCAGCATTGCTAGGCTTTTTGTTGGGAAAGGACTTAAAAGGGACTGTCACAAAGAATTCTTTCACTTTATAAATAAAGTACAAATGTATTCTATGCTTTAGCAATTGGAGTTTCGATTAGGTTGTATAACCTAAACATCAAGCCTCAAACCCTGCAAAAGATAAGAAAATTTGTAAGAGGAAAAAGTTTTCAAAATAATAGAGAGGAATATACAACACACTGAATATGGCACATGGACCATGGAAACAAAAAAGAAAAGACATGAATAAAATAAAGTACCTCCGGAGCTCTACATTCAAGAGCAACTTCCATGCATTATCTGCATCTTTGGGGATTCAGTGTCCAGCCTATGACCTCTAATATGACGAACTCCTTCGAAAAAGAATCAAAATCAAGCAATAAAAGAAAAGATAAGCATCCCCATGAACAATGCACATGAACAGGAAGCCTAAGTTACCTGTAAGCTAAGGAGCCTTATAAAATTAAAGAGGCATGAAAGATCATGTACTCCATATTTGTTAAGGTGCAAAGATTCATTCTATCTTTGCATTGAATAGTGATGACCAAATAGCCACTATCCACACAATTTTTGACAGTTACAACAAGGCAGCCTTTGCTGTCCAGAATTTTCAAGGTAGAAATTTGAGGGCCAATAGAATGATCTGCATCCTTGGCCATGAGCTCATGCAACCGTCTTTCTGCATGCCGTCTTTCCGACAAAGTTACCCTTAACTATATCTTTCAAGGTATTTTCTATATTTGCACCCTTTCCTTTGTCTTCAACGGGTCTTGTTTTCTTCATTTACAAAAACTACACAAGCAACCCTTGCTTTGTGTGTTAGCTCCACAAATTTCTAGGATTGAACACCCATAGTTTGGGGAAAAGCATCTGGGTTTTCGAAGAAGAGAAAGAATGGGCTCCTTCGTTGGCTCCAATCGTCTGTACAAGAAAAGAGTTTACCCCATAAGCTAATTTGCATGGTTAATCAGCCGCTTTTTGCCAGAACTGGCAAGGCTTAGAATATCCTTTAACCTGCTCTATGTACTCTGGAAATTGATGTTTAAATAATAATTGTTAACATTGGAACAAAGTAAGTGAAGATATCTATTAATATTGGCCACCAGCGATTGTACAAAGCACAAGCCTGCAAAAACAATGAATTACGCATAATCCAATGTCATCGAAATTACAGTATCAAGATGCCATTGCTCACTTCTTTGGGTAACATATTTTAATGATCTTTCATGCATGCCTGCATGCATTGTATCTTGTACTATATTGTTGACGAACAAATGAGCCGATGATGGTGGTTCTGTAACATACTAGCATAGGAACTCTAGCATGTACCTTGGTATACTTGGCTTAGGTCTTGTTTGATATGGCTGCAAGTAATATTGATTAAGTTAGAACATGAACCATTTAGAATGAGGAAAGCAAAAGCTGTCAAATTTTATATCTGCCCCAGGGTTCCACGCTGCCTTCTCACCCCGGTTTTAGCAGCAAGTATCTTCTCTATACTCTCTTATATTTTCTTCTCTTGCACATGGAGCTCAACTTCATGGTGAAAGGTTAAAAGCTTCTTCTGCTCCTACCCATTCGTTTTCTAGAACACATTAGGTGGATCCTATGTTAGTGCTCAAAGGTGAACTGTATGTCTACTAGAAACAGCTTCTCTGAATTGGCAAAGAGAGCATACCACAACTCTGCGTTTTTTGTTTGAAAAGAGGGAAGGAGAGAAAGGACATCAAAGGATAGGCGAAGTAAATTTCTTCAATTTTTTTGTAATTTTTTCAACCGTAGATGTAAGGGAGGGTGCCCGGTATTGGAACAGGGACCACGTATTCGCAGTCAACGGGCTCCATCGTGGCTCATGTTTTACCGCCAAGTGAACGGCTCTTGGTTCTTAGGGTTAGCCATGAAACCCTAATGGCTTACCTTTGATCGTTCAGTGAAACTGCCGTGGATCCTCTATGGCGCACCATCATGCAACACTACGAACAGCTAGTTGCATGCATGAATACGGATTGGATGGTGATGGCACACACAACGCCCACTATTTTCTGCTGTTTTTCTTCCGAATCAAACGTCCAAAGGCATGTATCCTCCACATTTCATGTATTTCGAAATTTCCATGGTCTGCAGGCAGCAAATATGGCGCCATTTTTTATGAAGTTTCTGGAAAGAGTTTTCAATTTTGAATGTAAATCGTGTGCTTCTTTGAGGACCCTTCATTTTGGCGGGTCCTCCAAGGTCGATTACATGGCACTTGATCCCTGCTTCAGAGCTTGCCCGATCCATACTCTGCATTCTTATAAATTCTATGTTATGGTTCTTAGTTCTCTGTCTAAACTTATCTTGGTTTGAATTTATCTTTGCCTTCCTTACTGTTCCTGTTGTTTCAAGATGCAATTAAGGGGAAGAACACTGCCTGCTGTGGATCCTCTAGTCAAAGCTCCTCGTGCAAAATGTGCCCGCAATCCTGGCATCACTTATTCTCAGCCTATTTCTAATTCCCTTGGTGGAAAGAGGATTAGAAGTATGGCTAGAGGTTCCTGGAATGAAGAGCAAATGAAAGATGCTGTTGATGCAGTTGAAGATGGGATCATGAGTCTAAGAAAGGCCAGCAAATACTTTGGGGTTCCTCTAACTACTTTAAGAAGATGGATTATGGGTGAGACAGATGGAAAAAATGGATCAAAACAGGTGGCATTGACTAAAGAAGAGGGGGATGAGGTTCTTCAATGGTGTTTCCAAATGGTAGATGAGGGTAGGGGTGTGACATTGCAGGGCTTAAGGGAGAAGGTATCTGAAATGTGTATCAACAGACCAACTGCCTTCAAAGATGATCTTCCAGGTAAAAAATAGTGGAGAGGATTCAAGCATAGGCACCCAACATTGGCTCTTAGAAGGCCTGAATGTGTTGAAGTTCAAAGAATTAAGGCTATGAATTCTAGCAATTTACACGAGTTCTATTCTACACTTGGGAAGTTGTACAAGGACTTCAATCTAGAGGCCTCTCGAATTTGGAATGCCGATGAGACAGGCATACAAGCAGGCAGTAGGGCTGGGATGAAGATCTTAGCACCAAGGGGTGCTAGGAATGTTCATGAGAACATCCCACAAAACAGAGAGTGGCTGACCGTCTTAAGTTGTGTAAATGCTGCTGGGGTCAGAATTCCTAACCTCTACATCTTTAAGGGCAAGAGGCTAAGGAATGTAGATCTTGTAGCTGGTTGTGAACCAGGTGCTGCTATGGCCTTTCAAAAAAAGGCATGGATGACTAATATTCTATTCAATGCTTGGCTAGAGCATTTCAAAAGAAATGTTCCTGGTGGAATAAGCAAGGAGAGACCTCACTTGCTGATTTGTGATGGTCACGGGTCTCAGCATACCTTGATTGCAGTCCAACATGCAAAAGAAATTGGTCTTCATATGTTGCTGCTTCCTCCACACACCTCCCACAAATTACAGCCACTAGATGTGGCCTGCTTTGGGCCATTCAAGGATAACAGGAGCAGGTATATGCATACTCATGACAGTGTGCAGCCAACCAAGGAAGATATGGCAGCACTCATCTCAAATTCAATTGCTAGTTCTCTTACTCCTGAAAATATTCGAGCTGGTTTTCTTAAGACAGGTATTTGTCCTTTCAATGATAAGGCTGTTCTACCAGACCCTTTAGCTGATAACATGGTTGTAATTGAGGACAATGATGAGGCTGATGTTAATGGAGATGAAAATGTTGCAAATGGTTTGGAAGAACTTGCAGATCAAAGAAACATGGTAGTATCGGGTTTGGAGTGCCCCTAGCTCCAGCCACGATTCACGAAGAGATTTCAATCCATGAAGCTCCTCTACAATTCCAAGTCTACTCCCATTTCATTTCTTTGCATTTGCTCCCATATACTGCCATAGCTCAAAATCTTCCCATTCACTCTATAGCAAAAAGAAGTAAAGCGCGGACACCTTTGCAAAGGCAAGCTTTTTGTCACTTCAGATGATGAAATGATTTTGCAAGAATTGAGCAAGAAAGAAAAGCTAAGGATCTTTGCTAGAGAGAGGAAAGAGAAGCTGGATGAGAAGAAGAGGTTGCAATTGGAGAGAAAAAAGGCAAGAGAATTGGATGCAAAGAGAAGAGCTGAAGCAAAGGCTGTTAGGGAGGCAGAAAAACTTGCAGTGCGCCTTTACGAAGAGTCCACCACAAATTTCAGGGCAGCATACTTTGAAGATAATGGTAAGTGCACTGTTTGGAGAGGAAAAAAGCTTCACAATTGCTCAAAAGAATGCTAGAGCTAGAGCCAAGAAGAGGCTAGATAAGCTAAGAGGAAGGGCAACCAATTGGGTGCAACCTGTTGTACCAACCCGTTGTGTCCAACCTACTGTTGAGCTAGTAGGTGTAATTGATGATGTAGTTGTAGAGCATGATGTAGTTGATGAACAAGAGGTAGAGAACAATAATTTGAGGCAAGATTTCATGCAGGACAGCCAAGATCCAAGTGAATTTGATGATGATTGCATTGGTTGCAGCATAGAAGACACTCACATATGTTCTTGGGATGAAAGATGCCGAAAGAAGAAGCAAAAGTTGGAGCAGCCTAAAGCCTCTAATCCCATGGGAATTTGGGATGAGAATCCTGAAGATATGTGGACTGCACCAGATGGTTATCATGGTAGAGATGACCATTTCAATCAGCCAATGCATGTGGTCCAGCGAGGGGTTGATACCATTGATGGGTTCGATTCGAGCCTCCAGCCAAGAAGACCAAGAACCTTGATGATTTTGTATGGGCATGAAATCGAAAGCAACACTTGAGAAGCTTGGGAATGTGAGGCTGCTTCATTTGCATAGTTTAGCTTTCAATTTAGCTTTCAGTTTACATGGTCTCAACTTCAATTTTGTGTAAGAGTTCTATAAATCAATGAATGCATAATTTTGCTCTCTTGTTAAATCATGTCAGCTTATATCTTGCAAAAGATGGAATGATTTGAAGTCTGATCTAATCATTTTGGTAATCAACCCTCTTGATTGTTGCATGGTATTGTGTTTTTACCTTGAGGTGAATTTATGGCAATAGCTCTTGGAGCTTTTTGTCATCAATCCACCTCAAGATGGTTTGATCATTCTTGGTTTTCTTTGCGGAGGGGATGAAATGATTATAGCCATTGGCTATGAAGGTTCAAATCCTTCCATCCCTGTATTCATGTGTTTGTGTAGATGCATGCCTATATTGTTGTCTTTGAATATGCTATTGAGATTTTTATGCGTGCTATATGAGATCCATGCTGATCCATGTTGTGTCCAGGATGTATCAATTGATGGCATGAGTTGCACCAAGTTGGATGCAGGCTGTACCATTTGAGGGCACAAGGTGGACTATCTACAGTGCAAGCTGTGCCATTGGAGTTCCTATATGTGCCATATGTGGACTGCTCTGGGCCATAGTTAATAGTGCCATGTTGGGCATGGGTGTGCCAACAAGGGCCAAAAGGCACCTCTGTTCCATTGCATAATTCAGGTAACTCAGTTTTTGTTTTGCTGTTTTTTTTTTCTCATTAGGTGTATCAGGTTCTGAAGCACGAGTTGATCTAAAAATTGCTTGCTGCAGATTGAATTTCATATGTGAACAAGCCATTTTTCTCTTAAGTGTTCCAAAACCGGGCACCCTCCCTTAGAAATTTAAAGATCTAACAGCCTAAACTAAAATTAGCTGAGGTGTAGTGCAATCTAAACATGTTAGAATTGCAGCATTTGTTAGGCAAGCCTACTAATTTTTTTTTAAAAATAAACTTTGTGATCTTAGCAATTTAAACCAATCATAAAACATACAAATACTCTTTGATATGGTGCTAGTGCAATTGCACATGACACCATTTCCAAATAGGAATTGTGCCTACCTCTGGTTTCTGAAATTGTAGGGGCTTTCATGTCGAAAGGGGGACAACCTAAAATTCATAACCAGGGAAAGAAATGAATTTTATTTTGCTTATGGAAACATAGGAACATGCTGGCCGGAGGATAAGTGCTCTGCCAGGCTATCAGTATGTATGATTTATCTGCATTTCGAGATAAGCAGATAAATCCGCTTCTTGAGGCTAGTTGACGTGTCCCCTCTAGAGTGTTCCTTTTGGAGTATTTAAGTCGTTTTCCCCCTTTTGTCTTTATCAGCCGTTCTCGAGCCTCTCCTCATATAGTATGCACTTGAGGCATCACACACTTGATTATAGCATATAGTCTTGATTTGTCCTCGTTTTGGCGTCATGCCCTTGGTTATAGCATATAGTCTTGATTTGTTCTCGTTTTAGCTTTGATGGTATTCTCCCTAAGGTATGTTTTATTTTTACACTGCACAAGTTTCTAGTTGTTTCTCTTGGTCTCGCAGTTGTCAACCATGGGTTAAGCACGTGCAAATATGACCGCAGTATAGACCTAGTCCAAGGGGGCGCCACCTTGTGGAACCTGTCAAAACCACGTGCATTAATGGGAGGGGGCGGTTTTTTATCCTTTTTCGTATGTATACTAGGGGTCATAGGAATTTTGGATGTTCTTCTAGTTATAAAACCATACGGAAAGGGGTCAAATTTGCTATCAGAAACACGTATACTAGGGGTTTTTCGGCTATCCTATGCACGCAGGTGGCATATCCCATATAAAGAAGGTGGATCCCCCGGGACCTAGTCCAGTAGATCATAGGTGGTCATCATGACCATGCTAGGAGTGAGTAGAGTTTTTACTATGGGTAATCACACACAAAGATGTCTATAGGATTACGAAGTGTCTTGCCATCTAGAAGTCTAGCATGTTGTATAGAAGTCTAGGAATAGGAAGTGTGGCAATGTGTTGGGCCTTTCATGGCTGCGATAGGCGCAAGTTTTAGTGTTCATCTAGGATGTATTTATGGTTTGATTGCGTCATAGGGATCTTGAAGCTTTAGTATTTGCCCTGTTACAAGGTAGGATTGGTTGTGCAAGTTTAATTTGGTACGTGGCATGCCATCTTTTTGTTGGTTACCCTTGTTAGAGGTAGCTCTAGTTTATCATGCGGAATAGACCTTGAGGTAGACTTTTATAGGTTCATACACTAACGTGGATCATGCCGCGTATGTGCCTTAGGCTTGGGAATGGGTATGTCTTTTTTTTAGACCCTTACATAAGTTGCTTTGTTGTTTACGGGTGTCCTGAATGTTGCTATCAAGCTTGGATGTTTTATATATCAGTCCATGGTTGCTTTTTTGGAATGACATATGCATTGGTTCTTGGGTGTAGGTCACTATTGACCTTTATTAGGGGGTATTTTACAATATGGTATCTATGTTCTTAGGGAAGTCTCTATATTTTGCCTCGTTCATTTCATTGGAATCGAGTTGCTACTTTTTTCTTTTGCTCTCTTGGCATGTTTTGCAAGTATTCTGGCCTTCTTTACCTCTCAAGTTGTTTCTTTCTATAGACTGGTCTGGTGGCATAGGACCACTCGCATTGCAAAGAATAGGTGTTGGTATCTATCCTAAGTTTCCTTTTTATGTGGAGCGATCTAGTCGCAAAAGGTTTAGTTTTTTCTTGTGCGTGTCTTGTATCACATATTTGTGGGGCACAAGCATTGTGGTTTCCAGATCCTTGTCTACTAATTGTTTACTCACACATTTAAGGATCGCGCCTTAGGGTTTGCTATTATTCATAACTCATCTTATGTTATGGCTCTGTATAGCTTCTAGCTCTGCTTATATTCTTTGAGTTGATCTACATCAATAGCGTTGTCGCTCTAGGTTGTCTGAGTCTTTCTTGTAGAGTCATAGTTTTAATATATTTGGATCTTCTAGACCCCGGTATGTTGAATTTTGCATCTTTGCCATTTAGTTATACTCGTTCTTGAGAAGGTTAATATTGGCATATGGTCTTTGATGTGTACTATGTAGCATTACTCATTCATATGCTTCACATTTTTATCTAGCTTAGCATTTGTTATTAAGTTAGTCCCTTGTAAAGTTTGAAGACATCCAGTTTCTCCTTTCACAAGAGTTGGTTGGTCTATGTAAGTTTAATTGAATGCCTTTAGTTTAAGTGTTAGCATTGCAACTTTGGAAGGACGCTTGTTATTTGGGCACTATAGTTAGTAGTTTCCCAAGTTTGCTAATGGTTTCTATGGTCTAGGTTCATTTAGCTAGCATGTTATAGATCTTGCAATTTTGTACCTGTCAATTTTGAGTTGTGTCCACGTGGTCTCATGGGGCTTTGAAGGCCAGTTGACCTTGGTTGACCCTTGTGCTGATCTCAAGCCTTGCCTCTGCCTTTATATTAATCACACACCTTCATCTTTTTGTAGTGTTGTGTACATGTCATATCATTTGGCCTTGCCCTTTCTTTGATTTGAGTAGGTTTTGGGTATTTTACGGGGGTGTATAGCTTGATTATCTCATTCCTTGGCCTCTTCTTCCCTTCATTTTTTACTAGCCTTTGCATGCTTTAATTTGTGCATAATTTGTTGGGGGGTTTTAGGATGTGTGCTTGTTTAAGCTTTTGGCTTCAGCATTTTGTTTTGGTTTGCCCTCTCAAATTAAGTCCTTATGGATGCATAGCTCAATTTTGAAGATTTTGATCGGTTTGGTGTTTTGAGTATGCTTTGAGTTGCACTGATCTAGTTTTTATTTTTGGTGCTGGGTTATTCTAAAGCTTTGTAGTCTTAGGCCATGTGAAGTTTGGAGCTTTGCTGCTCTTATTCAAGTGGTACTATACTTGTAGTTTTGTGCTCTTAACGTGTTTTACATGTCTTCTTTTATATTTTCTCTCTTGCAGTTGGAGGTTGTATGTGATTTCTATTTGGCGTTTTAGCACTTGTTCTGTCTCTCTTTTAGTGTTCCTTTTGTGCTATTAATTGTTGGGGCCTACTTTATGTATCCCGTTCAATGTTTTGCTGCTTTTTCCCCTGCTCCTTTTGCATTTAAGGGTCGCTTCGAACCTTATATTATCTTATCTTGCATGCACTTGTTAATTATTTTTGTCGTCATTTCATTTTGTGTGCCTATTGATTCTCTTTGGTTCATCCCTCTTGCTTGGATCTGGCCTTTAGACTTCATTCCACTTTAGAGTTTAGAGATGAGATCCGTGCTCGTTTCTCTTCTCTTATCTACATTGTCAAGGTTGCCCTGGGCATGTTGGTTGCTACCTAGCATTCTAGATGCAAGGATGTGGTCACTATCTGGTTTTACTGCCTCTTTTTTCAGCATGGTTGTTGGTTTGTATTGGAGTTCAACTAGGCTCTAGAAGTATGATTTATCTGCGTTTCGAGATAAGCAGATAAATCCGCTTCTTGAGGCTAGTTGACGTGTCCCCTCTAGAGTCCCTTTTGGAGTATTTAAGTCTATTTTTTCCCTTTTTGTCTCTATCAGCCCTTCTCGAGCCTCTCCTCATTAGGTCATTTGCCCCCCCTCCCACCCCCTTGTGCCTTACATAGTTCCTTGTTTGGTCATATGTTCTCTGCTCTCATTTCTTTGTTCTTATTAGGAAGTAGCTTCTAGTATTGTTCTTGCTAATCTTGAGCCCTCGTGCAGTAACTTACGGTCCTTGTGCCAAGTATTTGATATTGCGCTGATTCTTTTTCGTGATTGGTGGTTTTTCTGCGATGTCAACGAGAGGGTGGCTCTTGTGCCAGGCAGTAGAGGGAGGTGTGGATTTTTTGTGGTGCCCTTCGTGCCGTGAGTGTTTGCCCTCGTGCCTGGAATAGGGGCCTCGTGCCTCGTGGATGTTGCATTTGGTGGTTTTGCAGGTTACAGATCGAGTTTGATCTGCATGGATTCGCTTATCCTCATGAACATTTAGCTTGGAGATGGATTGAGCTTGTAGGCACAAGGCGCCTCATGGCAATGGATTGTCGCTAGAAGGAGTGGCTGTCCCTTTGAGTCTCATGAACTCTTATTCTGTTAGGGTCGTTGTTTTGCGGACGACGGAGTGAAGGCTTAAAAATCTTCATCACTACCCTATAGTCCATTATACGACTTTGTCTCATGGTATTTGATTATTCTTGTATGCCCAAAAGGACGATCGGTATGAGGGACTTTGTTGGAAGTGTTTTAAGATCAGGTTGTACATTTTTATTTGGAAGTAAAGAGGAGGGCTCCTATGGCTCATTCATTCATGGTTGTTGGTTTGTATTGGAGTTCAACTAGGCTATCAGTACTATTCGTCATTCACTGATTGCATGAGCAAGAAAGGACACGAGGAATACCCTGCTATTATGAGACAAAATTGGCATCTTCAGCTTTCCTACACAAGACAGCCAAACACAATCGTACATATGGTTACGGATGCAGAAACAGTGTGGGAAACTCCTCTTTGTGGCCGCATGTTAGTTCCATATGCAGACTCAAAATTTTATCACATGCACTAAGTTGTGATAGGTTGGATCCATTGATCTATATAATGACATTCAGCAGCACAGTTGGGCACAGATATTTGGGACGTGCGATGCTAGTTGGAGATTTTTCAACGCATGCAAAGGAACATGCTCCTGGACACTTAAGCCACTCTCTCAGCTGGGCCATTTTGATATGCCTTCGGGCCCTTGGACTATTGGAGCGGGTGTTATGGGCTCTTCTACGGGTGTCATGGTCCCCAAACTCTAAATCCCATCTTTGGCATTCATGGTTGATCCTCTTTTCATGGGGCTTAGGAGAGGGACGAATGAAATTGGAATTCTAGCTTTATTACATCTGATTGGGCAACCAGTCTATAAGCACTTTTGTCTTAGGAAAGGCCCCGAGACTCAGTATCTAGATTCCTTTTTTAGGTAGTATCTAACATGTAAGCTAGGGTATACATTGACATAGTGTAAAGGTAATTCTCTTTCTCTCTCTATATTACTCTAGCGTACATGTACTTCTTAGAGATTGCAGGGCTCAAGCACACATCCTTCTCATCCACATGGTGGTCTCAGGGGTGTTTCACTGGCATCAGAGCCATAAGGTCTCTTACCTTGGGTCTGCATGCTTAGTAGAGCCTTCTTATAGCAAGTCCAACTGCTTGTTCGAGTATGTCGACAGTTACATTTGGACAATAAAGAGCTCAGGGAATGTGTAGTTTCTCATTAGTCTGCCTTTAGCTTTAGATTGATGCCATCAGGGCGTAAGATTAGCTTGCTTGAGAAGTTTGACACCATTTGTTCCAAGCTTCATAGGTTTTTGAATCACTGGCTTGTAATTTAGCTCCATCCTCATAGATATCCGATGGATAAGAACAAGTTGGAATGGTCAGTCATCTTCTCACATGGCCAGCTCTAAATTGGTTTGCTCCTTCGCTAGAGAGAAAAGCTCCAGACTTGCAGGACTTTGTTGCTTTTACTGCTGAACTCGAAGCATGTTTTGGAGATATAGATCGAAAGCGCACAGTAGTTATAAAACTCAGCAATCTTAGGCAAGGTAGTCGTCCACCTTCAGTCCACGCATTTGAATTTCGTCAAATTGCCATAGATATTGCATGGGATGATGCTGCGCTTTGAGATTCTTTCGAAGAGGCTTGCGCAAGGATATCAAGGATATGTTATTATCTATACAGGACCCCAAAACATTAGCGAAAGCTGCAAAGTTTGCATTATGATAACCGTCTTTTTGAGCGTAGAAGTCTTTTGGTGGCTGGGCGACATTTTTTATACTAGTTCCACATGTCACTAAGGGTTTGTTCCACTGGATAATGTCAATAAAGATTTCATGGTCTCTACATTATTAAACTTAGATGTTTCAAAGTGGATGCATTGGTGCAATTGCTTGTTTATGAATAGTGTGTTTGCTTCAGAGCGTGCCATCCATAGAATCAGGGTCGAGCATCTTGGTTCTACTGGTATGCTTTGATGGGCGCGAGTAGTCTTGGGTCTCCCCTAGCTCAAGTTGCATAATCCACAGATTGACTGGCACACTAGATCATTTCTGTTTACTGGTTCTAGCTCACAGTTCATCTGTAGTTCTTAGCTCTGAGCCAACATCTACTCTAGTCTATGCAGTATCATTGGTTTCTAACTTCACTCCCATCCACGATCGGCCAGAGTTCGGTTCTTGTTCATGCTCCTTTTCTCGATCTAGTTCCTATTTCTTCTTGATCTATGTCCCGGATTACATTTGGGGCAAATTTCGAACTTCGAGCTCCTCTTGCTATTCTGTCGGGTTACGTTTTACGTGAAGGCTTCTTCATCCAATCACACCCTCAGTTCCATATATCGAAGATTTCTCTTCACAAGTTTATTAAATCTGAAAGGCAAGATCTCAGTTCAGTATTTGTGATTCACTTCATCTATCGACTACTTCCACTCTAATGAAGTTTATCCCACTATCCCCCTTTTTTTTTTTTTTTTTTTTTTTTTATGGCAAGGTTGGTTTTATATTGCATCTAAAAAAGATACATCAGCTGGTATATCATAGGAGACATACCCAAAAAAACAAGGATAATAAAAATCCAAAAATCATGATCCTTAACTAAGGGAATCATGATGCAAAATTTGGAAACATGGTCCTTATAGAACGGAGCTATGAACCATACTAAAACAGCCAAACTTATAAATAGTCTAAACAAAGTAAGCTAACTGTTTGGAATAGTAGAGTTTTCCAGAAAACTGTTTTCCACTTCACTCATCATCCACTAAGTCCTGAACTGTAAGGTCAGTAATTGTTGCTGAATTCACCATATCCCTCTATCCTACTCATAACAGCCATATATATTTCCTTATCCAAATCCGATCCCTTTGTTTTTCCTGCAATTTCCTCCCAGGTCATCCATCTTTCCTGTACCTTCAAGTCTTCAAATTTCCTAATACCATTATTGTGCCATTGCATGTATTTCTGAGGATGTTTTAAAGCTAGGCAACCTACATTAGCTGGTGCAAAATCTGGGTGCCAAAAGAAGTGCAAATCTTTACTTGTAGGATCAATGTTTGGAGGTCTATAGCACAGGGCAGCATTATTCTAAGCTTCCAACATTCTTCTGAGAATATTAGATGTACCTGGGCATGGAGAGAGTTGGAAGAAAGCCGAGTCTGGCAGTTGATATTTCAGAGTGTGGCTGCCTACAGGAAAAGAATCCTGTACCCAATATTTCACAAACTGTAGAGCAAGGGATGGCCTGGTAGCATAGATTGCCTTCCATATCATTTTGGCTGCTAGGGCCTGAGCTTGAATGAACATGTCTTTGCACCCTAATCCTCCTTTCTTCTTAGATTTTATTAAATCAGACCATACAACTTTGTGAGATCCTTGCTAGATAAATTTCCTAATTGCTGCTTCCATTTTGTTGTAGGAATTCTTGTCTCCCACAATTGCTGACGAGAAGTACACATATATGCTGCTTATGACAACATTTGCAATTTCTACCCTTCCTGCCAGTGATAAAGAGGAGGAATACATAGACAACGTCTTCTTGATTCTTGTGACAATTGGTTCCCATAATCCCTGCAAGGAACTATGCATAGATAAAGGAATACCCAAGATACTTGTGGCAGACTTACAGTTTAATACCTTGATTCCTTGTATCATTGTGTCCTGTGAGTCATAAATGATTGCACTCTTATGTTTGTTTAGCCTGACACCTGCAGCCTCACCAAACTTATCCATAGCAGACAAAAAATTCTCCAAACTCTTATCCTCTTTTTCCAAGAAGATAAAAGTGTCATCTGCATATTGCATCATTGTAAAGAATCCTTTGTTATCTGGAAGCTCAAGACTTTTGATTTCCCCCTCCATTTGCATTTGCATGGCCTTCCTGGTGACCATTTCAGCAACAATGAGGAACAAATAGGGTGCCAAAGAGCAACCATGTCTGACTCCTCTTTGGCACTTAAATAATTTGGAAGGAGTGCCATTGATAATTAAAGTTGAAGCTGAATTAATATTAAAGCTCCATACCTTTTTATAAACACAGCTAGGGAGTCCAATATATGTCATAGCTCTCTCCAGGAATTGCCAGCTGATTGTATCATATGCACGCTTAAAGTCAAGCTTGAGTAGCATACAATTCTGTCCCGACCTCTTGTTCCAATGCAAACCTTCTGCAGCACCAATGTAATTCTCTAATATGTTTCTTTGGGGTAGGAATGCTGATTGACAAGGATTAATGGTCGAGTGTAGAAACATTTTTAGCCTGTTAGCTAAAATCTTGGCCAGGACCTTATAGCTTGTATTTGTTAGTGAAATTGGTCTCCAATCCCCTATGCCTTTTGGGCTATCCACCTTTGGTATGAGAGTTATGTGACCAGCATTGATTGCTGGGTTAAGGCTAGTAGCTTTCCAGGCTCCTTGAAAGAAAGTGATCAGATCATCTTTCATAATTTCCCAAAATTCAACATAGAATTCTGGCTGGGATCCATCTAGCCCAGGACTCTTCCCAGCAGCCATAGATTTTAGGGTCTCCCAGATTTCTTTCTCTTGAGGAATAGCCATTAGTTCATCATCCTTGATCTCTTCTTCTTTGGGGATATTCTGAAAAAAGTCCTCAATGACCTGCTCATCAACCTGATAGTTCTGGAACATTTTCCTGTATTCATCCTGGAAGTACTCTTCTATGCCTTTTTGATCTTCAATGCTTCTCCCCTGCTCATCGTTCACCCTAACAATGCCATTGTTGAGAATTCTGCTCTTGGCTGCCCTAAAGAAAAAGGCCGAATTCCCCTTGTCCATACCATTGACATACATGCATCTGCTTCTCACTGCAAGAGCTTTGGCTTCTTTCTCCTCAATTAATTTGACCTTTTTCTCTAGGGCCTCCTCCTCTTCTTGTATCTGCTTATTATCCTTATCAAGGAAGAGTTTCTTCCTGATTTCACTTATTTGGAGATAAATGGCATGCTTTTCCTTTCTCTTCTTCCTAATCCATTCTCTTCCCCAATTCTTTATCCAACCCTTAAACATCCTCAGCCTTACTGTAAAAGCCTTCATGGATTCTGTTTTTGGTAAGGGGGGAGAGAGCAGTAGAAGGTCTTGAACTCATCACAGAATTTTTTACAGTTCAGCAACTCTGTATTAAATTTGAATGGGATATTATATCCACCTTTAGAAGCAGCAACTTTATCATCCAAAAATTGTGGTAGATGGTCAGAAATAGAGTTCCCTGTATCTCCAGTAACCACCAAGGTATCCCATGTGGACATGGATTTATTACATATGTAAAATCTGTCCAAAAGGCAGTAAGTTCTATTTTCCCCTTTTCTTTTATTGCTCTAGGAGAAGGTTTGTGATGAAGATGGAGGAATATATATGAAATTGGTCATTAGTAGATCCCATGCCATTTTTTCTTTCTTTGACATGTCCAATTTCTTCCCCAATTTCTAATCCCATTCTAGTGTGTTGTTGAAGTCTCCAGCTATGAGGTAGTTGTCTATATGATTGCCTTCAATCCACTGTTTAATTTGTACCCATTGATCAGCTCTTTCTCCTGGTTCTGTGGAAGCATACACATTAATTATTGCAATTTTCTCAGCTCCTTTTTCCAAGACAGCCACAGTCCATCTTCCTGAGGCATGTACAACTTTCTGGCTGCAAGAGAAGCCTTTCCAAACCATGCAAATACCTCCTTTAGTTCCATCAACAGGGGTATAGACTGAATCACCATTAGGAATGATCCAAGCACCCAAGTGTTGGGATTCAAAGCTCGGGAGTCTATGTTCTTGAAGAAGTATGATGTCAGCCTTCATCTCCCTAAGGGCTATGAGTGCTCTCTTTCTTTTGAGGGGGCCCTTTATTCCCCTCATATTCCATGTTACTATCCTCATTAAGCAGGATATTTAATTTTTGCCTGAGACCTTAAGTTAAAGGCCGGGCTGTCAACTGAAAACTGAACTTTTTTGCTGCTCTTTTTGACCATTGGAGTGTAATATTCCTCCTGCTCCTCATTTGGTTTAGCCATAGTCTCATCCTTCTTGGTTTCATTTGGACTTATTGGGTTTGACCCCAGGCCATTTGGTGTTTGAATGAGCACTACCCGGCCATCTAGGCTGATTAGTCCACTGGATTTCTCCAGTCCTAGGCTAGATGGTGTTATAGGCCTGTGCTCAGATTGATCTACTTCACCTTGGACTTTGTGCAAAGGACTTATGGGGATTGTGGTAGAAGAAACCATATTTGTACCTCCATCTGGACCAATTTCTGCTTCTGTCACATCAGAATCAATGGGTAACTCCTCCATAGGGGACCTGGTATAAAACTTATACTTGGAGTTGCCCTCCAAATTATTTGCTGGAGTTGAGAATTCAGAGGGGGTGACAGGGATCCTTTCACCATTTTCAATTTCCAATTCCCCCTCCATCATACCTAAGAGAATATCACACATCTCAGGGCTGTTTGCAGTTTTCCCAGGGGTGGAAAAACTAATGTTTTTTGGTGTCATCTCTTCAAGAGTGTGAGATCCTTCTCCTTTAAGCAATAGGGTACCACCCGAGGAAATATCCGAGTCAGAGAACTCAGGGTATTCATTTATTAGAGGAAGGTCTGATTCCCTTATGGTAAGAGTATTTTTCCGGAGTTGATGAGCAGGAGTCACCACCATATCATTTTGCTCTAAATTGATCACCTCCTTACCTTTATCCCCCTTCATACTCAGATCAGTAGGGCTTATTAAGTCTTTGGATTTCTCCAATCCTTGGCCTACTGGATTATTGAGGACCTTAAACTGATTTGCCAGTTTAGAGTTTTGTTCTCTTATCTTCCACTGTTTTCTGATATTTTTCTCTTTGGTTTTGTTTTGCTGCTGCTCTATATCCCGAGATCTTGCTCTCTCTCTCCTGGCTTTCTTGTATGCGCTCCCATTCTTATTTTGCTTACCCACTATCCCACTATTCCCAGCTTGATATGGCAACTTTTTTGACATTTTTGACAAAGTCAATGATATCAAGCTTCCAAAGGATCATCATATGATTGTCCTATTGATTTGTAGCTTGAAAGATGCTACCATATAGTCCTATATATGGCTTGAAAGATGCTACCATATAGTCCTATATATGGTTTATCTCCTGTTTAGTTAAACGTATTGCAAAATTATATTGAGGAGAATCTAGTTATTAGTTTTATCTGACATTCTCAGTTCCCCTGTTGGAGCATCAATATTCTTTGTCAAAAGAAGAATGATTCTTTGCGTCTAGTTGTGGTTTGTAATTGCCTCAATAAAACCATACTGAATCGGTATCTGGATCCAAGAAGATGATGAGTGAAAGATGTCATTTTGTACACAATATGGCCATTTTGAGTACGCAGTTATGCCTTCGGACTTATCAATGCTCCAACAATGTTCTAGCATATGACTAATGGTGGTTTTTTGGGAGTTTTTGAACATTTTTGTATCATTTATCTGAATGATATTATTATTTATTCTAAGGTCTTGACGAGCACGAGAGGCATGTTTGACAGGTCCTCTAAAAGCTTCACGAGCATGGATTATATGTCAACTTAAGAATTGTCGGTTCAATCAGGATATTGTGGAGTTTCTTGAATATCGTTTTACTCTTCGTGGGGTTCCTATGGATTTCGCAAAAATCTATATCGACTTGGAATGACATACACTTTCTTAGTTCAAAACATTTAATGTTTTCTTAGATTTGCCAATTTCTCTTGACATTTTATCCACTACAAGAAAAGGGGTCAATTAGTGTCATCAAAATGTCATTAGAATATTAGAAAGTATACAATATGACATTATTTATGACATTGCATTAGAAATGATGTTATAGTGCCACAATTTGTGTTACCTATAGCGTAACTCTTTGTGTCACCAACAATGTCAGTAACTTTGCTATGATGCTACAGGTGGTGCTATTAGCACCAATTATAGCGTCACTAGTTGTTACATATATAGCATCAATTGTAGTGTCAATGCCCATTAGTGACTTTAAAGGTGGTGTTATTAGCATCAAATATAGCGTCAATAGTTGTTACACATATACTAGTGACATTATAGGTGCTGTTATTTGCATCAATTATAGAAGCATCTTTAATGTCATAAATTACCCCAGTGTTTGTATGGCTAGTGTATATGCCACAATAGATGTTGGCATTAGTATCAACAATATTGTCAGATATTTGTCCCGTGAACTGTGTCGAGCTTTATGTCAGTTCATATAATGACATTATGGCGTTAATATTAACAATACATTTATCTTACTGACTCATTTACATTTGGAAATAAGCATGAAGTTGGAAAGATGTGTATTATACACCCTCCGGTAAATTGCAAGCCAAAGTTGAATTTGACTTTTGAGGTCTATGATTGGGGTAGAGTATTAGTAGTCGAACATAATAGCAAAATTTCATATTAGAATGATTTGGGATGAAGGTTGGAACCTTGATGCCAACACTTGGAATTAGGGACAAATAACGTGCAACTCTTGGCATGTTAATTCATATATGATTTTTAGGTAAACACATGTTTGTGGCATAGGCAAGTCCTTCATTCCAACTAATCTAGATATGCTAAACGTGTCGATAAGAAGACATGGTCCAATTTCCATTCTAGCTTCATCCAACTTTATTGGATGATAGATTCCAAATGCACAGTTTTACTTAATAGATATTTTAAGACCTATAAATCATAACATTAACATACAAATCATGTTGCTTTGACAATCATGCACCTGGAATTGAACTCTTATTCATCCATTTCCAGATTAGATTTAAGTTAGTGTTGATTTCAACTTTATGTAGATGGTAATAATTAATATAAGTGGGTTGCATTGCAATGCTGTAAAGAAATAGATTTAGATGGCTTATTATCAATTTACATCACACTGGTTGGTCTTGATATATAGCATTGGGATATTTTTGTAGACATTTGAAACAATAAAATATGCATCAATTGCTATAATTGCAAGCACATCAATAATTATTGCTCTATAAGGGAGTTGAATAGATATGAAATAGGTGCTTCTAAATGTTTCTCTCAAATGCATTACGAATTAGATGACCATCTTCCTAAAAAGGAACCACATCTTGAACCTTTATTTGCCCTGAAGAACAAATTGGTTCCTGGCTATGGCGAGATTTACTTGTGTTTGATGCAGGAGGAGGAAGTGCATGACAGGCTTTGCTCTGGTAGTGAAGTCTCAAATTGCAGCCTCAAACTGTTGAAGGAGAAATCATGATGAATTACGCAGTCCAAAGAACATAGAAAAGAATACACAATATCTTAAGGTAGGACCAAATGGGTTTTTCAAAATTCGTACTCCTTCATGATGCAATAGGGGAATTGAACCGTGACATGGGGCTTGCTCTGCAGAATGGAGTTCAACTTATAAGAGATTGTGCAGAGATAAAAAACAAATAAAACATGAGTAAACACCTTCTTACAGAAATGTGCCTCTCAATTTTTTCTTTCCCTCTTAACCCCCTTCCAAAATAAATTTCCTTCCAAAATTTTTTCCCCTCACGTATCTCTTTTTTTACGCTTCCATTCTTTGTTTTTCCAAGCGGGGCAATAAGGTGCATTGCTTCCACAAGGCGTGATGGCGATCTACAAGGATGGCTCTGCCCATCATTTTTCCCTCTACTCGAAGGTTTTTCTTTGTCTTTCGCTCCCACTCCTTGTTTTGCTTTGGTGCTCTTCGCTTTGCTCTCTTTTAATGTTAAACTATTGTTTGAAGGTCTAACTCGAAATGAAACCTAGATTATATTGTTTATGAAATCTAGGGTTCAATGGTTTGAAAAGGCCCGATATCATGACCAGGCCTGTGGGATATATCTGTAATGGAGTTCTTCCCAGTTTAGCAGTTTGATCTCCTCCTGCACCACCGGATTTACTTGTATATATGCAATGGAGGTGGCACTAGCTGGGTACGGCTTCAGAAGATCATTTGGCAATCGTAGAAGACATTTTGAAGGACGATTTTGCTAGGAAGCCCACGGTCAACTGTAGCTACAGTATATCGGTCAATACCATAGCTACAGTAGCAGTGCTACAGTGTTCATTAAAGGTTTCTAATGGTTCTACCATTTAGCTACATTTGAATTATTGTGTGGTTGCACTCAAAGGATATCTTGTGTTTATATTTGCTTCACTCTTATTACTAGAGGAAGTTGTTTGTGATTATTTGTGATTGACTTGCTTTGATCAAGTTGGGATTAGTGACCATATTGTGGCTCCCAAGCTTGAATGTTCATAAGCAAAGTGATTAAAGGAAATAAGTTATTGTGCTAGGCATTTCTCTAAGGTTATCATTTTCTAACAGTGGTATCAGAGCCTACAGATATGTCTAGCAGATTTGGTGCTAGTCTTCTGACTCAGGTGGAGGTCTAAAAGGGTGGACCTGGTTTCCAAGTGTGGAAGGATGCCATGATTCACATCCTAGAGGTAGAAGACTTGTGGGAGCGGTAGTAAATCCTACCCGGTACCTTAGCTTGATTAACTTGGGGGTTTGGTCCGAGCTGGCTCAGAAGAATCGATGGCGGGGAGGAGCGGGACAAACTTCCCGAAGGTCTTTGCGGTACGTGAGAAGGTGCGGCGAATGCAGTACAAGTAACTGGTTTGGAGCGGTTAGTGCGAGGAAATCAATCCAAGCAAAACTCAAAGGAAGCTCAAGGTATTATTTCTTGCAAAGTTAGTCCTACTATTAGATTGAAACTCAGATCTCTTAGTCCTAAGGACATGTGGAAATTTCTTTTGAGTCATTATGAAGAAAAAACATCCTCACAACTGGATTTACTTGAAAATGAGTTGAGAAATTTAAAACTTAGAGAAGAAGAAGATGTAGTGGAGTTCTTCAACAAATTTGACAATATGATAGCTGATCCGGAAGGAGCGGGGTACCATTATTTTCGAGAGGAGTCAGTACTTCAAATTTCTAGAGCCATAAGTAAGAATGAAAACTTGGCTTTGTTTGTAAGAAACACTTGTAGATCCAAAGAAGAGGCTGAGAATCTTCTAAGGACTGAATGGGAACAGAAAAAGATCCTAAGGCAAAATCAAGAAAATCCTGAAGTATTATTCATTAAAAAGAAGGATAAAGTCACTTGTTATCAGTGTCATGAGCAGGGGCACTACAAAAGTGAGTGTCCAAAATGAAAAAAGGAAAAAGAGTTCAATTGCTTTAATTGTGGAGGGAGAGGGCATATGGCTGCAAAATGCCCTACTCCAAAGAAATCTGGAAGGGAAAGGGGAGGAAGTTCAAACAGAGGTCGAGGAAGGAACACTGAAAAAGCATACTTGACTAGAGAAGTTGAGGAGAAAGGCAAAGTTGAGATTGGTGATCAAGATGAGGAGGTAACCAATACTTTTGCTGTTATTCATGAAAAATATAATTCTGATAATTCTGATCTTCTTGTAGTTGATTCTGGAGCTGAAAGATCAGTTGTAAAGTCAGCTGAGTTGCTTAGAAATTTGTCCCCAACAAACTCTAAGCAAATTCAAGTTGGAAATGGAGCCTTAACTGAAATTCAAGGCAAACGGTTGTTACAACTTGAAGATTTGGATGGGAAGATTGTAAATATAGAAGAAGTTTTGTGTGTGCCAGTAATCATTAAAAAATTTGATTTTTGTAAGTCAGCTTGTTGACTTAGGATATAAAGTCACTTTTGACTCAAAAGAATGTAATGTGCTTATGAATGGAATCTTGAAATTTCGAGCAAAAAGAGTTGGGAATTTGTTTCAAATGAATGGTCTTGTGGCAAGCAATGTCAATGTATGGGAATAGAAGTAACAAGAAACAAAGAAGAAAAGATCTTGAAGTTAAGTCAAAACAAACATGTGGAAAATATGCTGAACAGGTTTAATTTGGAAAATGCAAATGCTGTGAAAATTCCTATGTTACCAGGACACAGGTTGACTGACAATAAAGATCAAACTGAGGAGGAGATGGCAGATATGGAACTCATCCCTTATAGATGTAACGGACCTAGCAACCTAGCACCAACATTAGGATGTAAGTAACGTTGCCATTATATAAGAGTGCATTTTCAAGGTAAAATAAATGATATGTGCTAGGAATACATGCATGCAATGTGTCCATGCATGCAGTGTATGCATGCATGCATGCAAGGGCATTGCTAGGTTATATAAGCACAACAATATTATTCTTGATTTCTTGGGGGGAAGGAGTTTTCCATGGGGAAAGAAGTCTTTTATGTGATGGTGAAGCATTCAGAAGGAGATAGATTGCAGATGGTTGATGAAGGAGCGAGTTGCGTGCAGAGATCTGGGAGCGTTGCTGGGAGTGCAGAGGAAGCAAGCGGGATTCCAGGTGGGGATCAAGCCTTACACCTGCGGTTTTTTAGTGTTTGTATAGCTGTGTTGATTTAATAATGATTGCTCTGAACGTAGTATAAACTTGGAGTTAAATCATATGAGCATGGTCATGAATAGAATAGAATAGGCATGCATGGTTAATGGATAGCGAGCATATTAACCAATTTAATAAACTAGTTAGCAGGGTTATGGAAGCCACCGTCATTAAGGTTATAAGTAGTAATTTGAAGGAAGTTGATCTAGTTAAAAGTAATAAGATATTAGTGAACTTAAGCACCGGGCATTGCATGTTGTGTGGTAGAGATGGTAATGTTTATACGAGCGTATAACTAGATTTCCTTTGTTGCATGAGGTGTAAATTATGGAATTTCTAAGATAAATTTGATATGGAAATGTGCCTAGTTGATATTGGGTGGAATTCATAGTATTGTGATCTATGTGTAGTATAATTCTTTGATATAGACCTCTGGGGCCGGAGTCTAGGTGCGATGGTCTAGACTCGCGGTTATTGCACAGTGCTATGTAAATGGTATTATTTGAACATCGGGCGTTGGTACCGTATGGTACAACGTCATGCACAGTTAAGTGGTCCTCCAATGCTGGACGCAGCGTGGATGGGTGTGTACACACGTGGTTACCCCGCCTCTATGTCACTGGCCTGATCAGCCGAGTTGACCTTGCTCAGACCCAGAGGAATATTGGTTGCAATGTTGATGCTACGATTGCTTGGTTATTATATATGTGGTCTTCTTTGTTGGAATTAAGTTGCATTGGTCATGCTTGTTGGACTAGTTACTTGGATTGCAGGGGCGAGGCTACGGCAAGGTTATGTTGTTGTTCTAGGTTAATGCTTTATATTGTTGATGCTAGACATCCTAGACCCCCGATCCCCACTTAGTCGGTGTGACTAACCCCGTGGTTGATGGTGTAAGCAGAGGTGTGAGATGCTCCGGAAAGTAGCCAAGCTTCGGAAAGGCGAGAGTAGAAGTGTGTGGATTGCTATTCAATAAACTTGATTATTATTACTATTATTATTATTATTATTATATATGGGCTTGAAGTTACAATTATTAAGATCATTCATAGTGTGCGGGGATATTGCTGAGTAATGGGCAAGTACATGTTTGAAACCTTAGAATATGTACAAAGATTAAATTCTTTACCTAAGTGTTATTGTTGCGGATGCATGAGTTAATTTCTTAAGTTTTTAAGCTTAAGTAGATCCAATGGTCGAGATTGATGGGATCTCCAGTTACCATAAAGGTTAACTGGCCAGGCCCGTCACAATAGAGCTTTAGTAGGTTGTCTGCTTTACTTGGCTAATAGCACGAGACCAGACATAGCTTATGCTGTGAATATATTAAGCAGGAATGCCATAGTCCCACAAAAGAACTCTGGGATGCTACAAAACGTGTACTCAAATATTTGAAAGGTACTCAATATCATGGGATTTGTTATAATGCTGACAAATTGAAATTGGTGGCCTATAGTGATGCAGATTGGGGAGGTGACCTGGAATGTAGAAAATCAACCTCTGGTTTTGCAATTTTTCTAGGTAGTGGAGTTATAAACTGGAAATGCAAAAAGCAGTCTGCTATAGCTATGAGTTCAGCTGAAGCAGAATATGTTGATGCCTCTCTAGTGGCCAAGGAAGTTGTCTGGTTGAAAAGATTGCTGGATGAACTAAAATGTGAACAAGTTGAAGCCATAGAAATTATGACAGATAGTCAAAGCTGCATTGCTATTGTCAAGAATCCGGTTGCACATGAGAGAACCAAGCACATCGAACTGAATATCCACTTCATCAGAGATCTAGCAGACGAGGGATATATTCAAATGAGGTATGTGGAAACTGCCAAACAAATTGCTGATATTTTCACAAAGGCTCTTGCAGAAAATAAATTTAAACAGTTCAGATGCAGTCTTAATATTGTCAACTGATAAGCTGAAGGAGGAATGTTAATATTTGTTCAGCTTATAGTTGACAATGATGAACCTATTTGTCTGACTAACTGTGATGTCTGTGATGTTATACAAGGATCAAGAAGCAAGAAATGATTGATACCTAATGCCAAGATTTTGGTTGCACTATAGAGTTGAGATTGGAATGTTAAACTATTGTTTGAAGGTCTAACTCGAAATGAAACCTAGATTATATTGTTTATGAAATCTAGGGTTCAATGGTTTGAAAAGGCCCGATATCATGACCAGGCCTGTGGGATATATCTGTAATGGAGTTCTTCCCAGTTTAGCAGTTTGATCTCCTCCTGCACCGCCGGATTTACTTGTATATATGCAATGGAGGTGGCACTAGCTGGGTACGGCTTCAGAAGATCATTTGGCAATCGTAGAAGACATTTTGAAGGAGGATTTTGCTAGGAAGCCCACGGTCAACTGTAGCTACAGTATATCGGTCAATACCATAGCTACAGTAGCAGTGCTACAGTGTTCATTAAAGGTTTCTAATGGTTCTACCATTTAGCTACATTTGAATTATTGTGTGGTTGCACTCAAAGGATATCTTGTGTTTATATTTGCTTCACTCTTATTACTAGAGGAAGTTGTTTGTGATTATTTGTGATTGACTTGCTTTGATCAAGTTGGGATTAGTGACCATATTGTGGCTCCCAAGCTTGAATGTTCATAAGCAAAGTGATTAAAGGAAATAAGTTATTGTGCTAGGCATTTCTCTAAGGTTATCATTTTCTAACATTTAATAACTAGCCTAAGCATGTAAATCCGTCCAGGACAGTTCCAAACATGTTGTTCAAGCTTATCTATCCAGGTTTAAAAACTACCCACAAGCTCCATGTGAAAGAAACGCAGCTCTGATACCACTTGATACAGTTCACGAGTTAGCAGAAATCAGAAATCAAACAAGTAATCATTAACTACTCTAAAACCAGGCCTTTAGCCCAAAGCTCTCCACCCAACCGGGTCCAGGCTCAGCAAGAAATCGTTATCTTGCATTCCCAATCGCATCCAAGCGTCCAACTTCAAAGAACAAATTCATTCACAAGAACATATTCCACCAACTAAGACCACAAACAAGACTGAAAATTCAGTATTGGATTCGTCCAAAGACTCTATATCAGAAATAAGAGAAACGGTTGCTTATATAGGCAGAGATCGATCTAATTCCAGACTGACCTTTTAGACACAAAAATATCTCTAAAAAGGCAAAGGATGCTAAATATAATGGAATCGGCTAGAAAGATCTATGAATCGGCTTTTTCCAGGCTGGTTCAATCTCTTTATGCAAGATCCGGAAGTCTGATACAATCCCCGAACAATTTTGCTGAAGGGTCCGCGACCCATTATCAGCCATTCTTTAATGTTTTAATTTTTTAACTTCAATGGTTCCTTTATCATCAAGTTAAATTGCTTGCCTTGACCCACATAACTTAATAAATGATCTACTCTATTGCTAATTCTAACATGCTACTTCCAGATGCGTTGAGCCTGAACCGCTCCCCCGAGCACCACCATATCAGTTTTGAAATGGAATAAAGCAAGAGAAGACATAGCATCCAAATTAGAAAATCTTTGGGAAGGACCTCTTGAAGTTATTGGCACAGCAGGAAAGGATTCTTATTGGCTAAAAAATGTGCTTGATGGTAGAGAATTGTTGAATTCTATTAACATCCTACACTTGAAAAGGTATTGGCAACAGCATGTTGCCCTAAGCTTGTTTAGTTAAAGAACATTTGAAATTTATAGGTAGGTTAGTTCAGTTTGCTTTGATTGACTAATATGCAGAAAAGTAAAAAGGAAAAATAAAAGAAAAAGACAAAAAAAATCAGGAGTGTCAGGTATGTAGCTTTTGTCTTCAAATTTCAGCTTTGGCATTAATTAGTCTTTTAATTTAAGGTCCACACTAGTAATGCAAAGAGCAAGAGATTTGTGCAGGTCTCGATCCAGGCAAGGTTCTAATCAAGCACTAATATTGTTAAAAGCCATGAATTCCATGCAGGAGCATCTGGATTTACAGTCATTCATTCCATTACTCATTTACTTATCCTCATTCTTCATCATATCCATAGTTGCTGCCATTCCTACCACAACAGCAACTCATTTATGCTAACAAATTATTTGTCACATGCAGGTGCACCCTTAGACATACACTCCATGACTCATCTGCTAAAGAGTTGCCCTTGTTCCACATAAAACACTTCAAATCTCCACCAAATCCATGAAACTGCTGTCATATATCCATCCAGCAGCTCACATTCTTTACTAATGTTCCCATTTGTCATGCAGGTTCATTTGTAAATCACCTCCATGTTCATGTTCACATCATATTGAAATTTACCACCACTACTTGTCTTCAATCCATTGCAGTTCCATTGAATTACCAAACATATCTTCATATTGGCAATGAGCTGGAGTTCTATCATGATTATCAAGCAACAAGAAAAGGGCTGGGGGACCAGCCTGTTCTTTTAGTTTGGCATAATGTTGCCATGCTATAGCAGCATGGAAGAGCAAGACACATTTCATATTTTCATGCTCATACTTTGATTTGAACTTAGACACACAAGGAGAATGCATCTTTGCACACTTTGAAGACTTGAAGAGCAAGGTGAGGACATTTGACTTAGGTCACACAAGCAAATCATGTGAATCAAGCAAATTTGAAGACCCCTTGAAGAGTTCTTGGTATGTGATGCTACTATTTGAGTTCTTGGCATAATTACATTCTTTGATTCCCATCCTACACCAGGTACGATTATGGCATCACCAGCATAGCCTGGCATCATCAGCATCGACAGCATCAACGGCCGGGTCTGTTCAAGCTCCTGTAGGTCGCCAGGGTCTACCAACAAGTGCGCACGCCTTCCAGTTCCAATTTTGCTAGTCATGGTTCTATCCCAATCCAGATTCGGCCATACCAGGTTACCTATTGTTTAGTTTGGTGTTGGTTTCGGGTCTGGGTTAAAGCCTGCTTCAAATAACTGTTGCACCTGCCCGGGGAGCTCCCCTTTTGTCTTGTTTTATAGGCAGTTCCGCTCGTCCATCTTCTTATTGCTCCGGTGATTTGTTCCTGGGAAACTTGGACCTCAATTTGTTATTTGCTTGCTCATCTTTGTGTAATCCTTAGGCCGATTTTTGCTGTGTTGTCCCTTGTTTTGCCTTACGATTCGCCTTTGCATCCAAGCTCCTTTGCTAGGATCGAATTGCCTTTGGTCCTCTTGCAATCGCTCTATCCCTCACCACCTTGTCATCGGAATGGCTCGTAAGATCAAAGCATGGCGGGGAGACCATAAAAAAAAAGAACCTCATTAGGTCACATGCGAGCGGTCTTGAATAGGCCCTATGACCCGCTGATTGCGCCATATCTTGAGCAGCCCCATCCTTTGGGCCTGGCGCCCTATCTTGGCACACCGGACACACAATCGCTCGGATGCATCTTATCTTTGCGGCCTTGTCGAGGATTGATGCCGGATCCATTAATGCTGCCAGATTTGTTGGTTGGGATCATACGGTCAATCGGCGATCCACACACTCCCGGGAGCGATAAACCGGTTGCCCTTGGGGCTGGGTCCGGCTTTAGAATCTTTGCTACGATTCGGCGGGAAGCGGCCTGGCGATGCTACCCGTACCTCCTCACGGGGTTAGAGTGCGAGCATGTGGATGCTACAGCCCCCCGCCCCGCTTGAGATGATACCACACCTATGCGGCCGCCATCGAGGATTGTTTGCCCTTTGCACGCGGTCCCGCTTTTGCTGGCTTTGGTAGACCCACGAAGCACCGTTAGCCACGAACCTACGCATTGTGGGTTTGGAAAAGCGGCGACACTCAGGGGGGCGGTGAGGTGACCCATTTCTTTGCCGAGGTGATGCACGTAAAGGCGGATGGCATTTCTCGGCTCGTCGAGTTGGAGCAAACTGGCGACCGCCCGTCATTTCTTGGTGGGTTCGGGGATGCCTTGTCCGAGGCGCA
The DNA here is from genome assembly GCA_021234155.1 of Isoetes taiwanensis. NCBI lineage: Eukaryota > Viridiplantae > Streptophyta > Lycopodiopsida > Isoetales > Isoetaceae > Isoetes > Isoetes taiwanensis. The sequence continues at coordinate 8,482,353 of JAJEKV010000010.1, read as the reverse complement.
CATCCTCCGCCATGGTAATCACTTGCAAGGACCCCTTCTCTCGTCGGGAAGACCTTACCCGGCCAGCTCTGCCGACGGAAGGATGAACTATGTCGTGTCCGCGAGGCTCGTCTGCACCGGAAGTGGGCTGTGTATAGAAGAGGCGAGCTATCATTAGGGATCAGCGGCCACTTGATCCATGGGCGATTAATGCGTCGTGTGTAGTTGGTTTGCCACCGAGCTCTGCTTGGCCTTATGCCCGTTTCTGTTATTTTATTTCAGCATTATGATTTGTTACGGGGTATAGTCCCCGGTGTTCTGTGTACTGGGGCTGGTCCCCACGTTTGATTTTTGGCTTCGGCCTTTCTGGTTTGGTCACGGGGCTTGGTCCCCGAGTTTCAGTCTGGGCTTTTGCCCTCTCTTTTGTATTGGGTCCCATAACCCGATTGGGTTCCGTGGACGTTAAAAATTTCTTCCTTCCTTCCTTCCTCCACACCCTTCACCATGAAGATATGCTCATGAGATCCCAAATTCCATGCCTACATTTCATCTTCCAAGTCAAAATTGGCCTTGACGATTTTTTCTAGTCAAAACTTCCCCTTTACATGTCATTCACATTCCACACACTTGCCATGTCATCGCCATCTCATTGAAGCACAAAATCCCACTTGACTTGGTCATATATATGGTCAAAGGTCAACTTCCTCTCTCTATAAGTCAAAAAATGAGAGAGAATGCAAAAATTCCTAAGGGAAGCACTTGAAGTCAAAATTTGCCTAGAAAATGCAAATTATATGCATTGATGCTCAAATTGACCTATGACAACACTCAAAAGAGACCAAGTCACCATACAATGTCATCCACATTGCCATGTTATACCATGCACGTGTCACCCCATTGAAATACTATTTTTTGCAAAAGTTCTTCAAATTACGTGGTTGAATCCATAAGGAAGACACATCATTTTGCCACATCATCACCAACGTCTCCACATCATCATCCACATGTCACACACATCATGTCCACCTCATCCCAAGTTTGACTAGAAAAAATGTTCTTAGCCAAGTTGTTTGACACCTCATCACCTTTGTTTGCCATGTCATCCTCACATTGCCAACTCATCATACCCACATGCCACATCACCTTCCATATATACCTTTTCAAGGCCAAAATTCAAAAGTGCTCCTTTGCAAAAAAAGACTCCAGCATCTTCTAGAGCATCAAAAAAGATCCTTCAAACATAGCTTCTTGGGAATCGTGCCTTAGCCTATTTTACGAAAAAAATTCCTTCTCCCTCCCCCCCAAGCCTAGATTCCTTAACCAATCACCCCTTGCCACGTGGAATATCTGGGCGTGTGGGGTCGTGGAGGTACCGAGGCCCACGTGGATATTACACGTTATATATTAATAATATTGGATTTATTCGTTGTTATATACCTTGAGCCTCCAGTTTGAATTCGGCCTGTGGGATATTTCGTCAAGATTTGCCAAGAACCCTAAATCCCGGAAATGCCAAGATCCGTCTAATTCGCCTGAAGCAACCACCTAATCATCACCCTAAGCTGCCGAATTGTCTTGTATAACACCAAGATTGCATCACATAAGCTAAAAGACATAGAATTAAAATGAATTAGCCAAGAACGGGATGAAACAGGGGAATTTTAGAAGGGGCTTTTGTGCTCAGAGAAATTTCGAGGGCTTCGAGGTGAGAAAGAGATTAATTACCTTGAAGAAGGACCGACTTGCATATTGGGAGCTTGTTTCTACCGTCCAGACCTGATATTTCGCATGAATTACTGACAAATTCATGTTATTTCTTTAATTGTATACCTATTTGATCCTGTGCCCAAGACTTAGAGCTTGGCATTGATATTGTTTGCCATCCAAGCCTTATTGTCAAAGTTATGAGTATTTTCCTATCGATCTTATGACAGAAGTCATTCTCCTTGCATTATTTTGCCTTTTCACATCACTTTAAGGAAAAGAGAAGTAGGGGGATTGCATTTAGACATCTTGAATACAAGCATATGATGGTCATAATATTTGCTTGATTAATTGATGTAGATTTGAGCCTGCACCATAGGGCCATTGAGCTGTAAGTCTAGCTCCACATCTGCACATTGCTCAAATAGCATACACCAATTCATTGGCAAGTCATGGTAGGCATAGATATTGTATAAAAAAGGCAAAAAAGTGCATGTAAACATCCAGCAAACCTACTTTTTTCTTGTTGTTCATATTTTGTGACAGTCAATCATCCAAAAAATCAAAATCCCAAAAGGGTATACCTCTTTTTGCAAAGGGCACTTGGGAACATTGTGTGCACACATTTGAGAGGAAGACTAAAGCACCAGATCTCAAAAAGAGGCCACCTGCATCGAGTTTGAAAATCTAGCTCTCTGCCAGGGATATTGACCAAAAATTGACTTGGTCATGAGTGCTTATTTGATAAATCTACCCTCATCAAAATCCTTCTGACTTTTGTCCCAAGATCCTTCAAGGTCTTGTGCAGCTCTAGAAACAAGAATCATGATCAAGATTCTTTTGGTTTGCATTTGACACACATTCTTGCAAGGCCGACTTTTTTTTTCCTTCAGAGAAAGCTGTTTTAAACAATTGTTTGAGCATTATTCTTGGATTTTTCTCACTTAGAGTAGTTGCCTCAAGCAACCTGGAGGTTCTAAACCACTGAGGTTGAAGGTTTTGCCAGGAACACCTTCAACACGAGATAACTTACAGCTTTAACGGTTGGGGCCAGATATCCACTTGAAGCCTTTTCTGCTCAGAATTGCCTCATATGTTTACCAGTTTGTACTTTCAAGCATCTGCATTGTGGCTAGAATGACTACAATAAAATTTATTGTGAAGGATCAGCTAACTGCAGCGACTACAATCATTACAAAGGATCAACTGTCCTGGTGCCGCATTTTTGTAGAGGCAGTTAACAAGAAAATTTCTTACATCAGTTGACAAGGTTGGCTTGCATAGAGTATTGGGATCCCATAAGCCACTATGGTGCTTATTTGAAAGATGTAGGGGCAGGAAAATAATGGAAGATGATAGACACTGAGTTGCATTGCCTGGTTAGATGGCATAGGCAACTGCAGTGGCGTCACAAAGCCAACAAATGTCAACATAGAGGTACAAAATATTGGTTTGTTTTATATGGTTTTCAATGCCCCAAAAATGGCCATCATCTAATCCTTTAAATAATCCGCAGATATGGGCATTGCCTGGCGGCCTCATAATCTCTAAATGTAAGCGTTTCGTTTCTGGTCCTAAGAATCACCTGTTTGGGCTTACATTCTTAGTGAAAATTGTTTTGGTTTAGGTGCTGCCATATCCCATTCTATATCCGACCTCTGGCATCTTCACCGACACCCAGTTAGACAACTAGAAACTGCTGATTGATGCAGTCCACTAGGAGGGCGCCTTCATTTTCTGCCAAATCTTTCACGCTGGCAGAATCAGCCATTCTTCGATCGTCCATCCCTAGAACCATTGCCCCCTCTCCTGTCACTCCTTCAGGCTACGTTCGTACCAAAAATGGCAAGGTATATTCTGTCAATCATACTAGAATCATGCTTGCAGAATTTTCCTTTCCTGTACAGATGGCATATGAGGAGCCCCTTTCCTTAGACATACCTCAAATTCAAGAGGTCATCTCAGATTTTGCATGTGCTGCAAAGAGGGCTAGTTGAGGCTAGATTTGATGGCATAGAATTACACCCAGATTGTGAAAGATCATTCCAATTTTAGGAAGTGCAGTCTGTAATCTCTGAAAAGATTATGCTTTGCAGGAAATGGGATCTGATTATGATGAATGTTTACTTACCTTTGCTGTTGGCTACACATGAAAAAACTCGTGCACATATGGTTGTTTACATGGTTTGAATAATGATTATGCTGACGTATTCCTTGCAAATCTCATTTTTTACTGTGCTATTGTCTCCAGTATGTATTATGGCACCTGATATATGATAAGTGAGATGTATGTTGTGGAGGGAGCTCAATTCTTACCATTAAATCTGAAAGGAAATTGGTCCCTGATTGTTGTTGGTTCAACATCGTTGTTCAACATTTACCATTTGCAAATAGTTGATCGTGCCTAGCTTCTTCCTATAATACATTAGTCATTTCTGCATTACTTTAGTTATTAGTTTGCCTCTTTATCTTTTTTGCTGGCTGGACATGAAAATGCAGATGAGAGATATGAGTGCTTCCCATGTACTGCATAATGATCATATTGGCTAAGCTCTACAATTGTAGGCCATCCAACTCTTATCAAGGAAATAGTTGATTGGCATTTTTGTTTAAATTGTTAGAAAGTGCAAATGGGCAATATATTGTATTTTTTTGAAAATATAAAAAAACACCAATTTGGTTCTAAAGCATTTAAAATTGCTAGAAAGGGCAATTGGGCAACATATTGACAAATACATTAATTTAGTTCTAAAGGATTTAAGTCATATGTTTATGAACACATTACATAAGATCTATAATTGTAGAAGGCAGCTATTTGTGTATGTGTTGATAGACACACCAGTTGGGTTCCATATAAAGTGTTCATTCATGAACAATATTAATTTTTCAAAATAGGAATGCCACATATCCCTTGCAAACTATAAACTAATAAAAGTGACGTTATAAGTTCTCCATTATGTTTAGCTATGGAGTCTCATGAGGTGATCAGCAAAAACATAAAAAATGGTGTATATTTTTCATCGTCCTTAATCATATAAGAATCGCCATAGTATCTTTGCTGTATATGGTTAATCTTATGCACAATGTGTATATTGTGCACTTTAGTTAGGTCTAAACTTCCAATGTGTATATTTGTTCATGACAATAGTGCCTATATGAAAACACATATGCAAGGAACAGCTTATTTGTAAGTGTTGGTCTCATGCCCTATAATCACAACGTCTCACAATGGGGTCCAACATAGGATAACTAAGTTTAGGTCCCAAAATATCAAATACACTAAATTCTATATGGGAAAAGACTATCTTTAGGCATTGTAGTCATCGATACGGCTGGTCTACTCTTCCAAGTAGATTTACACAATATTCTAGATCAACACGCTTGGCAATACAACTTCTTATGCTTGCCTTTTGTTGGACATCTATATTCAACGATCTTATAACATATAGTTGCTACACCCAACAATCTTAATAGAGCATGTGTTGAGGAGCACAAAAGGCTTTGTTGTTAAGTTATACTAGCACATAGGTCATAAGAAGGTGTTGAGGAGCACGAAAACGGGCATATTTAGCACATAGGTCATATTCAAGAAATCGTATCCTCTCAAATTTGAATTTAATTCATCGCATCTACTTGCATGTCACATTACAAAAGGGTTTCTATGGTACATTGAGATTCAATGTCAAATACCACATACACAAAATCTATATATTGAATTCTTTGTCAACGAATCTGAAGAAGTTCTTCTATTGGTCTTCGTGGACGTTAAAAAAAACTATTCTATTCTATTCTATATTGCCCTTACCCCCTCCAAGCCACATTCCAACCAATAATTAAATTACGATCTATTCAAATTATTATTGCGCCCGGCAATGCCGGGCACCATAACTAGTATCCTTCAGATTTTAAAAGAGTCAAGTTTGGCCAGTGCACTTACAAATTTTCTTTGACTTTTCAAACATGTTATTTATTGAGAAGGGATGGTGGCAAGGTAATTTGTTCATATAATATGCAGGAATTTGAAAATGAAGAGAATGCAATGTTTCGCTGCCCTCTACATGTTCGTATTCGTGCCCTCTACATGTTCGTATTCATTGCCCTCTACATGTTCATATTCGCTGATCAAATTTTTTTTACTGTCCGACCACTATATGTGATGACAACAGTAAGCATATAAAGGAACTCTTAGAGAGCATATGATACTGAGAACATCATTTTCACAAACAGATGAAAGATTATACTCTTTGTCCCATGACCCGTTGGGCTTCTGCGGACGTTAATAAATTGTTATTGTTATTCGATTTAAGATTATTCATAAGGAAATGCATTTCAAGTTTCGTGTTTCCTTCAGATTTTAGAAGGAAGGAAGGAAGGAAGTATATTTTAACGTCCGCGGAGGCCAAACTTGACCTATGAGACGGTACATACGATTACACAAAGCGAGATAAAACCATACCAAAAGACAAATGCTACTATACAATGTGTCCCTACTCATGGGATGAAAAACCCCACATGGGAGGAAAACCCCGGTAGTAGGCTCTCCCATCCCCTTGTCCTGTAAGGGATTCTCGGACGGTAGAGACTTGCAAAATGTAGGATGCGAGACGTGCAACCATTGGCGATGCCAACGAATTGATGCAACGGGTGCCTCGAGCATCTAAGATCAGCATGTGTTGCTCGGATATGCGTATATGCCGGACACTCTTTGCGAGCATGGGCTCATCCTCTACTATCCGCGATGTGGCAACACGGCATATTCTCTCATCTTAGGGGGATTCTCGCCCCCTCCATCCGTAGTCCAACGACTGTTTCAATTCTCGGTGATGATGGGACCCGCCGTCCTCGGAGGCAATAGCTCTCCGTTTCTTTCATAGATATATCGCTTTCCAAGCACCGGTGTGGGCCATGTTCCGTTGTTGGATTAACTTGCGTGTGGTAGTGCTCTGTTTTAGGCTTTGCACGAGTGGTCGATCCCACGCAGTGGTGGAAAAGCGCCATTCGGATATTGCCTTTGTCCACGGGCATCGTGCATAGCCACACCGGCCGGTAGTCTATAGACCACGTAACCAACCACCCACGCGGTGCCCCGCCATACCCTCTTCGGTCGTTGTGGCTCTTGTGCCAATAACAAAGCCCCGGGGAAGACGTTGTGCATCCATGCCGGGTGACCACGTGGAAATATGCAAGATGTTCGCAAGATAGCGGAATGTTGCGGGGCGAACCCGTCTCATATAGCAAAATCTGATAAGGCACCGCGGTCCCTTGATACCTAGGGTCAGATGTTAAGAAGGCCTTTTGCACCCTCTCTAGCTTATCTGTGTGTTCTTGCTAATTCTTTGGACCCCTGACCTCTACCCCATACAACAATACCGGTTCAACGAAAGTGCTCAAGGTGTGCTCTACACGCCTGGGCCACATAGGTCTATTCTCAGAAGCGGCTATTCTCAAGATAGCATACGCTGGGCTTTCCATCCCGCTGACCCGGCCCGTCTTTCCACACAAATCATCCCATAACATGCTAGCTAAAAGTCGATTCCCGTGATACTTGAAGGTCCTTACAACATCCACCTTCGCCCTCTATAATAGAGATGCGGGGATATCATGTCGCGAGGAGAGGACCGCCAGAGCTTAGTTTTCTCAGGAGTTCACCGCCATTCCTGTTGTATCACGTAACCCACTAAGAGCGCCCAAATGTTATTTGCATGCTCCTCGGGTCTGTATGGGATAGCAAGTCTACATCGTCCGCGATAGAGCAAATTGCCTTATACGTATGCCTGTAGTCCGGGCCACCCCCATATGTTCTTGCATCCGTGTCTCCAACTTGTCAATGTAGAGACCAAAGAGCATTGGAGATAACGGACATCCCCTGTTTAACCCCTATGGTGCTAGCAATTCGATCCGATGCGTGCAATGCAAAGATATATCCCATCATAGAGTCTATAGATGACATTTTGTAAGTCCTGGGGCATGTACCGCAAATGCCGCCACAAAGAAGTTCCGAGGGACCGTGATCATATGCCGCCTTGAAATCTACTTAAAACAAAAGAAGACAGGTCACGTGGCCACATTGCGGTAAGCTTCCATAAGGATTCTCGAGAGTGAATATATGGTCGACAGGGAGGGAGTGGCATAAACCCCGCTTTCGCCAATCAGACGCATCCTCAGCTTCCTCACCCACCGAAGTTAACTTCTTCTCCACCACACCGCTAAAAGCTTTGGCGAGTAATGGGCTCACCATGATCATGCGGTAATTCGGGTCAATCATCCCTATTACCGCCTTATGAATTGGGGTGACCTTGCTAACCATCCACTCAAGGGAGGCCCTCCCTTATGGCCCGGTTAATGATCGTCGCCGAGGCCCTAGCAAAGCTGGCCCACCCCATTTCAATAACTTCGCTTGAAGTCCCCGCAAGTCCTTCGCTTGCCATTAGCCGGTGTCTAAGGCCCGTTGGATGTCTTCCTCCGTGAGCTGCAGCATTTCTCCTACTGACGACGGAACCCCATCACCTGCTCACGGGGATCATCGGCTCCTCCAAGCGATGCATCCACCGGTCTACTGTAATATTGCCCCGGGTGGTTGATGCCTCTTGTACAACACCCACGCCGTTTAAGGCTTTTATTTCGATCATCAACAAATCAAACATCGCATGGGATGCGCAATGTATGCATGCTTTTGGATTTCAAGAATGCTCTATAGTCTGAATACTGGCTGCCGCCGAATCGTGGATCTCGGAGACGCGGCGAAGTTGGGTCTTTAGAGCCTTGCACTCGGCCAAACCGGGGATTACAGGGGCTGGCGGTGTCCATTCGCGAAGCGATCCCTCGGCCGCAAAGCATGCACTAGTCGGCCGTGAGTAAGGCCTTTACAAGCCATTCCCACCTATCACGTAACGTGCAAAGGGCATCAATCCCTGCGGTTCACGTTCCAACACATACTCATATTCCGCTTGCTTTTCGGTAGTGGGGGGTGTATCTCAACCCCGATGGTTTTCTACTCGTGATTGCGCCACCGGAGTGCTCCCAATCCAAAGTGACATAAAAGTGGATAGTGGTCCCGACAAAGCCTCCTCATCTCTGTTGGGTTGTGCCAATTGAGAGCTCACGATCATGTCAAGTCCTACCACTAGAGCAAGGAGATAGTCTACCACGCTAGCTCTCCACCATCATGTCTATCGCTCTTGCAAGTAAAACCCCCGATTTGCCTATCCGATCATACCATTGCACACTACCATGTCAAAGACCCGACAGAGTTGAACCAACTCCCTTCCAAAGGCAGGATCAGATCTTGAGACTGCCCGGCATGTTGGATGCATTTGTTTCAAGCCGATTGGGTCAGAATCGCCTCTCCTGGAAGGTAACCCATTGCAAGTGCATGCAAGTCGCGGGCATTGAAATCTCCTAACAAGAGCACATGCCCTTGTGGCTTATATTGCTCTATGTCATCATACGATCTCTATAAGGCATTTGTACATCCGCGGTTCCGCCTCCCCGACCGGTAGAACTTAGAGGTCGCATGGGGTATATAACAAAGATGCAATAAATAATGGACGATCTTTGAGGCTCCAAAGATTCTCACCCACGTGGCGGTTAAGTCTGTCGGCCTTGGAGCGAGAATGTGGCTGCTATGGCATCTTTGAAGTAGCATGCCACCCCTCCATATCCTCGCTGCCATGGCGCTGCATTAGCGAAGCGAAGCACCGGTATCCCGGATGTCCCGGCACTGATGCCCACGATATTCCCATGTCTCTTGCAAGAAGATGATGTCCATACCGTAGCGATCCCAACAAGGCCAACGCCCTTCTTCCGTGGGAATCCCCTACGGGTTCCATGATACAAGTCAAGACACCGTCCCTTGGCTTTGCCTATGGCGGTTGTCCCCGCACCCAGCCCGCAGGAGGTTGCAGAGGCCGCTCCTGTGTGGTGCCCCGAGCACCGTGGGTCCCGGTTGTTGCATCTGGTTTGCCGCCTCGAGGTGAAAGGGGTAGATGTCCCTCGGGCCCCATCGCCCTGCCTCAAGCATCGTTGGTCATGGAGGTACAAACACCTTCATCTTGCCATTAACCAAGCCGCCGATCCCCCGCCCGCCCGACTTGCTCGATTTTTTGTGAACTCCTCTCGCTCTCTTTTTTTGTTGCACTGAGTAAGATCTGCGGTCCAAGTATATTGATGTCCCCTTCAACCGCTAGCTAGCGTTGCAGCAATAGAGTCTTGGATGCCCGGGTCCAACATCGCGGAATTTGACCACGGGGTCTCATGTTTGGCCCCCGACGGGTTTGGTTTCACCCCCAAATACCGCAGCTTGTAGTCCGTCTTCCAAGACTGTGGCATTGGGTTTAGCTTCTACAGATTTTCCCCATGATCTTCGTGCAAGCTTCCTGACAATGAGGTTCGCCCGACGGGATTGGCGATCCCGCCTCGCCGGACCCGACCTGCCGATTCCCTCACCTCGCCCCAAGATTGGGCGAGACTGCTGATGTCGCCCTCCGGCAAGACTCGTTTCGCTTGGCCTCCGAGCGAGATCACACATCTCTCGGTGAAACTCGGCCATCCTTCTCTAGGGCCGAGAGCCCGGTGCCGCTTCCCCGCCCTTCCGGTTGTCTCTTTTCTAGGGTGTCCAACCTTGCTTGCATCCGATGCATTCTAGCTTCATGATCCGCAAGACGGGCGCTTGTGTGAGCTAACCGTAACTGCTCCACCGCTTGCCCGAAGCTCTCTGCAATTGTGATATCTCTGCCACGGCCGATGGATCCTATCAATACCGGGTAACCTCATTCAGTGTTTGAGATGTTGCCATGAATTCATTTCTTAACTGAGCGACGATACCCCGCGGCTTGGATCAAGGTCAAACCTTGGCATTTTTTTATTTCGTGTTATTTATAAAGGAAATGAATGCATCCTAAAGTTTTAAAAATAAAGTACTAATGCGGTTTGCTATTCATTCTAGAAATTGGGCAATGCAAGTCGGAAAGAGTTCACCCACTGGTATAATGCATGCTAGTGAACATTTTTATAGAACTCTGGAATACACATCCATCACTTTAAGAATGTGCTCCTTTTGTAATAATTTCTTAGTATTTTTGTAAGATAACAACAGTTGAGCAAATTCGCTTACATAATTGTTTCCATCACTTTAAGAATGTGCTAGACAAGAAACCAAAGATAGATAATATGAAAAAGGTGATGAAAATGGAAGTATCAAATTTTACTTCTCTGGAAGAATCTACTACATGCAAACTTCAAAGGGTGTTTTTTAAAGCATGCAGAATGCAATTTCCAAGTTGGAAATGAGCCATGTCATGGACGTTTGTTGATTGAAAGAGAATGTTCTAAATATTCATTTTATTACATATCAAGGGCAAATGTCAGCGATGTTTTGTGTAATAATGATCCATGATGACGAGAACACTTTGAGAAATTTTGGTATATTCATGCACTTATTGAAGATGGTATCGACTTCCTTGTATAATACTCTTTAGCCCTTTTCTTATTGATCAACATCTATTCTATATATGAAGATGAACAAGGACACAGAAGACTGGCCCCTATGGGTTTTGGCCTCACCAATACAAACATCTCAATCCCAAATGCACAGGTCCCCCAAGCATGCTTATTTAAACTCCTAATGAGTCAGATAGGAAATATACACACCAAAATACTCCTGAACAACCCTTGATGAAGTAGGAAAAGTAAACAAGAGCACGAATCATATTTTGAAGTTGCTCCCGAAGTAAGCTGCAGCGCAGTCCTTAATGACATCAGAAGGCATGTTGTCTGATACAGCAGCCACTCAAGCATATTAGTACTTGAGTTTTACTTAAGCATCAGCACTTAAGTATAAAATGCTCAAGCTTATCAGTACTTGAGCACCGATGGGCATATCAGTACCATGGTAAAAATGTTCAAGTTAGAACATTTAAAAATCCCTAGCTGTGCATAATGTCACGTTGTGGCATGTAGACCAATCAGCCCCACTGAATTCACTGCCCCTCCTGCATAAAAGATAAGCCAGCTTCCTCTTGGAATATCAGACCCTAGTAACTAGAATGCTGCATTGTGGGGATTATGTACTCTAATACATCATTCTGGTGCACTATGAGAAGCCCAAGAACGCCTTCAGCACAAAACTTCACCGCCTTGTCTCTTGATCTACTGTACCAATGAACTAATTCTTCCCGCTATCAAGGAAAAATGGAGCAACATAGACACAAAGGGCTTACTTTTCTATTTACAGCTTATGGTATTCCCTGCCTCAAGTTACCAATCTAAAGAACTTCACAAATTCGATACATCCTCTTTCTTTGCCTTAATGTGGTGTATGCATCTATAGAAAGGAGCCACGTTAGTGGCTGCTAAAGAAGCGGTCCCTTCTACACCTTATAGGCCAGCATCCCGACTTGAATGCTGCCATCATCTACACCTTATGATGATATGTATTTGAAAAGGGACCATGATTCAAAATTTAAATTTGAGGCATACTCCATATATTCCCCAAAAATGGCCACTTAATTTTTTCAGCGCTGGAAAAGTCCATAATTTTCATGGCAAGGTTAATTTAGGCGATGCAGTAAAATACTACAGTGGTATTTAGTACATGTGACGTATTTATAGCGCCTGCCATATTTATGACACACACTTCATTATGAGGGCATTAATGGTAATGAGAGCAATAACTGCCGCCCACTATTTAATGAGTGTTCAATCCAGGAGCGCCTGCCCCAGCCAAATTTGCAAGCGCCCACCCAATCCAGCTTTCCCATGGTACCACAAAAAAGTTTCAGAAAAGGTATTTTTTCTATAATTCCTTAGCTTTAGCTTCATGTGAACTTAGTTAAGTATCCATATCTCTCTGTTTGAGCTTAGGAGGATCACCACGATGATCCTCCTTAATAGTTCCATTAGATATTATACTTGTTTTCAACTCAGAAGAATCATGGTGGCATTTTCTTTGAGTTATTCCTAGTTGTTAGAGACACATCCTTCCTATCACTAGGATAGCCAGCTCTAAACATCCACTGTGGCTTCAACAAACTTAATGAACTTAGCCTCCTCTTTTGGTTGGCTCAGATCTAGAGAATCATACACACAATCCTTCTTTGTTGTTGCCTCTGCTGCTGGCTTATGAAGATCACAATCGCGATCACACTAGGCATTCATTGTGGCTTCAACAAACTTCGTGAATTTAGCCTCCTCTTTTGGTTGGCTGGGATCTGGAGGATCGCACATGCGATCTTTCTTGGCTTGTTGGCTATTCCTAGCTTATGAAGGTTGCAGACGTGATCGTTATAAGCTCGAAGCCTGAACCACATAATAACATTATTTGTCTATGCGTTGCATATGAAACCGGTGAGGTGTAGCTTCGTCAAGCAACACCAAAAGTTCTGAAGAGAGGGGTTGGTAAATCTATGTTATTGTGCGAAAGCATATTGTAGATAATATGAAGCAGATTTTTAATGCTCCTACAAAGCCTTCAGGTGCGGCAGAGGCGATGTTAAACCCGTGGTCAATTTGGGAAGAATGCGAGAAAACATTGTGGGTGGACATAGAGTTGCTAAAAAACATGTCGCTAGCATATCCCCTAGCTAATCATCTGGAGGTGATGACGCATAGCCATGCTCTATTAGAGCAATGCGTAGATATCTGGCTTATGTAATGATGAAGGCAGCACTATCCGGATAATAGTTCTTAGTATGGCTTATGCCAATTGTAATATTTTTACTAAGCACTAGAAACGTGTGCCCGGCGCTGCCGGGCATTAGTCATGAACGTGTGGAATGGATAGATATGTAACGGAAATTGTAGGTAGAATAGTTGCAAATGTAAACATATCCGTAGGTGTAATGGATGGCCAAGTGTGAAGCTTTTAGGGTTTAAGGATGCCAGATAGTATGTATAGCGCGTGAAATAGATAGGAAAAATGGAATGCATAATGAGGAATAGACAAATATGATAGTTTAGGGTTTTGCTAAAGATGGCAGGTCCAATGCATAGTCCACACAATTTCAATTGAAGTGTAATGAAAATTTTGGATATTCAGTATGTGTGGAAAGATGGAAGTAATGTGTGCCTATGTTTTTGTGTATGAGTTCGTAACAATCTTGTATAGTGAATCCAAGAGGACAGTAACCTACTCATGTGGATGCGTGTGAGATTCATCCATGTTTCTTTTTTGTTAGTCAAATTTGTTCTAGAAGGGTATTTTACGCAAGGAAAGAAAGATCATTGTATATGGTTCATAAACTTAGGGCTTATGATTGAGGCATTTGTGGCATGTGTATAGGATGCAAGTTCAAATCTAAGTCAACGTTGCCTTGACTTAGATTTGAAGGGAAAGAACTTATTCACTTTGCAACCATAAATTTGGCATTGATTTTACTATTATCAATGCTTAAAAAAAATTGTACTTGAGAAAAACATAACCTAGGAAGTTAGCCCTTCGGGATTATCATCTTTAGAGGTTGTAAATTCAATTGATGGGATTTGATGACATGGTTGAAATGTATCATTGTCTATTTTGCATATCACGTCCTTCAAAACTCATGATTTGATTATATCGTGGACGACCATATGCTTCAGATTCCTTTGCTTTTAAAACAATGTTGTTTACTTATACGCCTGTAAACTAATGCTTAGGGTTGCAGTTGCATACCTTTAACATAGGAAGCACATTGCCACATGTTAAGGGTGGCACATATCATACCACAATGGCCTCTCTTCTCACCGGATAGTGCAATTCAAGAGATGTTTCAACTGTTATCCCAAGGCTGGGCCCAACAGAAACCAACAATTTTCATAAACCCAAGATAAATATAGACCCACAACACATATAGTAGCTTTCTTTACAGCCTGCAAAAACATAGATTAGGTAAGATGAATTTGTCATCCTAGAATTTAACATTACTAACTAACATTACTACACCTATATAAGTTTGGAGCAAATATCCGTATGTTGCCCACAACGAACCACATAGCAAAAATGTAGCAGTCCAGAGCAATTTTGAGCTTAAAAGTACCAGATAACTCCAGTGGTAACGGTACAAAATATTGTGGCTAGAGAACCATGATGCCCCAATTCATGTTCCAAGATGCAAAGGGTAACACTATACCTGGAATTATCACTTCTAGAATCTTGATTGTATGTATCCCTAGCACTTGAAGTATCATGGTTTTCTTCACCATGTAGAACAACTCGTACTGACAATGCAACATAACTATTATTGCGTGGAGAAGCTGGAGGATTTGAGGATTTGATGGGGAAGGAGTTAATTGTAAAGAGAACTCCTGCCCATGATTCCTAGGGCCAGGCCTATGCATGTACCGCCAATATAACAATGGTAATGTAGCTTCCAAACATCTAGCTGCCTGAGGTATGATCATCGGGTAAAGCGATACAAATCAAACAATTCTGTTCACCTAGTGATGAAACAAATGTCCTGGCAGTCAGTGAATTGCAAGAATCTCCATTCCCCACACAAATGCATGTTATAGGCAAAGAACATAAGACAGCTTTAAAAAATACTTTGGTTGTTATAAACATGTAGTCCACAACTTTATAGCTCCAGGAGGCCTGCCATAAACAATGTGATCATTTAATATATCTTTTATCTTTAAATAAATAGTTGTACGCTTTCATAAAAAAAAATACACACAACCTTTCCCTTTCTTGTCATAGATGCATGTATAATTGGGATTGCATCTCAACCGTGATTGTCAGCATCTTCGGCACCTACTAACAAAGCTTCTTGTCTCTAAACACCATGTATAGAGAGAATAAATTAAGAAAGTAAAAGAAAATATAGTTACCATATCAAAATGCAACCAAATCTAATAAATCCAAGTATAAAGTTGTGGAACAGCGCTTGGATACACGTTAAACTTAAGAAATGCCCATAATGGTAGGTTATAGCCACAGGGCTGATCATACCTGTTAGGAAATATCGACCATGCAAATGTTTATGTAAGCTTAATGACTTTGAGGCAAGCATCACGCAAGATTTTAAACATTACAGAAAATATAGATACTCTATGAGCTACCAAGAACAATGTGAATGACAACAACATGATTTCAGAGGAGTCCCCAGAAATAGAGTTTTAGATTGATGGCTTCAGGGCAGTTTTAAAACATGCCAGATCTATTTTAGAAACCTTCGGACTATAAGTATCATGCCAAACAGTTTCTATCTAATTGTAATAGAATCATAAGTATCACGTATATATGCATTGATTTTAATTTGCCTAAAAGAGAACCATTTGTTACCTCTGCAACTCTGCTTGTGTCCAGCATTCCTTCTGTTGGATCTGGTTAAATGCATTTCTATGGGCCCAGTTCGACGAAATATGAATGTTGGAAAGGAGGACGTGAGCAGGTAATCGCATGTTGAAGTGCACTGAGATCAAACAATACCTGGAATAAGGATTAAGATTTTAAGTCTGGCATATCTGAAACATGAGAATGAAAAGCTAAAGAACGAACTTAAATTTGCAGATCAATTTAGCAAGCCCCACCGTAGCTGCCGCGATCTTGATTCAAAATGAGGCAGAAAAACCCTTATAGGTCTTTGGAGAAGAAACATCGCTGGATCCACTCTATGACTTCGTGTCCAGCATCGTAGATTCCAAAAATATTGCAGAGTGCCCTGGTTAGCAGAGCATAAACCAAGAGAGGAAGGTTGCTGTTATAGCAAAAAGTCCCAACTCCTGAAATGGGTTCCCAGATAAAAGCCAGCGTCTTGGTTTGGCGATGGCCATCAGCAAGCTTATGCTGCCATTGCCAATCTGATATTTTCCATGGCCGCAACTAAGAGGGCTGCATTGATGCCGCAAAACTCAACTGAAAGGCAATGTGCAGAGATTTTTTAAGAAAGATTTGCAATGCAAGGTGCCTTGACATGATATGCAAAGCACTTGTTGGTACTTGTGAAGTCCTTGTTGGTACTCAACCATTACAATGATTAGATATGCTTAGACATATCTGCCCTGGGCATGATAACGAAAACAATGAATTCATTTGTATATCGCATATTTCCAATATCAACACTGCACACTAAAGAACAAAGTACATTAATATGCAAATGCGAAAAGATGAATTATTACCTTTGTTGATCAGATCCTGGCAAATAGTAGGCTGCCCATCATTAGATTGGGATCGCAAAGATGGATGTTATTTGCTCGAACTGTTTTAAAAAAATGGTAATCCAGCCAAAGATTCTTGCAAGAAAAAAACTTCAAGATATATAATTCCATAAACAAAGAGGGAGAAAAGAAAGAGGTGCAGAAGGTTGAACCTCGCCCCGCCACTCCAGATCATGAATAATAAGAATCCAAGCTGGAAAAGCTAATCAAAGGCCAGAAAGAATTTGTAGGTTCCTATCCCGCTGCATGTTTGAGCACCATCACTTGCAATAAAAGCAAATCGTAAGACTGTGCTTAATCCAAGAAAAAGCTGCATAATAGCATATGCGTTGAAAGAAGGGAATCATTAGCAGAATCATGCCATACAAGAATAGGTCACTCTGAACCAAGTAGACTTTAGAAGCCAATATATTTCCATCCGATTGCCTAAAAGACTCAGCACGATTTGCTATTTTCAGGCGTACACTATCTTCATTCAAAACCTACATAGAAGTTTGGCACAAAACCGTACAAAAGAAAGGATTTGTTGTTGTATAGCACTACCTTAATCCCCATATAAATTGATTGTATCTTCTGTCTAGTAGCAGAATAAGTTTGCCATCAGCTGCTGGAAAGCTGCAAATTGACCACTGCCTAAAAAGCAAGGATATAAGAAAGTTTAGTATTAGGAGTCAAGAAATCAACAAATGCAAATAGCTCTCAAGTACAAAGATTGAAACCACTCATTTCTTGCACATTTTTAATTGAAAATACTTCTGAAAATCGTGTACTTCCAAGAAAAATATTATGTGCAAGAAATGATCTTTTAATAGCTCCTAGAAGAATATTATAGAGAAATATTTATGGCGCAAATGTATAGAGAAGACTTGGAGCAGGCTTGATAGCGAATTTTATTTCACTTCAATGGTAGTCAACGCTCGGAATCTGGCCTGGAAAAAATACCCGTGACGGTCAGTAGCAAGTCCATTGTAAAAAGAGATAACGTAAATGCAACTTAGGTTGCATTCTGCCATATCCGCCAATGGCATTGCGCCATCTGGCGAAGGTTCTCTTCGAACTTACAGGAAGTCAAGAGCAGCGGCGATTCTTGAAATTACTTGGATTTACCTCGGATTTCGGGCGATTTACCTCTCATTACGGCGATCTACCTCTCATTCCGATGCTTTCTACCCTCGATTCAAGTTTTACCCCGATTCGGGCAGAATGCAACCTAAGTTGCATCCCGTTATAAGAATGGCGGTTCTTGCCGATTCGAGGAGTCATCCTCGCCTCCACGCCCGCTGGCCGGGGGGATTCCTCCTCGGGAATCGGCAAAGAACCGCCATTCTTATATACAGAAATGAAAGAATAACACCAACATTGTTAAAGGATCATAAGCTTCAGTATGAACGGATCCGCATTCTACATGCCAACAAAATCTCACAAAAACCTATCTTCTGCTCTCAAGCGTTGTGAAGAAAGGAAAGAAAAATGTGAGAAGGATTTGCCGCTACAAAGCCATAAACCTCACAAAAGCTACCTTCTGCTCTCAAGCCCAGACGCAGGGGCATCACCTGCTGCAAAGAAAAGAAAGAAGGAAGCATCAAGCCCAGACGCATCAAGCCCAGACGCAGAACGGAGGGAAAAATCGAGATGTAGAAGCCATAAAACTCCAGCAGCAATGTTTTTTGAAAAAAAAAGGAGTTATATCGCCAATGCGACCAAATATTCCCCATGCGGGAGAGGGAACGCCGCATGCGGCGTTACATGCGGCGTTCCAGGCACGATTACCAACACCTTCACATTTTAAAAAAGAAGATATATACCAAACCTGTGCATCATTTTGCCTATCATCTCACGAATCATAGCTCGGTAAGAACATGGTTGCGATTCGTCTGAGCTTGCCATAGCTTTTTGTGATCATCTTGGCCATGCTCAAAAGGATCGTTTGTGATCCGTCTGAATTGCTTCATGTAGCTTCTTTACCGTCTAGTCAACATGCTCTGCAGGAACGCGATTGTGATCCATCTGACCTCACGTTTGCTTTTCTTTCTCTTAAAGGTCATGCTCAGAAGGATCATGGTTGCAATCCGTCTGGTCTGCTTTGTGTAGTTTTTTTTACCGTGGCATGAGTTTCGTGTAGTTTTTTTACCGTGGATGTATGATTTGTTCGCACTCCTGTGTATTGGGAAGGGGGGTAGAGACCCAAGCCGTAGTAGATGTGATCCTAGATTAGCCTCATTAACTCCCAATTAATGCGGTCTGTGCATAAGATTCCACCTGCACTGTGGGTAGAGGGGCCAGACCGGCTGACAAGGGGGAACTTTTCCGATGGCAGATGTGTAAAGCCTACCAGGAAACATTGCGGACTAGGCATAATACCTTATGCACTGCATGTGGCCCTGGCATGGGCTCGACACCTCTTGGGTGGTGTGGCCACCTTCAATGGGGTTGAAGTCGTAGAAGAGTAGTGGCTCTCTAGTTCGCCTGTCAGCATGTGTCCTCTGGAGGAAAGAACAATCTCTAGCCCCTTTGGCTATGTCCCCGACAGGCTATGGTCCGATCCCAAAAATTGTCAGCCTATTTGCAAAGTATGCACAGGAGGGGCGGATGGAGTGGACTACCCAACGACCATGTTCTATGCCAGCCAAATCCATTTGCCATACCCCAAGCCGTCAGTCATACCTTGAGTCTGAGCCTTGGGTAGGATGCACCATTGTTGTCTATATTGTTATGATGTTAGATCATGTTGTTATGGTGATCTCCACCCTTCGGGGGAAGGGGGGGGGGAGAGGATTATATGTATTATTTGTTGTTATGTACTTATGTTACACACTTCCGCATTGTTAGGTGGATCCCGAGAGAGATGGAGTAAATGGCACATCCAGTCCTCCCACGTAGTATTCCTGCCTACCATCGAGAATCCCACGTTAGATGGGCGGCCTCTCGATGGTAGCATGGCCAAAGAGGGGGAATCTCCAGTTTGTATACGATGGGGTCATCATATATGATAGGGGGATGTCACAATGGTATCAGAGCAATGATCTTGGTTGACCAAGATCGAGCACTAGGCTATCACTCAATAGTACTAACTATCCTAGAACTCAGTCTTTGAGTTAACAACACAGGCAAACCTCGAAAATGGGGAGATTTTTTTTTTCCCACAATAGGAGTATTAGCAAGTTAGTTATAGTTAATATTTAGCTAGAAAACACTTACCAGTAATTTGAGAATGTGCTAGAACATCATTAGAATTATTCTAATACACTTCTGACGCACTTTCAGATTACTCGACCCTAGTTGGTAGTGAAACTTAAGTCCAATGATAAAAAGAAGAATCAATTATAACTTAGGATTAAGTTTGAAGCTAGGATATCACAGAAGAATTACCAATAGATAAATATCTTAAACAAAACTATACCAAAAACAGTCCAGTAATCCGAGGATGCGCGAGAACACCATTAGGATGATCCTAATGTCCTTCTGGCGCACTTTCAGATGTCCTAAAGAACTAAGGTATTTAAAGCTACCAAACACTAATTATTTAAGTAATTAGGTAATACCATTTTCCCAATGGACCTCGACCTACTATAAGTTAGGTTTTCATTTTGTTCTTGCTCTTCGCTCCTAGGCGATTTTTAGGCGTCCGATCTCCGATTCGAGAGATTTCGCACATGGCCCGTACGAAACAGACTGCGAGGAAGATGACTCGTCTAAAGTGCACGTGCTCAGGTCCTCGCCTATCAGCAAAAGCTTGAATGCTTTAAGGTCAAGAACAAAGACACCACCAAACTGGAGAAGAAGGTCAGACGTCTCAGAAACCTAGAGCGTGCATCACGCTTAGCATGAGATGTGGCAAAGAAAAGTATGTTATCCTTGCCATGCCACCTCCAATTCGACATAGTGTATTGATCTGAAAGGTTAGAATCTTAATTGTTTTACAACTTTGCACGTAACATGAGATATGGCAGAATAAGAATAAGAATAAGAATAAGAATAAATTTTTTAACGTCCACGGAGACCAATAGGTCATGGGACAATGACTACTGAGGGCTCAGTAATTGCAGACGTTTATCTAGAACCTCAAGTATGTATAATGCCAAGTCATGCACAGATGGTGCTCTGAGAAGTTGTGGAAGCGTGGAATGGAATACTAAGGTCAAAAAATGATTCCGGACTATCTCAAAAGCAGGGCAACTCAGAAGAGTATGGCTCTCATCTTCAATAACCTGTAACTGGCAACAGGCACATAGTCTCGCTTCTCGCGGCAATTGCGGCCGCTCCCATCTACCCGTCTCAATCCGTAGCCTGTGGGACCCCGTGCGAATTGATGCAATAGCTACAAGCTTGTTCCTGGACAATGAAGATAAAGGTCTTTATTTTTGCAGCGTGACCTCGAATTGGACCTAGTATATTGGTATGAAATGTTAGAATCTTAATTTTTCTACAATTAAAGTTCATGTAAATAGACCATTTTTGTACTATGCATCTGTGGAATTTTCATAAAATTAATTTTGAATCCATATTTTATGTTCATATTTTAATGTTTTGATCAATCTTAAATAAGATTCTTTGTAAATTGAAGCCTCAAAATCCTATCTTTTACTCCAAAGAACCATAAAATCAAGTGTGAAGGACGTATTTTTATGCCATTTTCAAAAAATAAATAAATTGTGGAATAATTTTAAAATAACGGAATCGTGATTATTATTATATAAATTATGATTAGCACACCAGCCCTACCGGGCCTACAACCTTTCCTCAAATTCTAGCCTATCCACGTGTAATTTCCATGTCATCAAAATCTGATGTGCCTTATTTTGCACCGTCAAATCTCTACTTTCGCAAATCTAAGGCCATGGAAATTAGAAAATCGGTAAAAAATAGCTACGGAGATGGAGATGAGATGGAAAGGGTCAAGAATAACTTCTTCTTTCCCTCCATCGGAAGAATAACTTCTTCTTTCCCTCCATCAGACTTTGTGAAGATATGTGAAGCAAAGCAAGAACACTGTCTTGATTTTTTTTTTTAAGCGCCGCTGTCTGCCTGCGACCACAAAAAGGGGGCGGCCCCAAGCCTTAAAATTGAATGGTGGTATCTCCATTTTTTTGAAGGGCAACTTTTTAGAGTTGCCATTCATGTTGAAAGGCAATTTTACCAAGGTGCCATTCTTTTGAAGGTTAAATTTTTTCTTAGCCATTCATTAAAGCTGCAATAAACAAGCACATCTTCAATATGAAAGCAAAAACACTTCATCATATATAATTCACACATAAAGCTTAAAGGCCTTCATATTATGATTCAATAGCCCAAAGTTTACAATTGCACCATGCGGCGTTGCTTATGATCCATCCAATTAGCATAGATCATCTCATAGTCTGCATCTGCCACGTCAGGCGATGATAATGATAAGAACATCAACATTTCAAGAGTTTTCAGATTCAAAGATTCTCGATCATCATCCTTTATCAAGTTTTGCCTTCGGAATCCACGTTCACATTCTACAGATGATGCTGGAAGAACTAGAACTGCTTGCCATAACTTCATCACGTCATCGTAGACATCAAAATAGAAATCACACACTCTACAAGCATCCCATAAAGTCTTCATGTTCTTACGGCTTTGTTGCACTTGTAATCTTACTACAAATGAATATGCTTGCCCTTTGCACTTTTCAATATCAAGAAATGCATATTTTCCTTCCCCAAAATTGTTGCATAAAGTGCTAGTCCACTTATCTGTTTGGTCTTCCATTTCCTTCGAATCCATAGGATATTCATTTGTGGAGAATAACTTTGTGCTTGCTAACAAATCTTCCCCTCGATCATTAAATCTTTGCTTCAAACATGATATGACTTTCCTCACAAATTCTTGACCAACTTTGACACATGATGCAATTGTGTCTCCAAATGAAGGCGTATCAAAGGAAAGCATGTACCTAGTAAGCAATGAAATATATAACTACGAAGTGACAATACAAAACAAACATTGGCTATCAAAAGAATTCATATATACCTATGACGAAAACCTCCATCATCCTTATAAAGCAAGTGACCTTCATGCTCTTGAACCATCGCTAAGAATTCAGTAGTATACTTGGCACGTCTTCCAAAAGATGTACCAAGATACCTTGAATCTAAAATAGCAATAGTGGAGGAAACCGTAGATGATATGCTTGAAATTTCAACCATGCCTTCTTGGAAAAGCTTATTCAAGACATTAAGCTCCAATAAAACATCAGCAAGGAAATGAAAATAGAATTGCACACTTGCCTTTTTGAAAGAACTTAGTAGTTCATGTTCTTCATTTGTTTCCCATAAGCGCATAAGAGCCGCATCAATTTCACAACACATTGAGATGACATTGCCACGAGAAAGCCATCTCACATCATGGATTTGTTGCAAGTTAATCTTTGGCAAATCAAAAACCTCCTCCAAAGAACGTAAACTTGCATGCCTTCTTGAAGATCTACCCACCCATGAACTCACTTTCCTTGCCAATTTCTCAAGATCTTTAAATACTGAAAGTAATTGAAAGCATCACTAGTCTTTAAGTGCTTCTCGATGAGCAATACAATGCACACCTACTAAATGTGGTACATCCCTTCAAGTTGTGTTACAAGACCATTTTGTGACCCAACCATTGCCGAACAACCATCGGTTGCAATGCCAACTAGTCTTGACATAGGCAGCCCCAATTCATTCAAACAAGAAACAACACTTTGATAAAGGGTATTAGATGTACCATCTTTGATTCCAAGTAATTTCAAGAAACGTGTGCATGGTATGCCCTTGCCTTTCTCCGTTAAGTAACACACATAAACAATGAGATGTTGCTCCAAAGATCTATCGGTACTCTCGTCAACCATTATGGAGTAGAATGGACTCTCCACAACCTCCTTCAATAATATCTCCAAGTATGCTCGATGGGCAGCAGCCATAAAATCTTTACCTAAATGAGATTAACAAAAATGAAGTGAATGAACATTTGAGCTTTAAAAAAAATAAAGAAGAGCAAAACACAAATTAATCTCATAGGAAGATATATATAAATTAAACATAATTCGAATAAATGTACCTGCCATAAGATTTGTATAAGATGAGTACTCGTCGTTGATAGGCATATTAGGAGTCCCAATCAATCTTTGAAAATCACAAAGCCTCTCATACTCCTTCAAAGATTGCATTTGTGATGCAACTTTGTATGCACATTTTATCACACAAACGATACGAGCCTTTTCTTGTTCACACATAAGCACAACAGCTTTTGGAATAGTGGAAGTTGGTGGCTTCTTCTTAGCTTCCATGCGTAAGGTAGCAAGCTTGTGAACCTCTGACTTATCATGAGTAGCTAAAGCTCCTCTTTGTATAGAAGAACTACCCCCTTTTGCAAAAGGTGTGTCCATCTTAAATTCCACACACCATTTACATTTAATCCTTTGATTAGGAGGAATTCCAACACAATAATTCCATGGATATGGAATAACCCAACTTGGTTTCCAAACTCTTTTAAACTTTTTTGTAACGACAGTTCCATCACACTCTTCAAATTCATCAAATTCCTCATCTGACATGTCATCTTCCTCGTCTATGTCTGGTTCTGCATTAAGATCTAAGGCATCATTAGATGCTTCAATCTCAACATAGGTAGAGGTAGTGCTTCTTGCTCCTCTTCTTGCTTGAGACTTATGAAAAGCTTTGAATATATCTTGCTGACGAGGATCTTTTTTGGGTCTTACCATCTATACCAAAAAGAATTGGTAAAAAAAAAGGGAGACAATATATGAAATAAAACTAATACATACCTTTAACTATCTCTGGAAACAAGCTTAGAGCATAATCAGGACCAAAAAATGATCACGAGCATAATCCCAAGGAAAAAATCTCTGGCAAAATCAATACGTTTAGAGTCCTTCAAGAAGCCATATTGATTGCAATGAACAGTTATATTTTTATATCTCAACACAGTTTTCCTAAGCCTAGTCTAACAAAGATAAAGGCTTCACCTTTAAATCCATGGTAAGTGTATATTGTTGAACTGTTCTTCCGAGTCCGACAACCACTCCATGCATCCTTCATTTCACCAATTATTCCATGCACTCTGTAATACAGTATTGTTCACATAATTTATTCAAATCAAGACATTTACTAAATGGAAGTATTCTCTGAAGCCCTTACCTTAACAATTAGCTTACCTTGACCTTCCTAACAGAAAACGACCAGCAGAAGAGTCCTTTATAATCTTGAGACTACAACAAAAAGTAACGGGGAGAGTTGGTGGCAGGAAAGCTATGTGCTGCCAATTTGCCAAATAAGCAATGCAATACTACAGTAATTTGCCAATACTACAGTAACGTAACAGAAGGATATGACCCAAATTGCTATGCATGGTGCTGACATTCTCCACGAAAGGCTTCCTGGTATAGAAGGATCTTAAAAGTCTGATCCAGGCCTTCTTCTAAAGTCTGATCCAGGCCTTCTTTTAAAGTCTGCGATTTTTCCTTTGATCCTTCTAGATTCAAAAACAGAGTTCAGATTCTGAGTTCACGGAATCGGCTCAGTGGCAGTTCTATCAGAATCGGAGGAATTACCCCTAATTATGGCAGGGCAGTTCTGGAAAAATCGCGAAATTTTGAAAGTTCTTTCACAGTACAGTTCTGTAGAATCGTGAATTCAGAGTATACACTAACTTAATTCTTCTGTAATCTTCTAGATTTACTCTTAAACGTATGTTATCTAACAGATTTATCACCACTGAGGCCAAGAGTTTACCTTTGATGGCCGAGAGCAGAATTCTAGCCGGATCGTCCAGCAGCGCCAGATGGCCCCAACATTATCAGTACTTCAAGATTCATTTCGGATCGAAGAAGAGCAGAATTGGAGCAGACGACCGAGTAGGATCATCCAGCAAGCAACGCCATCGTCCAGGGAATTGGGCAAAAAAGCGGGAATTTGGCAAGATTCGTCAACAATTTTTGCAAGATTCATTTTTTTTTTTTTAAATATTTAATGCTGGTTGGTGGTGGGGTATTAATTTCGTATTGTGTCATTAATTTTAAATTAATAATGGTATTTCGTTCTACTTCTACTAATTGGGGAAGAAAAAAACTATAAAAATAATAAGAATATACAATAGAAATTAATTTTTTTTTTTTTAAGCTTGCCATTCAATTGAAGGGTGACATTTGCCAAAGCCGTTCAAGTTGAATGGCATTTTTTTCCTATTGCCGTTCATTTGCATGGCAAAAAAAAGGACAACCGTTCTTTGAAGGGCCAAAGGCCTCTTGAATGGCATTGCAATGTTCAAATTTAAGGCTTGGGCGGCCCTGCTCCAAGCAGCGGCCGGAGCCCCAGATCCATGGCGCCCTATGGTCGAATCCCATGGCCAGATCCCTGATCGGATCCCTTGCTCCGTGGCGGCCCAGATCGGGCCTGGCTTGGTCGGCTTCCCTGCATCCGGCTGCGATCTGCCCCTTGTTATGGAATGCAGGTCGGTTATGCACCCGAGCAGCCTGGAACCCGTGACTCCGTGTGGAGCAGAAATGGAATTTGTGGAGGACCAAGCAACCTGCGCAGAATCCTGCTTGTTGGCTGTCTGCATCCGGTTGTTCAAGGAAGACCCCATTGTATTGCATCTGCAATAGATCCAATATTGGGTCTTATACATTCTGCCCCTCGATTTTCTGAATGCAAATGAATTCAGAAAAAGCATTACACTTTAGTGAATGTCTATGTCTATGATTTTTGAAGCGTAACAAAGGCCTTTCCAGCATCTATTTTTAATCTCATTTTGTGCTACTGGTTCATACCTTTGAAGCTCAGCAGACCTGTCTTTAGTTATGACGAATTTGAAGTTCAGGTAATGCTTCGATTCAAGTGCTTGATTACAGACTTCACAAGCTTATTTATTACATATCCAGTTTCATTTTCTTAGTTTTGTATCGAAGCAAATCTATTCTTTGTAGCTAACCAGCTTTAATATTTTTTCCGTAGACATTTCTCAAGTGGCATCGATCTGTTGCAGAATGTTTAAGAAGACATACTGAAAGCAAAAGCCAAGATTACATGGCATAAGGTATGTTTACTTTTCACTAGTTTAGGCCAGTAAGACCGAATTTTATCTACTTGCTTTTGGCATTAGGTTGCTACAACTGATGGCTACTTTCTGTGCTCCCAAAACTATGCTTGGTGGAGATATGGAAGCTTCCATAGATTCAATACCAAAAATGCTAGGCAGACCATATACGTAAAGCATTGCATTTTAGATTCTTGCATTGTGCCCCTCTTTGCTTGCATTTTTTATCTCTCAAGAGGAAGAGTGCTTGTAACTTCGACATTTTATTGTATTCGGTCCACATTTGCACAGGTTCATAGAAACTTGAGTTCCTCTGTGTTTTTTATACGTTTAGATGCCTTACATGAGAGTTGAAAATGATAGTCATGGCTTCCAGGTGTGGGCCTTTTAAAATTCAAAAGGAGGAAAAGGCAAGAAAAGTTATATTTCTGCTTCTTAGTTTATATTTTACTAATTCAGTCTTGCCACCAATTGCTACTAACAAGATTTACAAATTGGCCAATGTAATAAATTGTAGCAAGCTATGCTGGACCACTTCTACATTTGTGATTAATTGAATTAAGCTGTATTTATAGAGGTGGACATTTGCTATATTATTTTGGCTGCTCCTTGCATGAAGCCTTGCTAGATGTGGCTACCTTTTCTATCAAACTAGGGGGCAAGTCTGAAAATTTAATTTAGCTAGAATGAAGAAACAGTTGTATGTCCATGATCCCTTTGCATAACAGGTATGAATTACACATGCATGCTGAAACGAATGTATGCATCCTAGATTTATCTATCCTACAATGGTAATTGGTAACCTAGTCTCGTGCATATCAGAGATGTAAATAATACTGTCTCTTTGCATGCATCATACTGCTTAGTGATATAACTAATGGAAGCAGATTTTGGGTTATTCTTGTGCCTTATGCCTTCTGCAGGATTTTTATTTTTAGTGGCGCATGCTAGGTGCATGCTAATACTTTAATGTTTTAAACATGCTAGCTATTGGTTCAAGAAGTAATAAACCTTAGATAGAGCCTATGGGCATATATATATATATATATCGCTGTCTCTTGGCATGCAACACCTCCATTTTTAGATCCCATAGACATTAGCTTGCTTTGGAGTGATAAGCCCTATCAAGGGGTTGTGGCTGCATGCTTCATTAGCTTATTGTATATGAGGATGACTAATGGCCTGAGGTGAAAATGATGTCGTCATGTAATTTTAGATGAATCTTGCATGGTGCTTGGATAGCTTTGCTAAAGCAGACTGTCTTGGCCCTGTGTACCTAAGTTTGGCTCATGTAATGCAATTGAAGATTGCATCGTCTTCGTACTAACATTTGTAGGCTTATAACAAGAAAATGCAAGCTTATTAGGAATCAACTGTTTTTCATAACTGCACTGATTTCAAGCATCAGCTTGGCGTCAGTTAAACTTGAAGAAGAGTCTTAAGCCTTTCAAAGCTTGGATGGATGTGTCAGACCCCTTCCTTTACAGTCTCTCTAGCAATGTTAACTTTACTATTCTATGTTAAATTGCTTTGTTTTGAACTTGGCCTACACATCGGATGCTAAGTGCAGTATGTTCCACTATTAAGAATAACTACAAGTTTTTTATTCTGGAACTTCTCTCATTATTTGATAAACACGTCATTATTTGATTCCTACTGCCTAACTCTTTCGCATGTTACAGTAAAACACTGAAGGCAGAAACCGTTGCAAGATAGAAGTGCAGTGCTCCAATTTCAATTAAAGAGCGGAAGCAGAGGGAACTTTTAGAGGGAACTTTTGCAACATCAAGCATGTGAATAAACCCAAGGAGGACATCATGGCAGAGTCATTTGCAAAGAAACTAGTAGGTGTTGCCAAGCAGAATCATTCCCAAAGACTTGCTATGATGTCCATGCTTCTTTAAGCTAAGATCCCGCTTTTGTATTGTTTGGTAAATCTGCACTTAGATACATGTGATAATGAAATGTTGCGTCTTCCATCTCTAAGTAAATGGCCTGTTTTGATGAATCCTGAGACATGGAAAGATTTTGTCACCAAGTTGTCAGATCAATACTTGGAAGGACAACGTGGAATGGTTGAACTTGGTATAGATGCTTAAGATAATAAGCCTAAGATGCTTAAGAAAAGCTAGCTCTTCCTCCAAAATTTGATGCATTTTCAAGATTTCAAATGGTGCTTGGATAGCTTTGCTAAAGCAGACTGTCTTGGCCCTGTGTACCTAAGTTTGGCTCATGTAATGCAATTGAAGATTGCATCGTCTTTATACTAACATTTGTAGGCTTGATTTCAAGCATCAGCTTGCTCTAGCAATGTTAAATTTAGCTTTCTATGTTAAATTGCTTTGTTTTGAGCTTGGCCTACACATCGGATGCACTAGAATGTTCCACTATTAAGAATAACTACAGATTTTTTATTTTGGAACTTCTGTCATTATTTAATAAACACATCAGAATGTGCCTAATGAATCATTAAGGGCCTAATGAATCATTAAGGGCTTCAACGTGACCTAGAAAAGGAAAATAACGCTTGAGTGAAAGCCCCTGACCTTCGACCAACAACTTTTAGCATCAGTATTAAACATCCAAAACCACCAATCATCTGTCATGCTCACATGAAAGAGGCTGCTAATGAAAGCAGTTGGACAAACCTGTATATAATTGATAGCAGTGTAGGTTTGAAACAATGTTCTTCTATGCTTTGATGCCATTCTGAGCATGTTTGTAGTCCTTTTTCCTAATATATACTAGTGGGTCCAAGACTTCAAACCTTGCCTGCCCTTGTTGTCTGCACATCAAAGATGGTCAACTTATTAGCAAAGAAAAGTGTGAATAAATTTTATATGGGAACATAATGAATAATGAATCAAAAGCATTGGGTTTTTAACCGCTTGCACTGGGAATTGAAACCTGCAAAGAGTGTATTATAAAGTTGTTCTAAGCATATCTTGATTTGGCCTCCCAATAAGACTCTTGTCCTTGTCTCTAATTGCTAAAGACCATTCAAGTATTACGCATGCTCCAAATAATCTATTTCCATTTGAGCAACTAGCCAAGCCCAATTGTTAAGTATTGTTATCCATAAGAAATGCATGGGACTTGGCAGAGTATGAAGGACAATGGATTGTGAACCTTCTGCTTCATTAATGAATGTGGAGATACCAACATTTATTGGATGCTAATATTACCAACAATAGAAACCCGAACCGACAGGTAAAGCCAAGTGCTAATAAAATAAAACATAAACCACTACACCAATATATATTTATATTACTAAGATCCCCATATTTTTTCATGTAGGTTTCTAAGAATCGCGCTGAAAATATCAAACCCTGAACACTTATGTGTTTGTCAAATTTTCAACTTTAAATTCAACCATATTGTTTCTAATCTTCACATGTCATAATTGCAAATGATATTGTTTAACAAACAATTGAAAAAATTCCAAATGTTCAATTAGGTACAAGCCAAAAGGAACAAAAACAAATTACAATATACTCGATAACATGCAGACCAACTATGAAGAAGTATATAGGCCAAACAAGAAACTTAAAGCAAAGGATTTACCAACACAAAAACAATCCAAACAAAAAAATGGCCCCAGATGTTTGCAAATACAAACTATTCGATGACTACTTCGACATTGACATCCTCCATACCACAACCTCGCAAACAGAAGCCCATCAAATAGAAAAAAATTTAATTCAAAAGCACCAAGCCACCCAACATGGCTACAACAACCTCAACTCAACACCTAGCAAGTCCAAGAAATACTGGTTCCTTCTGCGAAATAGAAAATTTAATATATTAAAATAACATTGTAATTTGTGCCATCAAAATACAATTTTTTACAACCATAATCTTATCACAAGCTGTTTGATGATAAGTTAGCCTAAATAAAAATCTAATGAGTCTTACCTTGCTAAAGCCTTCTGGTGTGCCTCTTGCTAGTTATTTTTTTTTAGCACACCAGCCCTACCGAGCCTACAGCCTTTCCTCAAATTCTAGCCTATCCACGTGTAATTTCCATGTCATCAAAATCTGATGTGGCTTATTTTGCACCATCGGATCTCTGCTTTCCCAAATCTAAGGCCAGGGAAATTAGAAAATCGGAAAAAAATTGGATACGGAGATGGAAAGGGTCAAAGAATAACTTCTTCTTGCATCGAGCTGTTGCCGTCGTCCCCCAGCCTCCTTTCGCTTCTGTGATTTGCTACATGCAAGCCAATCAATCAAATGTGGGCTTCCGGATTTACTGGCCGTTTTTGCAATGGCAAAGTTTTAACAGTTTCATTCTGTATCTTTAGCTATTTCCGACAGATTTGGAGTATTTACAAAACCGTGGGGCAATCCTTACAATATTCCGTTGGAGGTTCTAATCGCTAGGGTTGGAAATTTTAGCCGGCACTGCCTAACGGGGCTAGAAGCTTTATGTTCATCTTCCCTATCGGATTTGGCCCGGAAATAAATGGTTTGGAGCTCTTGCGCAGTGGATTAGGTCCCCACGTTTTTTCTAAAGGCCGTCTTTCCAAGCATGCATTAGATGTAGCAGAATGGATTCTTCTCTAGGTTAGTTTCTCTATTTCTCTTCATCATTGAAACAAAGCTGAAAGATCACTTGTTCTCTGCCTTTCTTGAAGCTTAATGAAGCTTAAAATCCGTTCCTTGATTAGAATGTTTGAAAAGCTTTGTGCAACAACTTCGGAAGCAGAAGATATTCTTCCATCTTTTCCTCCACCAGGTACGCTCCAAAGGGGACCTCCTATCTAATTGGTTTGAAATGAGTTATCTAACCTGTACTCATCAAAGGTACTCCATTTCGGGTTGCAAAAGCCACAATATCTGCATAAGAGGGCAAGCATCCAATCTTCTTTTCGCTAAACCAATCACTTCAAAACCTCTAAGCGACCTGTTTGATTCAACCTCCTTCTCTATTCTGTTTGTAGATATTGAGTCTAGAATTGCAAGAGAGATTGTAGCCCCGGTGCCCAGCCAAAATCAGTCTGCTGCTAAAGGCAGCGAGGTAGGGCATGGCAAGAATCTGCCATCCTTGCTGTGTGATTGCCGTAAAATTCCACTTTCTTCTGTTAGTTCTAGATTTAACGGAGAATTCAGGTAGTGATATACTACCTCAGTGGCGTAGATGGATCATGATTAACCACAGCATTAGGACATTGTTGCTGTATTAGTTTCCGTATTAAAGAAGTTGTTGAATCCTTATAATCTTCTAGAAAAGTTTGTGCAATGTGCTTGCCCTATGGTATGTGCCCCTGTTTTAAGAAATGAAAAGTACAGTAGAACCAGAATCTTTGCTTTCCTTCTTTAGTCTTTGTTACAGATTTAGTTAAAGCTTTACAACTTAAAGATTTAGTTTCTTGAAAACTTGGAACGAATCTTGCTTATCTTTTGCTTGAGTTCAGTATCGTGCTTCATTTGAAGCCGTCTCTCTCTTATATAAGCATAGAAGCATGTAGGAGTTCGTTTTCCTTCTCCATCTTGTTTGATACAAATGCTTAAAAACTGTAGCTATCTATCTATCTATCTTTACGTTTTGTGCTTCATTATGAACGAATGAAAGATTTTCCTGCTTGTTCTAAGAAAATGCTTTTTTAGGTTCTTAGATCACCGAGAGTAATGAGATTATCTTGAGAAAGGCCCTTAGCTACGAAATTTTGAGTGAGCTGACCGATGTTGAAAGGACGATCTTGAGAATTTGCAACGACTTCAATTTGCAACAACTTCAGAAGGAGAAGATGTTCTTCCATCTTTTCCTCCACCAGGTACGCTCCAAAGAGGAACTCCTATCTAATAATATGAAAATTCTTGGTTTTAAGAATAAAATATTGTGCACTGGTTTCAAATGAGTTATCTAACCTGTACTCATCAAAGGTACTCCATTTCGGGTTGCAAAAACCACAATATCTGCATAAGAGGGCAAGCTTCCAATCTTCTTTTCGCTAAATCAATTACTTCAAAACCTCTAAGCGACCTTTTTTATTAAACCTCCTCCTCTGTTCAGTTTGTAGATGCTGAGTCTTGAATTGCAAGAGAGATTGTAGTCCGGTGCCCAGCCAAAATCAGTCTGCTACTAAAGGCAAGAATCTGCCATTATGCTCCTTGCTGTGCGATTGCCATAAAATCCCACTTTCTTCTGTCAGTTCTAGATTTAAAGGAGAATTCAGGTAGTGATATACTACCTCAGGGGAATGATTTCCTTCAGGCAGTGATATACTACTTCAGGGGAATGATTCCAGAATTGGCAGTCCTTCCATGTCTGTAGAACCAATGAAGTTAGCATTGGACATGTTCAGACTCAGCATTTGAAATTTACCTCTCTATTATTATGGTTTTTTTATCAATAGAATTTTATGTCTGAAAGCGATTGCTAATTTACTCTAATCCAGCTGACACTCTGCCAATAGCAGCCAAAATAGCTTCAGAACACCTAAATTTCTAACTAACTACTTGGTCCTAAGGACGAGCATCTGATCGTATAGTAACATGTTTGAGCCGTTACCTTTTTCCAAAGATCTCTGTCAATGAATAAGACTGCTTTCTTTAGCTTTTCTAAAGAGAAAGTTTGCAATTTGTACTAATAACACAGTAACATTAATTTAGCAATTGAAGAAAGGTACTGAAGAACTAGCATTTAGCAGCTGAAGAAGAGCTATTGAAGGGCTTGCAGTTGTAAATGTACTTGTTGTTTGCCATCGAATTGCGTACAGTTTTGACTAATTATTTGTAGACCTTCAAAGTCTAGAATTATATACATACGGTTGCCAACCATGTGCACTGTCATCCACACCCCATCACTGCAACGTCCACCAGCCACATCAAGTAGCGGTCCTGTTAGATGTTTAAGAAGGTAAGTCTTTTCATCACCCACCATCATGAAGCAGGAGATGCAACTGGGTGCCATTGATGATAGTTTCTGCTTAGCAACCAAAAGAAACATCCCTACCTCATAGTTAAAATATGCTGCCTCTTTGCTCATGCAGATTACTTTAGATTACTTTCTGGTGGTTTTCTGTTATTAGTGCCCAATATATGCCACACACTCAACTGTCCATTACTAACATTTATTAGAATTGTTCCAATATATAGAAATGATTTCTCAAAATGTTGCACAACATCACTTACACAGTGGTCATATTATGATGCAGAGAATTTGGGAGAGTAGAGCTTTACAGGATAATACAAGTTTTATTGGCCAAAAAAATCTGGCAATAATCCTCCACTTGTATACCAAGGACTGGCCTGAAGCTTGAAATTTACGCAGTGAGAATGCAGATAAAACAGTTCCATGCACATTTTTAACACCTTCAAGTAATGATGAATAATAATATGCGAAGCTAATTGTATCAAAATTATTTTACACAGTTGTGTTCTACAAAACAAAGTTGTTGCTGCCATGCATTCTTGTTGCGGATCTTGATTGTCAAA
Organism: Isoetes taiwanensis; assembly: GCA_021234155.1. Lineage (NCBI taxonomy): Eukaryota > Viridiplantae > Streptophyta > Lycopodiopsida > Isoetales > Isoetaceae > Isoetes > Isoetes taiwanensis. The sequence continues at coordinate 8,448,048 of JAJEKV010000010.1, read as the reverse complement.
TCAGCTCATAAATAATAGAACAATGTGGAAATAACAGATTGTATGTCAACACCAACAAACACATTCTATTCCCGCTCGATTTGTATTCAAGCCTAAAGAAACCTTGTAAGCTGAATTCCACTTCTTGCATGCAACTGAGCATTTCTATTCCTGTTATTCAAACAACTCACCCGCCACCCGAGTAGAGTCTAATGTTTAAAGTTCATTTTGCTATAATGTCAATAACTTTGTACATTTGACTTTGGATGTTGAAAAGCCAATGTCTACCCCTAAGTATAGGATCCATTCATACACAATCTATTTAAAACAACATTTATCTTGCTAGAGGCTAGAGGTCTGGAGTAGTGCCTAAAACTATAGTTGTATTTCATGGCCGTAATAAATAAATATACATGAGAAAATATTGCCAACGACTTTGTTGATATCATTTAGTTTGAACAAATGTAAATTATTCTACATGTGGTTGCACACTTCTTTCGTTCAATGATGTGACAAAAAAACATATCACATGCATATCAACTATGCAAAAGCACGTAAGCTAATCGATGTCCTTCAAACTGCTACCTTAAAACGTAGAAACATAAACAATGAATAAAAAAGCCACAAACATATAAATAACCATAAACCTAACAAATCTTACCTTGCCAAAGTCTTCTGGTGTGCCTCTTGCTAGTTTATATAATCGCACTAAAAAGTATATAAATTTGTTAAATATTGTTAAAGCCTAGAGAAAATGTATTTTTACTATCAGAACTAATTGCCTTAATTATGTTGTAAAAATAGTGCAAGATTTTAAGGTTGGAGATGCGTGATGCTAAGGACATCATCAATTCAAGGTGGAGAGAATGTGACGTTCCAACATAATATAGACTAGGAATATGTATATTATATTGCCATGTCATAATAGTCACCAAGATGGTATGTACAAGAGTAGGAGCTGAATGACTCAACACATTTATGCCATGTAAGTAGCCTGCATGTCGAGAGTCAAGAAATGGTAGCCGTACGACCATACCATAGGTATGACAGTGCATGGCAACCCTGAGGGAAATTGGTGTATTATACTAATGGTATAATACCATCGATGAACCTTAGATGGCCTTAGATATATTATGTTGGTCACTTAATATATCTCCTAGGGGGCAAAGACTTCAACATGTTATTCTAACATGTTAAGTGTGAGGCATTAAAGCCCACACGTGTGGCATATGCCTAATTGCATGTGTGACACATGTCAAGGGGGGAGCATCCCATTCCAAATACTTATTAAGATGCTATTTGTGCAGCTGTGTACGCTTCACAGATGAATCCAACATCAAAGAGGAAGAAAAAAACCCACCAAACAAACTGTGCAAAAGGATGAATGATGATAGACGACCGATAGGAGTAGAAAGAATGATGTCGCGGCAGAGCTTGAATGGGGTCTGCCATTGGCTTCACTATGCCGGGGAGGAGAACCATAGCCAGAAACAAGGTTGGACCGAGGGGCAGAAGGCATCCTAATAACGTCTGCTAATGGATGGCAAAGGAGCCCCTCACTAATGCCACATAATGCAACATGGATTTTCAATTTGAGCCCTTGAAATGGTACATCAAGCAACATCAAATAAATGGATTCCATCAACCCACCTCCCAAAGGCAAACCCTTAGGGCGACCAAAAAATGGAGTGTTGAAATTACACCCAGTATTAGGCCCTTTTTCCACGGTAGTAGTATTTCTAAAAGTCACATATCAAACAATGTTTGGCCACCTATTTTCCGAAAAGAAAATCACTTTTCTACTATGAAAACAAGACATGTCTTATTTAGATTCCGAATAGGTTTAGATTGTAAATGGAATCTTATTTTATTCCGGGGATTTCCCCCGCTATAAAATAAGACACCTTGTCTTGTTTGAAAATATAACTAAAAATAAGACGTATCTTATTTTTTCATGGTTTTCCACTAGTATTTTAGTGGTGTCATATTTTATAACTATCATGCAGTGGAAAAACATGTTTAAATTTGTGTACTTCATTTTTAGCTCTGGCATTATTTGTGGTTTTTCTCATACTCGTTCCATCCTGGCCCTTAATCAGGGAATATACTAGTGGATATTCTTATTCTCCAACCCTGACAGTCGTGCCAAAAAGAAGATGGGGTCAAACCCCATTTTCCACGTCATTCTATGATTTGAAGGCCATGATTCCAAAGTCAATCATGTAGTAATTAAACAACACATTCAATCACATAATATGAAGAGGAACATAGCATCTATCTTGCACAAACACACACAGCTAGAAGAATAAATATGACAGAAACATTTACTCATAACAAGGTCTTACATTACAAAGAAAAATTGCATTTCATATTCGTCATTACAAAATATTGGCAGAGAATGTAGGCACAAAAACTTGGCCTTTCTCAAACAAACTGCACTTGTGCAAGGAGTTGCATAGCAGACTGCAACATATGACAACACAAACAACAGAAACAGTCATATTTTCTTGCACAGAGCTTGCTGGACCTGCCTTGCATGGAATGGGCATGATAACAAAAACTTGCCTCCGATAACCAAAATGAAACCAGAGACATAATTCTTCCATTTTCCACAAATACAACAATTGTCCTCCTCTTCTAAAAGCACAAATGGACGCCCTCAAAATAAGACCTCAAAGAAACCAGTAGAAACTTGGTCCCTGCAAAAACAACAGAGATATGTCCATGAAGGAAGGGCGCTCACGAGTATCTGCATCCACAATCAGGGCTCCTACAAATCTCCGTGAGCATTTGCATCCAGAATCAGGGCTCCTAGAAATCTTCATATATGCTCTGTGTATGCCAAGAAGGAATCATAGAATCTGTTGTAACTGAATGATAGGTATGGTGTAAACTGGCGCCATCGCCATGAGCTTCCGATTGCCATGTCTTCCTAACCCTATGGCAGTGGATGCCATCACCCTATACAAAATATCTCTGAAATATGGCTCCTGGCGAAACTCCTAGGCCATAGCCACGCCGCCCTGCCTTGCTAAAAACCTACCAAAAATAACCCTAAAAACAAACCAAAACCATAAAAACTCCAAAACCTATTTATTGACATCATCAAAATACTATTTAGGTATATGAATACTCCCTTAAACCATGCAAAACCATATGTAATACCATGGCCTTTCAACAATTGCAGAATGCCACGGAAAATGGCTGTGACGTTCCAGGGGAATATACGCTATAAATACGTATATTCCTGGACCCGTCACCATACAAGCCTACCTAGGTAGCCTTGTATGCACTTGAATGTGGCAAGGGGTGCACATCTAAGTTAATTGTTTAACTTAGATAACCTTAGGATAAGACCCATTTCCACATGGCCTTATCCTATTGGGCAACCGCCACACGGCCTCATCCTAGTGGTGCCACGTGGCATCCCATGTGGACTCACACCTATATTAGCTCTAACCCTAACCCTAGGCCCTTTTTCCCTGACCTAGCACCTGAGCTCTCACCTAAGTGCCCGAAACCCCGTTTCGAGCACCGTTCGTCATAGCCTAGCCTGGAGCAGCAGCCCCTGGGAGGTGTGTATGATCGTTGAGGGAGCAGGACATCGAACCACGTCAAGGAGTATGGAGACGCCAGGGATGGGAGGAAGCGCTTCTGGAGGAGGTAGGTTGAGTAGAGTTCATGTTAGTTCATCTGGAAGTTAGCATTCCAGGTGGGCTAGTATATTGTGTCTAGAGTAGAGCCACCCTAGATCCATTGTTGAACATCTTGAACCCTAATCAAGGAACCCTAACTGATAGTTAGATATGTATGATTAGGTTAAGATGTTCATATGATATTGTTCATGAAGTGATATGTATGTTGTTTGGTCGATCATGCTGCACCTCTTGTGTTGGGAAGGGGGGTAGAGACCTAGGGCCATATGTAGTATGCTCCTAGTGTAGATCCCTTAGTTCCTATTATATGCGGCCTCAGGCATAGGAACCCACCGGCTATGGATGCTATGATGTGACTCAAGACTACACAACGGGCTAGAGGCAAGATGGGGGGAGGATCCTGCCGAAAGTGGGGGCTACGGGGATCCCATAGTGGACTAGGCTTATGGTCTGGCCACTGTGTGGGTCGGGCATGGGTCCGACACCTCCCCGGGCAATGGTGTTGCCCGCCTCTCAAGAGTTGCAAGTGTCGCAGCTTGGCTCTTGTTTTGAGGGTTCACGGCAATAATCGGGTGTCGCCACGATTCTCTAGTCGCCTGCGGAGCCTCTAGACCCTCGGGAAGGGGAGATGCAACCCTTCCTACCTCTACCGGACCGGGGAGATGCAACTCGAGTAGTCCCAATGGGTGATGCCATGGGATTGCGTGATCCTAAGGTTAGAGTCATAGCAGAGCCTCGATCTAGCCCATCGGCAAAGTATGCAATGTGAGGGGCGGATGGAGTGGTCAACCCTAGCTATTGTCTTATGCCAGCCCCGCCATTGTTATGATTCTGGTCCGATCTATCTTGAGGCCTAGCCCGTCGGGCCGACTTCCCTATGTGTCGGAGCCACGGGTAGGAGCTCTCATGTTTTATGGCATATGCGATTATGTTCTTTGCATCTATGGATGTGGGATGAGCTACCCCGAGGTAGTATGTTATGTTGCTTTGTATTGCTAGTTCTCGACGATGTTATGCTTCACCAGTGATAGGAGCCCCTAGGGGAAGGGGGCACGAAGACACTTCAGAAACCCCACCCGCACTACTATCATCTCCAGAGGGATAGACGGAGGGCCTCAGGCGGCGTTGTCGAGCCGACGGGGATTTCCGCCAAGCCAAGTGTACGGCCGTCGATATTTAGCAGGTGGAGCGCCACAATGGTATCAGAGCCATGTTCTTGGTTGACCAAGAACTAGCACCGACCATAACCATGAAAGTAGTCTAACAAGCCATATAGGGTGGGAAATAGAAATTTCCACCATCGAGCCTCTAAAATGAGAATTTTTTTTTTTTTTTTTTTTCCCTAGGTAGGAGCTCGAGATTAGGCTAAGTTGAAAGAATGAGTCAAATCTACCTTCTAGTAAATTTGGAGAAAAAATTATGCATCTGCATCAAATTTCACCTAAAATGGGTCGAAGAATCATGCCAATCGGAGGCCTGGGTGAAAAATGGCGCAAATCTATAATTAATACTTCAAACTATTAGGAAATTTGAAATTCTAAAGGTATAATACGAATTTTTATGTGTATTAAGAATTAAACATATACTAATGTTAAGGGTACTATGGTGTAATTAATAGGGGGGGCTAATAAGTAGGCCTATTAATGGTAGGAGAATATTCCCAGGGACCCTTCCTTTTTAAATAGTCTTGCCACCTCATTTCCCTCCAAACCTTCCCTCCACCCTACCTCTCTTGATCAGCCTTACGTCATCTGTTTTCCCTACCGTTAAGTATGGCAAGAACCAAGCATACCAGAAGTTCGGCGAAATGCACCCACGCCTCGATGGCGCAGTAGCAAATGGACACCACACTTAAGAAAATCTTGAGCACCTCCGACCTAAGAAGGGCTTAAGAGGAGTTTCCTCCACTAGAGCTTCACCTACCACGAAGCGTAACGCACTCGCCAGAAGAGGCTCGCCACCGCTGTGCACCCGCAGAACCGAGAACTCGGCCACTCGGGCTTTCTGGACACCGGGGCGGAAGAACGTGGAAGAGCAACCCCAACACCGCACTAAGAGGCGGCCCTTCAAAGGCCAAGAAGAAGGGCAAGGAGAAGGTTGCCGAAAGGGCCGACGAAGAGGGCAGCTAGGGAAGAAGAGGGAACGGAGCCAGAGCTGCGGGAGCAAGAGAGAAGAACGTAAGAGAAGGAACGACCGGCCTCGCACGACCGTCGTTATTGAAGAACCGCAGCGGGAGGAGGTAGAAGAGGAGGTTGAAGAGGAAGAGGAGCAGGAGGAGGGCGCTGACCCAAGACCACCTTTACCCAAGCAGGGCCCGAAAGCCACCTAAGGTGATCAAGAAGTAGTATGTGGCGAAGGCCCGCTCGCCATAAAGGAGAGGAACGCCCGCTCGACGCCGCCAAAGCATACCAGGAATACCTCCGTCGGTGGACGAGGTATAATGATTGGTACTGCCGGCAAAACGTCCAACGCACCGTGGAGGGGGGCCGGCCACCAAAGAACCAGCCCAAGCCGCCGCCGCCGCCACGGAGAAGCCGTAAGAAGGTCCACCAAGGGCCTAATTCGATACACCCCGCGGTCTTCCGGAGATTAAGCACTTCCAACAAAGGCACTAATCTCCCCGATTAGGGAAGGCACCGCTCGAAAGGCGCCGTAGAGGTGATGCGTGAGTTCGCCACCCACTATAGGGTGACATCGCCGACCACAAGGGTGTTGCGGGTGTAGTCAGCCGAGGCCGAACTCACCCAGCTTGTTTGAGGGAAGGGAACCTCTCTCATACGATCCACGCCAAGAGGGTGACCCCGATGCCCAAGGACATACACTTATGCCAAGCCGATCCGGCAAGGAACTTGAGGATGAACTTTTTGTAAATTAACGCATTTGTTAAGTTTCCTCCTATAAATATAAAATTTTGTTGAAAAGTAATTTCAATTATGTATAAAAATGTGTTTAAATAGCTCAATTTTTACTTTAGTTTTAACCATTATAATTGGGATGTTGAAAGGAAAATTAATTAGTTAGAAATCCTAGCCTAAATTAGTCAAAAAATGGCCAAACCGGCGAAACTGGTCGCGATCTAAAAAACATGCTCGCCACCCTGGCCAAGCAGAGCCATTTCTCGCGACGCCACCGATTTCGCATTTTGATACTTATAGGTGTCCCAATTAAGTAAGAAAAGTTGCTAGTTAGGTTAGAATCATGTGAAAAAGTCATGTTAGGATGTTCAAATTCCCAAAAACCTTTCATAGAATAGAATGACCTGGAACCGGGTCGCATCGAAAAAACCACTCACACCCCGACGCAGAGCTAATTCTCGCGACGCCACTCGATTTCGCCTAAAATTGCCCAATTTGACTAATTTTGACCCAACAAAACCGCCATGTAGTGTTTCTTGCTTTGTTTTGCTTAGAATTGCACTTCATGGTAGTTCATTTGGACACCCATGGCCATAGATTTGAGGTCTTCTCCCATTAAGAACCTTTGTGCACGTAACCCGCAGGCATTCCTAGTCTATAAAGGGCCTCATTTGTCATTTTTTTCCCCATCAAAATCGCTTTTTCCTTTGGCGCATTTTCTAGTACTTTGCTTATTCCCAAAGAACCATTTTTTTTCATAGCCATCTTTGCTCAATGGCGCCATCAAGCTTTGTTAGATGGTACAATGACTCCAATCACATCCGCGGAATTCCCCTCGGCCGAAAGCAAGCCTTTCATGTCTTTGATCACCTCTTTGATCTTCATGCCACCTTAACCAGACTCCTTACTACACGCACATCATGTGCCAATATGATCAGCAAATTCTGCCCTCGGTTAGTTTGCCACCTAGGGAGGGAAATGGGTTCTCTAGACTCTCTTGCTCAAGCCATAGGTGGGGATCCAGGGCAAGAACAAGTTGTGGGATAGAACCAGAAACATGCCCGACTACATGACCCAGAAGCATCATAGGCATAGGTACCTCTCAAGCCAAGCACTTTTAGCATTGTTCATGCAAGATAGGGAAGTTAACCAACCGGGGAGGCCAATTCAACCCTTGATTTTGGCACCTCTCGACACTCGGCAGCGGCAGCTCGATAAGCATCCATGAGATCGAGACTACGATACTGAAAGGCACGGCTCCACATCAAGCACCTACGCTGCATTGAGCAGGATTACTAAGAGGAGGAGGAAGAGAACCCAAGTTGGGGAGATAAGGGAGGCAAGAAGGATGGAGAGGCGCCTAGCTCAACAACAGGAAGCACTAAGGCGGGACTTGAACCCCAAGAGGGTATCACGCCCTCACCCCCTGATCGCCGACGCAAGCAGGAGGAGTACATATTCGCCAACCACATCCTTAACCTTCCCTATTGCCAAGAGGAGGGCCTCAGATCGATGAGCTCCTAAGCCTTATGGCACAAGAGCAGGGTAGTGACTTCATCGACTACTCCTACCAAGAGATTCCACGGAGGTAGCCGAGAAACACACTCCTATGCGGGGAAACTATGTCGGATATCTGTGTATATCAACAGATTAGGTACATGTTTCAAGCAGCAGAACCCATCATCCCTTAAGAAGAGTTTCAGAAATCCAAAGCAGTTGTACAAGCCGGAAGAGGCCCAAGCTCCAACACGACTGGCGCTTCCAGTGAGCATGCTTAATCATCTAGCAAAGATCAATTTGGAGAACGAACAACTATGTGGAGGGACCCAAGATCTTACCGCAATAGATGTGTTCGGGCGAGGCGTTTCAAAGGAAGAGTACGGAGCCACGGGGCATTGTGGGTAATCACTGTACTATCTTCCCGCCCTTAGCCAAGGATGATGATAGTCTTCCACAAGGAGTTCAGCCCAAGGGGTGAAGAATCGGTGGCGCTCCTCATAGCACTATCGGGCTTCTGACACCACGCCAGATAGAATTCGGGATGGACCATGTGATTCTCTTCAAGAGATCTCAGAGCCCTTCATGCCCTCGACTTTCGCAAGGGGCCACCTCGGGGATGCACGGACTTGTCAAGTGGTGGCGGCAAGCGCACTTAACTCCCAAAGACCACAGTAGCAAGAGCATTGGAGGGAGGATCTACGCCGTAATCCGCCGAGAACATGGGCAAGGGCACAACATTCAAGAAAATCAAGAACTTCTTCAAGCGACATCATTGATGGAAGACTTGTTTTGTTAATTAATCAAGTGTATTGTAACTCTTTTCGCTATTATCATGTAATTTATGAAATGTATTTCTAAAATACTAATTAATGTCTTACCATGATCTTGACTTGTAAGTGGAATTTTCATATAATTTCTTTTACGCCTAACAACAATTCAATTGTAAGAAGGAATGATTAATGTGTAACCCAAATAACAAGTGTTGATGATCAATCCTTGCAGCAAGGAACTCCGCCCGGGTTCCAAGGCCACGCCGGCCAACATCGCTGGATCCCCAGGAACCTATTCGGACGTGATCAGGATGACAACAACGACGATATGACGCCGGAAGCAATCAACGCGAGGCTCGTCCAGATGAGGAACCAGATGCATCAGCTGATCCACTGGGCCACCCCATTGATGAATGCCCAAGAATATGCACCTGCTCCACCACCACCTCCACCGCTACCTCAGCAAGGCATCGAGGAGGTTCCACAGCAGGAGGGGCAGGATAATCAGGGGGCAGTGTACTGAAGCGTATCCTAGACAGCCTGACAAAAGAGAAGAGACAGGAGTGTATCGAGAAGAAGCTTTGTTTCAGTGCTTCCAGCCCAGGGCACCGAACACATGATTGCCCATTCGGCCATGCAGCAGCCTTTGGCGAGCTTATGGATTGGGATTCTCCAACGGAAGCGGATGAAGACGACGCACCAGCATGAGGCCCGTGGACTTCATAGATGGTGAGTGTCACATATGTGCAAACATTGAGGTGATATTGAGGATCGGGCCAACAGTCATTGGGCTGATGGGATCATAGATAGTAATCCATATGTAGTCCTCATAGACATGTGTAGCTCTCATAACCTCTCCCGGGGATGGCTGCCCTAATGAAGAATAAGGTATTGAAGTCTAAGCCAAGGCCAGTTGCTATGGCAAACGGCGCCATTCGTCACACTAAGAGGAGGAGGATCACATTCGACATAGACCTTAGTGGAAGTAAGTGGCCGATGGGAGCAGAAGTCATGGAAATTGGAAGGTATGACCTTATAGTAGGCATAGAATTCTTAAAGCCGGCCAAAGCCATGATTGATTGTGACCGCAACGAAGTCGCCATGACGGCACCGGACGGCACCAAATTTATAGTGAAAGGTAAGAAGGCAGCTCCTTCCATGCAGTGTATTTCTTTGAAGCACCTAAGGAAAAGTATAGAAAGAAATAAGGTGGATTATATTTTGAGGTTAGTGGCAATTGAGCCCAATAAACAGGATGGAAGCAATCAAAAGGGGAATCAGTTGCCCAGGTCAGTAGCAAGGCTCATCTCAGAATTTAAGGATGTCTTCCCGGATGAAATCCGGCAATTACCACCTTATAGGGGTGTAGAATGTGAAATCACATTAGCTCCAGATGCTAAGCCTACCAGCAAGGCACCTTACAGGATGAGCACCCCAGAATTGATAGAACTCAAGAAGCAGCTCCAGGAATTGCTTGAGCTTGGGTTTATTAGAGCAAGTGTATCTCCTTTTGGAGCACCTATACTCTTTGTGAAGAAGAAAGATGGGAGCTTAAGAATGTGCATAGACTATCGCCAGCTCAACAAGCAGACAATAAAGAACAAGTATGCATTGCCAAGGGCAGATGATTTAATGGACCAGCTCCAAGGAGCAAAGGTATTCTCTAAGATTGATTTGAGGTCAGGGTACCACCAAATAAGAATAAAAGAAGAGGATATCCATAAGACCGCATTCAGAACGCGGTATGGTCACTTTGAGTTTACAGTAATGCCCTTTGGATTGTCAAACGCTCCAGCAACTTTTATGCGCCTCATGAACGACGTCTTCAGGGAATTTCTAGATGAGTTTGTCATTGTTTTCTTCGACGACAAGAGACGGGAACAGATTTTTCTAATGCAAGGAACTTGGAGGAAGATTTCAACAGGTAAATATATATCCACTACGTACCAAACATTTCTTTGGTTGCAGCATGTGAAAGATGCTCATTCTCTCATTACTTCCCAGGTCAAGAAGTAGTGGAGCAACAGACTCATAACGCTCAAGATCGCGACGATCATCACGAGGGTTCGGGATCCAAGAACATGGTCGCCACCGACTTGGAGGGAAGGATCCCGACGACGCCCACGTGTCACCAAGAAGAGCGCCCATTTCGCTTTGTTTTAGACACGTAAGTCTCATGGGTGAATTGGCCCCCAATATACCCCACTATCATATTAATAATAATTTTTGATGTAAGTTATGTGAACATATTATTTAAGATATCAACCTTAAATATTAGTACTTTGTCATCTAAATTTGTTGTTTTGTTCATTCTCTTCACTTAGAATACATTGTAAAGTGCTCAAAAGGTTCTTAATCGGGACGGATATGTATATTGACGGTGAGACATAAACACGCTTTTATATACCCACCATTTATGCTTCAGGGACGCTCTTCCTAAGAAGGATGATGAGGGAAGTGTCTTTTATACTACACTGAGGGACGCGGTCACAAATAATATCTCTCGTTTATGGCCTCCCCGCGGTATAGGGGAGTGGCCTGGTGCTTATGACCAACGCCAAATAGAGAGCGTCAAAAATAAAATGAAACGTAGTTTCCCGAGATAGAAAAAAGCAAAGGCGTTTGAACCGAAGAAGCTCACTTGATGATGGGCGAAGCTTAATATTAAAAGGAGGTACATGACCTAGTCATAGTCTTGTTTTTATTATTTTGATATTGCGTTGATCTATCGATGTATGTCAAAGGCACAATGTGGTCAAGGAACTGAAGCGCATTTGCAAAAAAAGAAGGAGGCTTATTGGTCAAAAGTCCTTAAACCACTTAATCTCCACAAGGAAGATATCAAGGTATTTTTATTTTTTTTTTTTGTCATTCGCTCACTTTAACTTGTGATAATGTTGTGTGCCTTGCAATCGATTGCATTCGAACGCAAAGGATCCGAGAAAAAAAACATAGAGCTCGGACCGACAAAGCAACTAAAAGCACGCCAAAAGCCGCCTCATTTGGGCTCCGTGATCGGAAAGGGTTTCATTATAGATTCAGAAGAGCTATATTAGTTCACATTAATTTTAATAAGAACTTTAAATGTCACTAGCTAATACTCAATTTATATTGTCATAGGAATATCTATACGGGTTTGCCCCCCAGCAAAAGCAGGTACAAGTAGCCACTTTAACGTGGAGTCGTTTATCCAGATCAACAGCTATACGACGAGGGAACTCTCCCATTCGGCGGGAATGCGGGGTGCGTGTAGAAAATTATTATAATTCTATGAACTACATTAACGCCATATTCTTTTGGTTTTATAGGAAGCAATGGCGGATATGAATGAAGGTCTAGAGCATGACATGGGGCTCGGGCGCGAGGGATCCGCAGAACGCACTTTGGAGAGAGCCATCCAATCGCAACCGCGGCGGGGCAAGGTTCGAGGCGTTCTCTAACTAATTTACTCGGATGACTACTCCATCGAACCGAGAGAGAGTAGCTCTAGGCTAAAAGGGTGGATACTCCTCTTAACGAGTCTTTTGTGATTATTTAAAATATAAATACAATTCACTTTTTGTGATTATTTAAAAATATAAATATAAAAATAATTTTGTGACTATTTAAAATATGAATATAAAAAACACTTTTGTGATTATTTAAAAATATTTTTATATTTATATTTTTATATAAATATTTTTTTTTTTTTTTTTTTTTTCACATCGCCGATATGACGATCCACGCGGGCTTTTTTTTTTTTGCCACGCGGGTTTCTATACGCCAAGATTTTCGGAATTTTCCACGCATATTCTGACGCGGTCACGCCGCGAGCGACGCGGACACGCGGGCTTTTACGCGACGTATATTGCACGCGGTATATTCCACGTATATGCCACGCGGTATATACCACGTGGTCGCTCCACGGTCACGTCAAGATGCGACGATACACGCGGGCTTTACGCACGACGCTGGATTTTGGGTGATGTTCCACGGTATATTCCACGCGGTATATTCCACGCGGTATATTTCACGCGTCACGCGCGGCGCGACGCCTCGCGCTGACGCCCGTGGTCACGCCGGCGACGCCCGCGACGCCGCTAACGCCGATGCGACGACGCCGCATGCGACGCGGTCCGGCAACGACGCCTCGCGCTGACGCCCGGGCGACGCCGCCGACGTCCGCCAGACGCCGCCAGACGTCGCTATTGGCGCCGCTAAATGCCCCTTTTCTTGTTGTGGTCTCAAAGAAGTCCATTGAAGATCATGATCGCGATTTGAGAAGGGTGTTGGAAAAGTTGAGATCGCGATCTTTGTATGGCAAGCTCCAAATGCCACTTTGCTACCCCAAAGAGTGGAGTACTTGGGCCATGTAATATCGGGGAAGGGATTTCCACCGACCCCTTAAAGATTGAAGCAAGAGGTTGATTGGCCACCCAAGGAATGTAGCGTGGGTATAAGAAGCTTTCTCGGGTTGGCGGGATATTACGTAAAGTTCGTGAAGGACTTTGCTAAGTGGGCGCCCCTTGATGGACCTCACTAAGATGGAGAGCACATTGGCTAGAGAAAGTCCAAGTTTCCTTTGAGAAGCTCAAGGAGGCCTTAACATCGCTCAATTTTCACGTCCTTCCGTGACCCAAGTAAAGATAAGCTTGTGGCTACGGATGCAAGCAAGATAGCAACAGGGGCCTTTGATGCAAGAAGAAAGGGTAGTCGCCACCTAATTAAGAAGATGAACGACGACGCCGAGCAACGCTACCCAACCCATGATCGAGAGCTCTAGCCATTGTCGGGGCACTAAGGATTTGGAGGCATTATTTGTCGGAAGGAAGTTTTTATTAGACATCGATCACCGATTTCTCCAAGATCTTTTTTCACCCAACCAATCCTCAACCTAAGGCAAAGGAGGTGGATGGAATTCCTTGAGGAGTACGATTTTGATATAGTATATAAGCCCGACAAGCTTAATGTTGTGGCGGATGCTCTCTCCGTGAGACCGCTTTGAGACAAGAACGCATTGTAATGTATTTCCACTCTTCGAAAGTGAGTTTGGTAAGAAGATTGAGGAGACCCCCGCCATTGGATGAAGATTTCAAGGAAGTATGGGAAAGCCTTTCTAGAGAGGCTAGAATGATAAGGAACGGGAGGCCTTCAAGCATTATAAGAAGGAAGGCAACCTCGTTGTATCATAAGCATAAGTTGTGTGTGCCCGAATCATCGGGGGTAAGGAAGCTAATCCTTCATGACACACAACAGCCCAATATGTGGCATGGGTTTATGAAAACCTACTTCAAGGTTCAAGTAGCTATTTCGGCCGTGGATGAAGAAACAGAGATAGCTGTGTATATTCTGGAATGCCGGTTGTGTCGCCAGACCAAAAGCGAGCGGCTCCTCGAATTCCGAGTGTTTTAGAGCCATTGGCGGTGCAAATGCTAAGTGGGAGGTCATAAGTATGGATTTTATCACGGGACTCCCTAGAACTCTTCGAGGCAAGGATGCATTGATGGTTGTCGAGACAAGTTATCTAAGATGGCACATTTTGTGCCTTGCGTAACTACTTGGACACCGCATTAGATAATCGCCAAGCTATTTGTAAAGGAGATTTTTAGACTCCATGGCATGCCCCGAGAGATAATTTCAGATAGGGATTCCAAATTTATGAGTGCCTTTTGGCAAGACCTCTTTAGCACGATCCGCATTTAAGCTCTCCATGAGCACGGCATATCATCCCCAAACAGATGGTCGACGGAGAGGACGAATCGCATCATCAAGGATATGCTTCAAGCTTTGTGTGGAACAAAGCAGTCAAGTGGGATGAGTACATCCACTTGGTGGAGTTCGCTTACAATAGTGAAGCGCGGGCAGAGTCATCTCGGATGTCTCCTTTCATGGTAAATTACGGGTACCGATTGCTTAACCCCCGGATACTTGGCACAATCCGGTGTCAAAGGTGGAAGTATCCCAGCAGATGCTAGGAGATATGCAACAGCTGGTGGAAGAAGTAAGAGTGTAGCCGACAAGCACAGGACCGTAAGAGAGTTCAAAGTAGGCGATAGCGTTTGGTTGAAGATCAAGGTTAAGCAAGCTAAGCTTCGGATTGGGAGTTGCAAGAAGCTTGCCCCTAGGTGGGCTGGTCCGTTCAAGATTTTGGAGAGAGTGGGCTCCCAAGCCTACAAGTTGGATCTCCCGGCCCATCTTAAGGTTCACAAGGTTTTCCATGTAAGTTTATTAAAAAGGCACAATCCTAACCCTGAGGAGGTTTTGGATACTCCAACTTTGTTGGAAATGACGGAGGAGCAAGTGGAAATTGTGCCTGAGTTACTTCTTGATAAGTCATTCAAGAAGACTAGGAGGTCTCAGTTCCTCCAATATTTGGTCAAGTGGAAGCACTTGCCCGTGGAAGACGCAACATGGGTATTGAAGCAGGATTTGGAGAAGCAATACCCAGAGTTTATGAAGGAGTTTGATGGGCGAGTCGTCTCCGACTTGGTCGACCCCGACTCGCCAGGAGGTTAGCTTAGTATGCTTCTTAGTTAGCCTCTAGCTCCGCAGGTGTATTCTAGTTAGTGGAATACATATGCCGTAATCTTGGAACATGTGGGCGATGATGGGATAAGCCTTTGAGGCGTTCCCTAGGCAACATGCACCAGAGGTCGCGCATGACCACTAGGGTCGCGCGAGAGAGAGAAGGAAAAGGCATGGTGCGCGATGATGGGACATCGGTCGGATGCTCCCTATGCCACGATGTGGGGGGCGCACACCTGGCCGTAGGGGGGTCATGGTGAAGGTTAAAGTGATCATGTGCAATGATGGGATCGTGAGACGTTCCCTAGCTTAAAACCCTTGGGGCATGATGCACTAGGGGTACTCAGACCGCAAATGGCAAAGTACAAGGTAGCACTTGATCATGGGCGATGATGGGATCATCTTAAATGGTCCTTAAGCTCAAATCCAAAAGGGCCATGATCGAGTGCAAGGTATTGGTAAGGGGGGTGGTCCCCTAAAACCACAAATTTATTAATTAAACTAACGTAATGTGCTCCTTGTGCAGGCAAGTGAGAAGAAGCATCGAGGTGGGGCGCATTACGAGAAGATGGGGAGCACCATAATTTAGATTATGAACCCTAATAACCCTTATAATAATGTTTTGAATTATTGTAAGAAGGAACCTTGTTAAGGCTATATAATTTTGTATAAGTGCAAATATAGCCTAAATTTTGACACCTAACTCTTTAATAGGAAGTTGATCATTTAAACTAAATATTAAGTGTATGTTCTTATGATTGTTTTGCAGTATAGAGTAGGGTCGTCACCTTAGCGCAATGCTGAGGACAGCATTGTCCTAAGGGGGGGAGAATGTGACGTTCCAGGGGAATATACGCTATAAATACGTATATTCCTGGACCCGTCACCATACAAGCCTACCTAGGTAGCCTTGTATGCACTTGAATGTGGCAAGGGGTGCACATCTAAGTTAATTGTTTAACTTAGATAACCTTAGGATAAGACCCATTTCCACATGGCCTTATCCTATTGGGCAACCGCCACACGGCCTCATCCTAGTGGTGCCACGTGGCATCCCATGTGGACTCACACCTATATTAGCTCTAACCCTAACCCTAGGCCCTTTTTTCCCTGACCTAGCACCTGAGCTCTCACCTAAGTGCCCGAAACCCCGTTTCGAGCACCGTTAAATCATAGCCTAGCCGGGAGCAAAGCAGCCCGGGAGGAGGTGTGTATGATCGTTGAGGGAGGGACATCGAACCACGTCAAGGAGTATGGAGACGCCAGGGATGGGAGGAAGCGCTTCTGGAGGAGGTAGGTTGAGTAGAGTTCATGTTAGTTCATCTGGAAGTTAGCATTCCAGGTGGGCTAGTATATTGTGTCTAGAGTAGAGCCACCCTAGATCCATTGTTGAACATCTTGAACCCTAATCAAGGAACCCTAACTGATAGTTAGATATGTATGATTAGGTTAAGATGTTCATATGATATTGTTCATGAAGTGATATGTATGTTGTTTGGTTGATCATGCTGCACCTCTTGTGTTGGGAAGGGGGGTAGAGACCTAGGGCCATATGTAGTATGCTCCTAGTGTAGATCCCTTAGTTCCTATTATATGCGGCCTGTGCATAGGAACCCACCGGGCTATGGATGCTATGATGTGACTCAAAGACTACACAAGGGGGCTAGAGGCAAGATGGGGGAGGATCCCCTGCCGAGTGGGGGGGCTACTGGGGGGATCCCATAGTGGACTAGGCTTATGGTCGGTCACTTCGTGTGGGCCGGGCATGGGTGGACACCTCCCGGGAAATGGTGTTGCCCCCGCCTCTCAAGAGTTGCAAGTGTCACTTGGCTCTTGTTTTGGGGGTTCACTGGTAATGCAACGGGTGTCGTCACGATTCTCTAGTTGCCCGTGGAGCCTCTAGACCCGGGAAGGGGGGAGATGCAACCCTTCCTACCTCTACGGACCAGGGAGATGCAACTTTGGAGTAGTCCCGATGGGTGATGCCATGGGATTGCGTGATCAGGAAGGTTAGAGTCATGGCGAGCCCCGATCTAGCCCATCCGCAAAGTATGCATGAGGGAGGCGGATGGAGTGGTCAACCCTAGCCATTGTCTTATGCCAGCCCCGCCATTGTTATGACTCGGATGATCTATCTTGAGGCCTAGCCCGTCGGTCGACTTCCTATGTGTCGGAGCCACGGGTAGGAGCTCTCATGTTTTCTGACATGCGATTATGTTCTTTGCATCTATGGATGTGGGATGAGCTACCCTTCGAGGTAGTATGTTATGTTGCTTTGTATTGCTAGTTTCGACGATGTTATGCTTCGGCTGTGATAGGAGCCCCTAGGGGAAGGGCACGCAAGACACCTTCATTGTCCCCTACCCGCTCTACGATCATCTCGTACGCGGGATAGACGGAGGGCTGTCAGGCGGTTGTCGAGCGGACGGGGGATTTCCCCGCCAAGTGTGCGGCCGGCCGTATATTTTTAGGAGGAGCGTCACAATGGCCGCGGTGTTATCGCGTAGTTCATCGAATCATTCTCATCTAGAATAGCAATGGGCCCAAAACGTCAGAGAATCGGGTAGCTTATCTTGGCGTTAGTGGAAACTTGAAGGGTTCGGCGTTATTACCATTTCCGGGCGTGTAGAATCTGGTCCGCCTTCCCCTTCACGCTTCATATCCGGTCACACCTCCCCTTCACGCTCGCTCGGGATAGTCTTTTACCGGTTTTGGGGATCCCGGAGGTAAAAATACCGCCTCGGAATCGGCCCATCTCGACGGAACCGCTTTGTGCCCCCGTTTCACCGCATCGACACACGGAGGGGCCTCATAGAATGGGCCGCCACGCCCGCACATATCGGGGCCGGAGCGTGGTGGTGTTCCACGCCCGTATCACCAAAAAACTACATGACGATCCCGCCCTCCGGAATCACCAACATGTGATGGGCCTCCTGATCACCATTCCCCGCCGATAACGATACCGAATCGTACCCGTGATGATCCCCTCCGGGATCAACAAACCACCGGTCGTGATTCCTTCCTCGGGATCACCCACGAGGGGCCGATATCGGCGATCCGATATCGCCGCGTTATCCCCGCCGTCAGGATCACCACCGCGTGTTAGGGGGAATATCTTCGCCCTCCGGGTTCGATACCTGATGTGATTCCCTCCTCCGGGATCACCACACTGCCAGAGTATATCGGAGCGTCCACGTGGACACATCGAAGCCCCTCGTTTGAACGATGGGATTAAATAATGAGCCCATACCGTACGCTATCCAATCATGGTGATACCTAGAGGGCGAGAAACTGCCAGACCTTTTCGCACGTCGACGACTAGGGAGACGCCACGTCGACGGTGGGGATTCAGGAGGAAGGGAATTCATTCTGGCGATGGCTAAGTCCAACATTTGTGCGCCAAGATCCTTTGCCATTTCCGACTGGCTCTGAATGGAAAGGGCACTTTTGCTGCCGAATCTCGATTAACCTCGAAATCAGCCTAAACACGTCGATTAACGAGAACTGGAATAGTGCATTAGAAGAAAACTCGGCCTGGAATATGCCGGACTGCTTCAAAGACATCGCAGACCTTGGATCTGACCAAGAGGTTCAATCCCCGAACAAAAAAAAATTAAGGGCAGAGGCCAGAGCCAAAGGGGTTTCGCCAAAGAAGGTTTCCCCAGTTCCAGAGGGTTCGGTCGACGGTCAGTGGGAGGAGGAGGCAAGGGAGAAAGAAAATGCAGAACTTGGTGCCACAAAGGGCAGCGGGGATGCAGAGGAGGCCTTGAAAAGTAATGTAGAATGCTTCAATGTAAATCCAGGCGAGGAATTGGCGTTCTCGACCCTTTGAAAGATTACATGTATGATCGATTCTTGAAGATGGCTTTGCCAAGCCGGTGGATCGCCCCAAAACCTATAGCAGAAGGTGGAATTGAGAATCATTGTGTTCCGAAAGTGCATGAAATATATGAAAATTTCAGGGTTCCAGATGCACCAAGGGGCCGAA
Source organism: Isoetes taiwanensis (assembly GCA_021234155.1). Classification (NCBI taxonomy): domain Eukaryota; kingdom Viridiplantae; phylum Streptophyta; class Lycopodiopsida; order Isoetales; family Isoetaceae; genus Isoetes; species Isoetes taiwanensis. The sequence goes on along the minus strand of JAJEKV010000010.1, from coordinate 8,428,796 downwards.
TTCCCAAAGATAAAGCCGAGGTCGTGGTAAGAGACTATGGGAAGATCGTGGTGCGCAGAGGTCTCTTGATCCGATTTCAAATTCAGCCACAATCTCACCAGAAACTCCATAGGGCAAGGGCGGTAGTGAACGTGTGGCGATGACCAAATCGCCTCGGCCTTCGATGAAACGGGCGAAAGCAAGTTCATTAATCTACAAAAGGAAGAAAGGAGGCCCAAGAACTTGAATTGCGGTGAAGAGCGGATAAGGGAGATCAAAGAAAGGATCGGGGGCAAGATGGCAATTTACCGCAAAGGTATTGTTTGGTGATCTCGAGCTCCGAAAGCAGCCACAATGGATTGGATGATGACGATGTGAGCTAAGAGTTAGAGGCTGCAAGGACCGGTGAATTTACCTCCCAAAACTCCGAAGTTCTATTACATTGCCCCCGGCAAATAAGGTCCCTAAGAAGTCGATGCAAAGGTGGTCAGAAGAGGGATTTTGCCTCGATGGCCCCGAACCATATTATTCACCAAGAAGAGGACAAGGAGCAAGAAAAGGAAGAAGAGCATGCACTTCAAGATGAATTGGCTTCCTCCCCCAACAAGATCAAATTGTATTATTTGTATCACTCTAACCCTTATTCTTTGAGAATCTATTATCATATGAGAGAGGGATGGAAGGAGCTTTGGCAGTTCAAATTGTCTTTAACTTACCCAATTGTGGGTTAGAGTCCTCTCTTTGAAGGTGGGCAAGAAATCATCCGATGTTGAATTCCATATCTCCGAGTCAGAAGCCGTCAAATTCTCCACTATTGCAGGTGCCGCGGGTTCCGAGGATTCTGAGATCGATGCCGACTGCTTAGGGGCATATTTACTGTAAGTGTGTAGCTCATGTAGGATCTATTTTTCCACTGTAAGCGTTTCTGGGTGCTTGCACACTCAATTCCGCCCCCATGTCCTCCTCCACCCTGCTGCTTTTGGCATGTTCCTAAATGGTACGAAACCAGGCCTGTGTGGTGCCTACGAGCAGTTTGTGAAGCTAATTCCGGGATCCCCCTTTGGTAAGGCCGTGTGGAAAATCCAGTATACACAGTTCTACTACATACCGGTTAATGCTAGGTAAATTGGGTTTGGGAAGTGGAATTTTTATTGCATTTCTAGTTTTGGTTTGAATTGATTGCAGCTTGTCCTTTGCAGTGGCCATTGGAGCCTGTTCATTTTGGTGGCTGATCCTTTGGCATGCCAGAAACTCAATAAGCCTTGCCCTTGCATATTGCATTTCGATTCCTTTGATCCCCTCCATGCTCCAATACGCGGGTTCATCACTTTGTGAGTGTAACATTTGCTAACTATACATTCATAGCCTATCTTCTAATGCCTTGACTTGCAGGTTTTTAAGTGATGTATTTAAGAGGTGGAGGCACGAGGTATCAACATTGCATAATGCACCAGTAATCTTGATGGAAGCTCCAAGCAGCACAACAACCAGGATTGTGGCATCTATGTTATTGGTTATGTGCAGAAATTCATCAGAGAAATCTACAACAAGGAGACAGATGTGAGTTATCATTGTCTTATCTTTTGTCTTTTTTGGTTAGCAAATTTATGTACTGTCCATTTATAATCTACTGTCTTCAGATGGTGATCAACGGGGACTAGTTTGCCAAAGAAGACATGGACAATTTGAGGACATGCTTCCAGGTGATACTGCAGAAGTTAAGTGACTGCGTAAATGTAGGAAAATCAACCTTCTACTTGCCTGAGGGTAGCAACCAATTCGCACGGCCCTTGACCCGGTTGATGCTGAATGGTCCATGATCTAAAGTCTCTCCATAACAGAAAAAAGGTTGTTCCTTGTTCAACATGTAAATTGTCTGCTATGTTTGAAAATATGACTTCAAAATCTCAGTTTTTCAATGGTTAATTGAAGTGGGAACTTGCTTTCCTTTTTTCTTATCTGGGTTCACTCTTGACTTGTCAATCTGCATCCCATGGTACTCATTGAAAATCACTAAAACCATTCAAGCACTTCATAACAGATGAACTGAATTTGAACACCTCTGGGATCCCGAAACTTGAACAGCTCTGGGATCCCGAAATTTGAACACCTCCGGGATCCCCAGGGAGCCAAATAATAAAACAACTATTAAAAAAGACAAACCACTAAAAAAACCATGGATGGAGATCCCGGAGGACGGTATCCCCATCGTAAAAAAACCATTTGAAATAAACCATTAAAAAATCCCGTCCTTCAGCATTGCCTCTCTTTGGATTGGAGTCATCACTCCCAATTGGAACGTGTCACCATGTTCATACAAGAACACGGACTCTAGATATTGTTGCACCCACATGTTGATGCTAGTGGGAAGGTCTTCATGTAGCTTCCAAGTGTTTCTAACAACACTCTTCTCAATGTTGTAAACATCCCGGATCTTCAGCATGTCATCCCTACACATACTATCCTTGCCATGCACATCTAGTTTAAATCTCCACCTCTCCTCGTGCATGTTGATAACACTTCGTGGGGTGTGCCAATGCACGAGCTTTTCTCTAACCCATTCCTTCAATTCCTGAGAGATCCACGGTGCTAGCTTGAATCTGATACCTTTCTCTACGTCAACAAATTTACCATGGGAAGGCTCACCTTGGAGATTTCTATGCTCAAACCCATAATAAGTAACTTGCGAGCATTCTGGGAGAAGGTAGAGTTGCCTAATGGTAAAATGGCATTGGCAGCCCCTACACACACTCTCACCCATCTCAACTCTTTTCCTGCGTGTGTCAGGTTGACGTGGTCCATCAGCAACCACGTGAGTATTCAAAGTCTTGTCCTGGGGACCATATGTGCACCAATACCTATTTTGAGTGTTCAAAATTAGTGCATGAAAGTAGTGCATGCACATCTAAGAATTAAATATACTTCTGCTACAATGTTTTCTACTACGTAAACAACAAAGAAGAAACTAGAGGATAGGGTTTTAGAAATACATACCTCTTTATAGTCAAATAAGAATCCCCTGGTTGGCCTCTTTAGCACCCTCCTGATTGGAACTCCTTAAGTAGAAGTCGCACGGTGCCACACAATTTCTTTGCTCTTCAAGAATGAAGTCTTCAACCCGGTTTGTTGGGAAGTAGCGAGATCCGGACAAGCATTTCTCCACCTCCCCGCGGAATGAACTTGGTGCTCTTCGAAAACCGGCAGGTTCTTTTGTAGTAAAAATGCCATTAGGGGTGACTCCACATGTATTTCAAAGACGCAAATTGAATTGCGAAAGGGAGCTCGGATATCGTTTTTTACCTCCTAAAATAATCTTAAGCGGATAAATACTGCGGTTATATTCTCCTCCAGCTCCCAAATGTCCATAGCTGCCAGGGGCCGCTTGAACATCCGTACGTGCATATCGGCGGAACAAATTCTGGAAGACAAATGTGGGATCCCGGAGGGTGGTTTCCGGCATCCGTGTGTCCGGGTTTCAATGGTTGGTCCGCGCATGGGGCATGTTCAAAACCGCCGCGACGATCGATCCATCTACCGGCCACCGTCGATTTTCATGCATAAAGCACGTGGGGATCCCAGAGGCGGGGATCGCCCCTGCTCTCGGCCACGCAGTGGTGATCCCGGAGGGCGTTTTCACCGAAAAGGCCTCGCGGGATCCCGAGGCCTGATAACCCCCGGGGTATATCGGGCGCCGAGATCGGGCGGCGATGGCGATCCGGAGGAGGGGATCACACCTGGCTTCCGGATCCGTGATCCCGGAGGACGTTTTCATCGAAGAGTCCTAGCGGGGATTCCAGAGGGCAGCATTTTCCCGAGGCCCCGATGTCGGCCGATGTCGGCCATGGTGGTGATCCCGAGGTCGATAACCTAGCTGTGATATGGGCGCCGACATCGGCCGAGCGATGGCGATTCCTGAGCAGGGGATCACACCTGGCCGGATTCGGGATCCCGAGGAGGGATTCACCACTACCGATACACGGGCGATGTTATCGGGCCACGACATGGGGATCCCGGAGGTCGGGATCACGGTTGGTGATTCCTGACGACTCGATCACCTCGCACTTTTATGGTGATATCGAGGCGGGGAACACCACGGACGCCTGGATGTGGCGGTTTTGCCGGACGGTTGAGATTGGCATGTGGCCCCTCACGCGCCTCTTTAGTTCTAAGAAAGTCCCAGGAAATCCATCAAACCTCCTGACAAAATCGACGTTGGACGAAGGAGGGCGGCGGCCATATCCAATCCCGCCAGCCCATCCCATCAATATTTTCTGGCTCTTCTTCTTCTTCGGCTTCCACCCCAATAAGATCCGCTTTCGGTGCCGCCGTCATCATGAAGGCCCACTGTATCTGATTTTTCTATATTGGTGTGCAATTTTGATTTCCGGCTGAAACATATGCTGTAGGAAATTTTCTGGTACCCATTAAGATTGTAGGAAATTGTAGGCTAGGCTGATTTGAGAATTGTAGGAAATTTGCTTCTTGTTTTTAAAAAGTTTGCCGAACCAATGCGCCAGTACAATGAAACGGAGGGGCCTGGAACGGGTTCCGTCGAGCCCTGGTGGTGATACTGGAGGACGGGATTTTTACCTCTGGGATCCCCGAAACCAGGGTAAGACTATCCTGAGCCTTCACGTTCCATATCATATAATGTATGTGACCCATCGCGGTAAATGTCGGACGCTGACATGTTATAGCCAGCCTTAAATGGCAAAAAATCCGCTAAGTCCACAAAAACGCCATGTAATTTTTTTGGGAGTGGCTATAACATGTCAAACACACGGATATACCACGGATATGCCCGTGGGTATAACATGTCAGCGTCGTATGTGACAGCCATTGGGACTACTGGGAAAAAAGGCCTTATTAAATCGTACCTTTTTCGTAGTAATTTAACAGAAGTACCTTTACGTTGGTTTTTGTAACTGTGAATCTGTGGAGGCGAAATTGGGTCGGAGTTTCAATCTGCCAGTAGGCCCCCCAGGATTCTCATTACCAGGTGCTCCGGAGGATTTTCACTCCAAAGTTAGGGTTGAAATCTGCCGCTCTGAATTTCAAGTATTTTTCTTGGGTCTTCTTTTTTCGCCAAATTATTTTCTGATCAGCTCAATCTTTCTTTGAAACAAGAAACATAGTGTATTCATGGCATCTACACAGGGTTCTGGTCGTGGCTCATCTCTAATTGCCATCATTGCTGACGAGGTATGCCATTTCTTCTTATAGACGTATATTTGATTCTTCAATCGTAAGCTGAAAATTTTCATCTTAATTTCAGGATACCGTTACGGGGTTCCTGCTTGCAGGGGTGGGAAATGTTGATGTACGTCGCAAAACAAATTATCTTGTAGTTGACTCCAGTAGAATCTTCTCTCCTTATTTCAAGCGTACTTTCTATGCACATTTAATAGGTTAAAGGCAGGTGGTAATTCCACAGGAAAACACTAATGTTTTTACGTTAGTTCGTAGTTAAGATCTAGGCAATCTAGGTATGGATAAAATGCATTTCTAGATGGAAGTTGAATACGCAAAGTTTTGTTTTTAACGTGCATAAATATCAGCAATATATCATAGTTCGTATCAGTCATCTTATACCAGTGATAAGATAAATGTGCATGCTTATAACATTATCATGATTATGTTTCTTAAAGAGAGTTTTTGCCTGTTTTGTATCCATGTTTTAAAGAAAATGATTACTATTGCATTCACATAATGTAGTTTTGTCAATTCTTTTTGTATGGACTTCCTGTTCTTTATCATAGCAGGTATTTTGCCTTGCAGAGACAGATGTGAAGAAAATTGAAAGTGCATTTAAGGAATTTACTACACGGGAGGATGTGGCAATTGTCCTGATCAGCCAATATGTACGCAGATGAATACAGCTTGTTTTCTTGCAGCTTTGCCAGGCATCTATTACAGATAGTTATTGTTTCTGTTTTTTCTACAGATTGCAAACATGATTCGCTTTCTTATTGATAGCTATAATAAACCAATACCCGCGATATTAGAGATCCCTTCAAAGGATCATCCATATGATCCTTCACAAGATTCAATACTTTCTCGAGTAAAACACATGTTTTCTACAGAGTCTTCAGACATTGGCAGAGGATTGTAGTCATGATAAGAATTGAGTAAAAACTTTTTCTTTAAAGAATCTTCAGACATTGGCAGAGGATTGTAGTTATGATAAGAATGTCAATGAGATCCGGTCGATCTACTACTATTACATTTTTCTGTTTTCAAGGCCAAGCATAAAAGGCCACTGAATAAATGAATGGCATGTCCTAATCATTATGTTATGAAAATGATTTTGTTGCAATTTTCCTTCATTTTGGCACGGGTTGATGAATGGTTTGTGTCATCTAGAAGGGGCGAGCATCAGTTTGGTACTTGTAAGGCTCTCAATTTATTAGCATAGTATTTGTCTCGAGCAATATCTGCATTACGCACTTCAGTATTCTAGTTATGTGCATGTGAAGAAGCACGAGCCATGTTTATTTACAGGATTGGGAAAAAGGTTTCAATGTGAGAATAGACTACCCAACTTGGGTTGAGCCATTTTCCACAACCTGTTCATTCCTGGCGGCTCTCAACTTTGATTGCCTGAATAGCCATGTTGATCCTGATAAACTTGAAAAGCTGGTGGAAAGATGCACGTTCCCCAAGAGCATTAAGCTGATGTGTCTTTGCAGCAATTGCAACGACTGTTGGTGACAGCTTCTCAACTGACAGACCTTGGCACGGGGTCATACTAGCAGAATTGAAACAGCACTTGCAAGCTGCAAAGGTTTAACAAGTTTGTCTGGCTTTGGGGATGTGGCACCTGTGTTTGTTCCATTGCTGTATCCGGTTTGCTTACACTTGACATTTCTTAACTTGAGTGCTGGAGCTGCTCAAGAATTAGTTTTCTGTAAAATTTACAATAGAGATCCAATAGCCATCCTTAAGCGGCGTGGCGAGCTCATTCACAGGGCTGGATTTGCCAGATTGGTGTGGGCATTGTCTGCTAATCTTTTCTCTCATTCTCTGTAAGGAAAACGAAGGCAAGGAATTTGAAATACGGCTCCATTCTTAGGGTTCTTGAGCAATGTGACTGGCATTACCCATTTGTTGTTTTTGCATTTTTGTATAGTTTACTAATGCAGTTTCCTACCTCTAAAGGTTTGGCTACCTGCACATCCGTTAGTTTGGACCCTTTTAATGGCTCTGTTTGAGGCTCATCAAAGGTTTTGCATGCATGTCTGATCAGTTTGATCGCCCAGGAGAATACTTTGGAGCCCAGTTTACTATGAGTATATGGCGACCTAGATTGATATGCCTAGCGGATTTAACCCTTCTCAGATTTGGCTATTGGTTGGATCATTTTTGGGCGATCTTAACAGCATAGAAGTATGGTGGCAGGTAAAAAAATATTTCTTTTATTTTTTCTGATTCACAGAGGTATATGACAAAAAACTAGATAAAGGGAATATTTTAGATTTCTTATTCTTAGTCTTGAGAAAAAAACCTGGCGAAATGTTGCATAGTTTGGCAAAATCTTGCATGGTTTTGGAGTTTGAGGTTCAAATCATGAGCAGAAGAACAGCTAAATCATGCTTTGCTTCTATTTCTTGAATGTGCACATCTACTGTCATTCTTCAGCATTTCAATTTACTGGAGATAGTGCACTAAACTTTTTTTTTTTGCTTTCCCACATGCTGCCAACATGAGTAGAGTCTCTTCAGGACAAATTTTACGCCTGCAGATACGCCAAATTTTGGATCAAAATTGCAGTGCAGACGACGTTGTATGTGCACACCAGCTTGTATGTTTGACATTGTGTGCAGGCTGGCTTGCTAATCTATGTAACCATATTTGTGAGTATATCCGACTTCTTCCATCAACTAAATTGCTGTTGTATATAAATGGGCATCCAAGGCTACATTTGTTGCTGAATTTTGCCACCAATATAACTCCATGAATGTAATTTATCCAATTAGTCCGTTGTATGCACTTGAAGTTTTAAATTCTTATTATCTGCATCTATTTTTCATATTCCTTGCTAGAAGAACTTGGAATGGCTTTGAAGTTCTTGCCACATATAGAGATTGGCTGCCCTCTATTGTGGATTATGCAGAACGTAGTGGTTGTTCATGAACACCTCAACCATGAAGGGCTTGGATGTCAAAGTGCGTTGTCTGCAAAAGTCTTGTGTGTTGTCTGGAAATAATATGTAATGAATGCTGCCTTAAGATTACTGTAGTGCTATGTGTTTTATAAGGCAGAAATTCTTCTGGGTTTTCTAGAGCGGCGCCGCTAAATTCGCCGCCAGACAATTTTCCCCTGGTCTTACAGAAACGCCGGAACTCCGCCAAGTGAAAAATCCTTGAGAAAACTATGCTTCTTGAAAAAGGACTTTCCTTTTTAGGTATTTAAGCCACATATCACTATTTTTGGGTTCGGAACAGAGCTCCAAATCTTAACATGTTTTTGTATACTTGGAGATGGCATCTTTAAGCTTCGTTATCTAAGAAACCACCAGAATGAAAGAGTCAGAAGATAATTTCTCAGCTGGGTTTTTGAGAAATTGAGAAGTTATCTAAGAAGCCACCAGAATGAAAGAGTCAGAAGATAATTTCTCAGCTGGGTTTTTGAGAAATTAAGAAGCAAAGGACGCTGATTACACTGGAAAGAGAACATGAAAAAGAGATGAGGCTTTCGCCGGATCCACAAGTTTTCAGTCCTTCAGGGCATGAGAGATCCAAGCAAATCACAAAAATATAGCTTTGGCTATGGCAGAGCCACAAATCACATTATGGCATCACAGATCTGGGATTTTTTATGTTCATAATCTGAGGCAGCGTTCATTATGCACGGGAAAATACCCCTCTCGGGTTTCCCGGGGATAAATCTGCTCGGTGCTGGCCGCCACCGCTGGCAGCATCGCCTCGCAGTTTATTCCACGGAAAACCCTCGCGGGGTATTTTCCCTTATCTTCTTATATATTTGGCAAAAATTGCAGAAACTTTTGTGTGCATCTCTGCGCCGAAATTTGTCGCTGGCATCTCGGCGAAGATTGCTTCGATGATGCCTTCGTGCTCGCCTGAATCTTCACTTGGATCTCTAAATACTGCAAGCTTCAGATTTGAAAAACCAAGGCATTCTTTGGGTCCAATTCCAAGAGGGCTTTGCTTTGGCCGTCCTAGGGCAAATTCTTCAAGAAGCATAAGGCTCTACTTGCTTTAAGGTGCCTGCATCTTTGGCTTTTTAAGGGCTCATTTTCGTTGGTCCGCTAATCCACCTTAAACCCTATTATAGCTTCTTAAAGCCTTTCAGAATGAAAGGCATAGCCTATTGGAATGGAAGCTTTCTTGCTTTACTTTATCTTCTTCTTGGCTGCAGTTGAATTGCAACCTCAAAACTTATGACTGGGAGGAATTTTTCCTGATTGGAATGTCGGTTGAGAATGTGGATGGGTAGTCGTCAGCATGGTTTCTATTTGCACTGTACAGGCCACAAACTCCAGGTAGGTCACCCCATCGATGAGTGTACTTCTTGCAGCCTTGAATTCGCCTGTGCAAAGTAGATTTGAATCAGGTTTTGTTTCCTATGCTCCTTGCAGAAGATTTGCACTGGCTAAGAATAAAAGGGCAGACTGAGCTAAAAAAAAAAACCCAGGTAGCTTGCTATCTATATGCTATTCACGGCAATTAACTCTAACCGTGATGATAAAAACTGTGTTCTGTTCCAAACATTGCTCTCTGACTTTATCAAGCATCAGGCATTGCAATGCAACATATGCTAAGGTCCGTGCCATGGCATAATAACAAGGAGATATGCTATTATCGAATCAATGTCCTAAAAAATTCAACAAACTAGTTTATAGGTTCGGCAGCTAGGAGACCTTTTTGTTTTACAAGTCGGGAAGGTTAGTGTTTCATAAAGAAAACTTCGCATCGATGCAAGACAATTGATGGCATGCAGCTGGTTTGACAAATCCAGCAGGAATCAGAGTGTTTTGACTGGGCTTCGACAAAACTACTAACTGGAAGATGCTAACTCTTCTGAGATCTTTTTCTGAAACTGTATTCATTATTTCCATGTAATCTGAGTAGTAGAAGAGACTCATGTAGTTTGAGGAACTGGCCGAATTCTAGACTTTTTCCAGATTTTACCATCTACTACTCAATAAAACGTTTTGTTGCTTCGGGTGTGGCTTTAAAGCCACTAGCATCTGTAACAGAGCATCAGTATTTGAGCTTTCATGAAAGACAGTTGAAAGGCCAAAAATAAAAGGATTGCTAGTTGTTATAATTAAATCCATTCCAAGCTCACACCAGTGCAACAAAGTTCTTTATATGTCCTTGTGCTCTCCCCATCTTTTCTGATAGTAAATTGAGAGGTTGATGGTCTCGAACGACATTGAGATGCTGAGATGGGTGGTGATGAAGTAAGATCTCCAATATTAAGTGGAGGGACCATACGTAATTAGTTCATTTGGTCCATCATGAGTCAGATTTATTCTTCTATCATCCTACGGTGGTTTTCAGGCTTACTCACATGCTTCGTTTTTGTTTCACAGGTTTTTCGATTGTGAGCCACTAGATGTTGGATGTGTTGGAGCTACAACTGGAGTTTATATTGAACATTATGTAAGAGGACATGTTGGCAACTTCTAGTCTCATTTTGCTTCATATTGTAGAGTTCATTTTGAATGTAGACAATCTATGTTTTGCTTTGGAAGAGTTTTTCTTAGAGTTCAAACAGTTTGCTCCTTTCAAATTATCCTATTTCTTGGGTCCAATCATTTCTAGTGGGCTTCACATTGCAGTGACTAGGTGCATATTTTTTTGCAGGCAAGTAAAATTGGTCACCTACCCATCATGCGTCGTTTTTATTTACTATGTAATGCCCAAGTATTCCCACTACACCTTCAATCTCTTAGTAGCAAACACATGTTCCACAACTGGGGCTCTGTGTGAACCGACTTGCACTAATTAAAACAACACCTTTAAATATGTGAATTGATTGATCATCTAGGGGTGGATATTCGGAGTAGAATCCAACCCCAAGGTAAACATGACTCTATAAACTCCTCAAATGTGTCACCAAGCATCAACGTTCACAACAGATTCTATTGAAACGCTCAAGTTCGTGTTGTTACAGTTATTGTTTCACCAAGCCATAGTTCACCATTTATGTCCATGTATGCGTTTACATGATATATGTAAGGGTGATGGCAATAGATGCATTATATAAGGAAGATTAAATGAACCATGAATAAGGGTTATGCTTTGCAATAGGCTCACACACCCTAAATAAATGAAAGATTAGGACCTTAGACATGAATAATTCCATATCCATTCTATAAAATTGAAAGACTTAAACCTCTTAAATTGGATGCTTTCAATATTGATGTCTCAAAGGAAATATTGCTTCATCTTTAATAACTACGAACTGCGACATGTGGACAAGGCGCTGGCTCCGCCAGCGCTAAATTCTTGTACATAATATCTTTTTTGTGTTATTGGCATGAACCCAATATTGGCATAAATTTTACTTGATTTGTGCAACTCTTTTGTAAAGATGAAATCCCTGGTTTGACATGGATGTGGATTATGCAGAACGTAGTGGTAGTTCATGAACACCTCAACCCTGAAGGGCTTGGATGTCAAAGTGTGTTGTCTGCAAAGGTCTTTGTGTGTTGTCTGGAAATAATATATAATATCTTTTTTGTGTGTTTCCCGACCCTTGTGAGTTCTTTAAATATCGCACATCAACTTACTGAATAATAATTGTTGTAAGTGTGTAGGAACAAATGTATATATTTATGACTGTAAATTCCTCCATAATTTGAAAACTTCTGAATGGAGGGCTTAAAGAAAAAAACATGAGTTCGGACCATGTAGTTCGACACCATGTCAGCATCTTGTTCCTTTTGGTTTTTGGGATGCTATTCCGCACCGCAGCTTCATTATATATCCATAAACTATTGATGTATACTATGCATTCATTTTGTAAAGGAGAACATTTATAGGGACAACCCTCAAGCACTAAACAACAAAAATACAGAGAGAATGCTTGAAGATATCTCCCTTTATAGATATCATCCCCCCTATCATTCCCCCATGAGAGGTACAAGATTGAAGATTTAGATCACTAATAAACATGGCATGAATTTTCATTATAACTGGAGTCTTCATGTTATATATATCCCTTACCCACAAGTCTGGCTTTTATCTTGAAATTGCATCATCTGTATGTGTGTTTGATACGCTACAACCACTTTGCATCAATGATATTATTGCCTACAAGTTTTGGTACAAGCTCCCAAGTACCTTGTTATGCATGCCTACTTCATCCTCCATGGCACGAACCCAACGATCGTACTTTGCTGCTTGCCCACAAAGTATAGGAGCAATGCCATTGGAAACTTTAACTGTAAGCGCATAATTGCATATAATGGAAGCATTGCTATCGTCATAGGCAAGAGGGGATAGGCCAACAAGCCTTCGGGATCTTCTGGATACAACTGGAAAATTCATAGGTGACTGTGAATACTCCAGCTCACCAACTTGATTGAGTTGAAAAATTGTCAAAGAAGACAGTCATGGTAAAGATGTTCAGTGTGAGCTTGAAAATCAAGAGATTCAAAATCATCATAGGATGCGTTTCAGAAATAAGGTGTGATACATACATGAGACATGAACTTAAGGTACATAAACTTGGGAAATAGAAGGTTCAATGTCAAATATATGGAAAACGACCTTGTCATGATCAACTGCAGTAGATCTAGAATTAGAGAGTGTTAAGCATCCTCAACAAACTCCATATTGGATCAAAACACCTTCAAGCATTCATGTTGGGAGTATGAAGTTTGTGGAAGAAACCTTCTTGGTACTGGATCAAAACACCTCCAAGCCTTCATGTTAAGAATGTACCCAATAAAGATTACTAATATATATGTAAATGTATTATTCTCTCACCCAGTTAGATTCTCATGTCCATAGGCGACCGTTTTACAAACAAAATTATAATATACTAGAAAAAGTGCCCAGCGTTGCTGGGCTTATCGTTAGGCAACAAAAGTAGGACAGTGTTTGCAAGAGAAATTGTGATATTGTTTCCAAAATGTCTTCCTCAACACAATGATTACGATAAACTGCATTGTGATACTTACTTTTGAGATAATTATATTGTTAAGAATTATGCCGAGATAATTATATTAATGAGGTTATGATAGGTTGATGTTGAGATAATATTGTTCATATTTAAGTTTTGTGCATCCTTGCACATACAAAATGAAAATGCCAATGCTGAGATATTGGTTTGTGTTAAAGGGTTCTGTTAAATGTTCTAAACATTTGACAATAGAGGTTGTCTATCAAGACCGTCCTACAAGTTCTGAATAACCTTTAACCATATATCACATACACACTATAAAGTAAACCTCCATTGTTTAAAAAATGCCACATACCTCTCACAGTTGTGATGGCCATAATAGATGGCCCCACAAATTGAAGATATGTTTCAAACAGTTAGGGCTAAGTAGTTGTCAGCACGGAATGCCCTTCTTGCTCTATAGAAGTGTTGTCGTTCTTTCTACGTTCTTCTACACAGGCCAGACGACTATAAAAGGCTCCATTTGCAATCCAGCTCCGCATTCGACAACAATGTAGCATCAGACGAATCCCCTTTAAGTGTGATTACATGAGAAAGGAGCAACTAATATGATATCTGCAGTATTCAAAGTATTTTGTAAGAATGTGGCACCAGCTCAACCTTTATAGACAATTGAAGAGAGCTCTGCCTTGGCTTTGTCCTCATTCGGCAACAACATAGCATCTCTCAACCTTGTTACAAAGCTAACGATATTTCCTGATGTGCAATTGAGTGCAAATGCGCTACAATATAAAAAAAGTACAAATCTTTATATGCTTTATAGGTTGAATTGGACTCAATACATGGCACAAAAAACCAAGTTTGATAATTCCAAATTTGCTATCCAGATCAAATGCCCTTCACATATATGCCAATCTAAAAAAGGGTAATGACAGCATTAAATATGGCAGATTCATCACAATGCATTACCAAATATAGCCAGCAGCAGAAAACTTTTGCGTCCAAAAATCCAAAGCTTTTCTCGCAAGATAAATGTTCATACATGCTCATTCTTAAAATGATGTTCTTATACAAATGAATGTTGAGCTTTTTGCTTCAAAAAAGACCTTGACTTTCTTGGCTATAACACTTGCCCTTTTGGCCATGGCCAACGGCATAGCCCTGCCTTGACAGGCTGTGTTATGCTTGAGAAGGTAAATTTTGAAGAAAACTATTGGGTTCGATAGGCTAACCATAATGTGAATCGTATTGATGGAGGAAAAACTATCCAGCTTGATCTTGACAAAAATTCTGGTACTGGATTTGTATCCAAAAACAGATTCTTATTTGGCTATGTTGGAATGAGGCTCAAGTTCATTCTTGGTGAATCAGTAGGAATTGTCACTGCTTTTTATGTAATTCCTGCAAATTCAAATTTCTTCAGATCAATCTGATCTATATAGATCAGTCATGATCTGGTAGAGTGTGGTCTATTTGGGAATGGATTTAATGGACAGATAGAAGTTATAAATGAAAAATGTCTCTTCCTGCTGTTTGATCTTTGCTCTATTTGTATTTTTCTATTATGTCTTTCAGGCATGATCCGATATGGATTACAAGATACATCTTTAATATATTTGTTTTTCCAGTCTTTGAAAATGTTGTTTCATGTATTGTACAATGTAAACATGGGAATGCTAAATTAAGAATCTTAAAAATAGATTGGATAATGGATTGCTGGAACACATCAAAATGATGCGGCCCGATTTACAATTTTCCGGATGTCTTACGGAGCGGCTTAAGCACGATGAAAGTTTGGACTTTTGAGTTTCTTGGGAACACCAGTTGGACAGCCACACATAGTTCAAACAAATGTGATTGCAAATGGCAAGGGAGACAAAGAACAGAGGCACTACCTCTGGTTTGATCCAATAAAAGATTTTCATACATATGCCTTCCAGTGGACACCAAAGCAGATCATGTAAGTATCGCAGACAAATACCATATGCATATTTGAGACAGAAAACCTGATACATGCCATGAAGGCCTCAGCAAAAGCAAGTACAAATGCTAACTTAAATACATGAAATGGGTTTTGTGCAGATTTATGGAGATAATGTGCCAATCAGACTGGTGAAGAACTACAAAGATAGACTTGGTCTGGATTATCCATTGTATCAGCCCATGGGGATCTTTTCTAGCTTCGTGGAATGGAGATGATTGGGCTACCACGAGGTGGAATGGAAAAACTAAAATGGGATTATGCTCCTTTTATAGCCGATTACAGAGGTTTTGATACTAATGCTTGCAAATGGACTGGTTCTGTGGCTGCCTCTTCTTCTCCAAATTCTAAAGACTGGTGGAAGCGGGATGCATATCAAAAGAGCTGGCTTCTTTGAGACTCTCAATAAATTAAGATGGGCTAATAAGAACTACATTTTTCTATATAGCGTTTTTGCCAAATACTATAAAAGTCTAATTTTTTGCCAAATGTAGCTAGATACATCTTTTAGATAGTACCTTAGTGCCCATAGTATCTTGAAGTTGACTTGAATAAGGTACCACAATTTTATAGGCGGCGGAAACGGAGACCTGCAGGCAGTTTTTCCTAGCAACATGGATGGCGGATACTCTAAAACAAATAAGCCCCAAGCAAGCTGCAAGAACCATACTATCCGATTGGGGACTGCAGAAAATCGAGAAACTTTTTAAGTCCAATTTTGGACATGGGCTAAATATGGCTTCAACTCAACAAATCAAAATTACAATTTGAGCTAATATCAAGCCCACTTTTGAAACAGATGGAGTAGAAAATGCGAACTTAACATCGGACTAAAGATCAGATTACTTTAATGACATGTAACAAAGTTAAAAATGGCTGACAGAAAGTAATAAACTATCTGCATTCCTTTATGGCATTCCTAAGTATAGTAATGGTAAGATGTAATGATATATATGAAATATCCTAAAGCATAATCACTATTTGAATATAAGAATAAAGGAATACCTTAAACGCGTAGCTCGGTTTTGTTAATAATGTTCTCCACTAGGTATATCTGACTGCTCAAAAGCACATGAATGCTGCAAGCCAACAATTACTTAAGAACTTTACTCTAACTCTGCAAAAGTTTATGAAATGGACCAAAAGCGTACCTTGAGAGGACCCATCTAAATTTTACAACATCCAGGTCCATTAATTTTTGCCCCAATCTCCATCTTAAGGTTTGTTATTTCTCGAAATACTTCATGGAAAAGAACTAAACTATAGGAAGACATACAAGAACACAAAGCCAATACATTCACCTGTAACATTGTTCTTGCCAAGACTATCTTTCCCTTAATTGCTTTTTAGCACAATCCATTGCCATTGATGGTCTTTGCAAAGGGTGATGAAGCTGGAGGAAGCTTCAAAGAGTGGTGACATTCAAACATCATCATTTACACTTCCTATCATGATGCTCTTTTGAATATGCACTCGAGCAGGATGCACATATGTGGCCTTGAGGCATACCATTAGTGTATGGCAAAGTATTTGAAATGAATGGGAAATTTTCCTTCTAGCTTTAGGATGAACATGCATCTGCTTGATTTGAATGGGACCTATCCTACTAATAAAATTTTTGGGGGAAAATTTCTTTCAAATCTCATAAACAAAAGGATACTAAAACAAATTTGTAGTCTACAAAGAAAGCAAAATATAGTATTAAATTCTAGCAAAAATAACATAAACATGTCATGTTCCTAGGAAAATGCCTCTAATGAGTAAATATTTCGTCAATGAGTAGCGTAATGCACCAAAGTTAAAAGTCTTCCATAGCTCCCTCTAATGAGATGTGAAGTGTGCATGTGGAACTTGTTCCTTGGTTCCTGAACTTATTCTTTACTAACTAATCATATTAAAAACTCTATAACTTATTTTTTATACCAGAAAAAATCCTATCTATAGAAAATGAATCGGAAAAATCCTTATACGCCTCTTTTTGGATCGGCCGTATATCCTACTATATTTCAAGTGAATCGGAAAATCATTTTTTGAACCGGAAATTCTGTGAGGCGCCTAAGACTTTGCCACACATAGCGCACACACCATCGTTGGAATTTCTCTTCTTAAAATGTACATAAATGTGGAGATCTAGAATATGCACGAGCAACATTTGATAAAATATAAGAAGGATAGGGTTTGATGGAATGCTATAGTTTTAAATTATACAAAGTATGGGTAGGGCCAAAATGCACTTGACCTCTTTGAGCAAATGCAAATGCAGGGCATGAATCCAGATGAAGTCACCATTGCAACCATGCTTGATCTGTGTGGAGACCTTGCAGCACGATCTAAAGGTAACCTAATTTATTCGTACATAGGTACCAGAAGGTTTGATGTTGATGACATCATTGACACTAGCCTTGTGAAGATGTATAGCAAATGTGGAAGTTTAAGAGAATCTGGCATGGTCTTTAATAAAATGAAACAACTAGCCTTAGTGTCCTGGAGTTTTATGCTCAACATCGCCATGTTGATGATGCCCTAGAACTTCTCCAGCAGATGAATCAGACAAAGTGCGTATCGGGCGGATGGTGTCGATTTTATTGCGGTTTTTTTCTTTGGCGATTATCGGGCCTTCTTGATGATGGCTATCATTATATCATGTTCATGATAAGAGATAATAAGTTTGTGCCTATATCAGATCATTATGGGTGCATTGTTGACCAGTTAGGACGGGCAATCTATTTGGATGAAGCAGAACAACTATAAGTAACATGCCATTTTGACACAACGCTATAGATTTTGCTACTTTGGATACCACCTACAATGTGCATGGCCATTATGCATCTGGATGTGCTATGGAGGTTAGACTCACATCATATTCCACATGCTTTTCTTCTCGTCTGAGCAGTATATAAAGTTGGATAGACTTTAAAATAAGGACACTTATGAAATGACTCCTTACAACTTATAACGTGAAGAAATAAAAGTAGAGAGAGATATACTTGACTATTTAAAAAACATGTGGAATTTTGGAAACAGAATGCAGGGAAGGGGCTCCATGCATAGTTTATTTAAACTGGAATACCATTCTACAGCTTCATAGTTTTATGTAAGACCAAGCAAAGTTATTTTTCTAAGCATCCCAAAAGCTTGTCGTAACCTTGGGCATATAGAGTAGGGAAGCTCCTCATTTGTAACATTTTATGGACTTACTGATTTTTCTACCACTTGTTGCACTATGATATAACAAGAGGAGTTTCATTCTTCAACAAGAGAAGCTTCATATCCCCGTATGCCATTTAGGTGGTTGATCCTAACTGGCTCTGTGGAAGCTGTTGTGTATTGCAAGCGTGAGATAAGATGTTTACTCAAATGTTTTTTGAATTATCTATATGGGTCATGAAATGAAAGAAGATGAAGCCCTCCATGTAATAGCACACATATTATATGTCAAGCCAAGCATTACATCACATCACATTTTTGTCCCAATACTTGTTCTAAGATATCTCACCCTTAATACATAGACCAACTCTTTTTTTAAAAACCGTTCTATCAACTCTTTTTGGGTGGGCAAACCCTCGTTCATGTAGGTATTGGAATACTTCAAGTATATACTCGAATATAACATATATGGCCTCGACTTTGTTATGGCTGATAATTCGCCCATTGCCCCTATACAACAATGCCAAAAGGGTTTTCCCCGGTGTATGAAGAAGGGATCTTCTATCATTGCCCTCTTGGAAAAATGCAAAAAAGGGCTCTTTGTTATTTTCAGAGCAAATCTTGAAGTTGAGTTTGTACAAAACGAGAATAGAATAGAATATGATTTTATAGATCCCACGGAGACCAAGCTGGCCTATGGGACCCAAAGTACAAAGAAGAAGCGGCGATACTACTAGGATTAAAAAACCCCCGAAGAAGGGTTTTGGAGGAAAAACCTTAGTAGCAATAAGGATCGACATACTTCCACGATTATATACATAATCACAAATGCTGTTGAGGTTAATGTCGGGACGGGGGCATGGCGAGTCAGTATCCATTACCTCCAGGAGGTATGCGATCCCAACAAACCTCCAGGCGTGCTGAGTAGCTCATGCGGGGCACGATGGGGCACAACTAACCGAGCATACCAGAGGCGGATATGCTCGTCAGCCGGACACGGAGGGCGTGACTTTCATCCTCAATGGCGACATTGGCGGCAGCGGCGGACTCTGTCCTCCGCGGCTCCCGAATCCATCTCCTGTCTCAATGCGGAGGTGGTGTGCACTGTCTTGAATGGAAGCAATCACCTGCGCTTTTCATGGGTAGATGGGTGCGCGGTAGTGATGGTGTGGGCCCCTCGTGAGCATGGGATTAACTTTGTTGTCGATAGTTTGCCACCTTGACATGTGGCGGGGCCTCTGCATCCCAAAGCTTGGCCATGAAGCAAGCATCAAATCTTGCTTCAAAGGCGGTAGCGTTTCTTGATGTATGCTGCTGGTCCATCATCGTGTGCACGCACATTCCATCGCGAGAACCCTTTGGGGCTTGCTTGTCTTTCCAAAGAGGGCTACTTGGCCTATTTACTTATATCCATACCATATTCTTGGTCCGCTTGCATTAAATGCTAGAACAATTTTGCAAAAGCGAATGCAAATGCAATGGAATAGGCGATGGCGAATATCACTGCGCCAAAAGGCTCACGGGTCGGGGTTTGTACAAAGCGGAAAGAATAGACTACTTGGCCTATTTACTTATATCCATACCATATTACTGGTCCGCTTGCATTAAATGCTAGAACAATTTTTGCAAAAGCCAAAATGCAAATGCAATGGAATAGTTGATGGCGAATATCTGCACTGCCAAAACGGCTCACAGGTTTCGTGTGATTCATTTTCTTTGTGAAAACATTGTTGCTAAAACAGGAAAATTGCATGCAGTGCCGAGATATAGATCTACACGTTGTTTATGTGCATAAGCTAGAAGGCAAGAATTGAATGACTGTTGCTAAGGAGGTTAGAAACATGTCCCAAATATGAAAGTATGCCAGATGTCATTTCTCGACCAATGTGGACAGACTTCACCTCAGCAATTTGCGACATCGAACACTGCTACTGGAGCGACCACAGACATGCATACGTCGCATTCACTTGAACAACACCACACTGTCCCAAAAACACCCCAATGGGCTTAGCCTTATCAGTATGAAGTTATCAGTAGTTTCCCTTCCCTTCCTTAGTTGTATGCATTCACCTCCATGAACTATAAATGTATTTGACACAAAGAACATGATTACATCAATCTTGCTGTCCCAATTTCCTCTGCACTCCTGCATCTAACCTCTGCACACCATGAGCCACGGGACACCAATAACCGGGGCTTTGGAGTCGCGAATGGCGATGGCGGGAAACCCGCCAATAGTGCGACCCTTGCTCCCACGACCTCCTCCACATCCTCCAGAGCTCGATCCCGGACCCAACATGGCGACATCAAGCTGCTCCAATCGGTTTGCCTTCCTCTCTATTTGGGCCTGGCTGACCTCTTAGGATTGGGTTCAGCGGCACCCTCGCTTTCCAAGCTCTTTGTTTCCCCCTCCTCCAGGAATTATCTCTATGCCATTTATTACGAGGGAGGAAATGGCCACATCTCTCACTATTTTCGTTGGCGTTGGACCGCGATTCTGCGATTCTTTGAAGGACTTCGTGCCACATTCGGCAAATCGGGGTGGTAAGAATCTGAGATGCTTTATATGCTTCCAGACGCGGATTATCGACCACGAGGCTGAAATCTCTATCTGATTGAGGCAACATAGTGTGTTGATGCGAGATTGGTGAGGCGGACATTGTGTTGATCTGAGAGATTTAGGCCGAGGCCGAACCATCGTGTTGATCACGAGGACTTCAGTCTCCAATCGACTTGCCACCATCACGGGGTTCCTACTAGCTCCCGTGCGTCTTCATCTCGGGATGCCTCTATGGCCGATACACCGACCCTTAATTTGCGGATTATAGGGGTTATAGAGGCGGATCTATGAAGGGCCAAGGCAGTTGGGAGGTAGCAAGGAAATTTTTACGGAGACAATGCACGTTCTCGCTCTTTGGAATTGTGAGTCTTTGCTTCGGGTAGAACGCTAGCGTCCTAATCGGCCTCGTCACCTTCTCGTTCGCTTCCGGGGATCGTTGAGTCGGCTCCATATTCTTGACATGGCAACCACCTAAAGGGACTGCATTTCGGTACATGAGGATCTTTCTCCAATACAGGTTGTGCAATGCGAGGGCGAACTCTGTAGAGTAAGGAAGCCAGCGCCCGACAAATGGGCGATTTATCGAGGAGGGCAGCGATTATTCTAGACCACTGGCCTTCCAACTCGTGGATATGTTATGTCTAGAATATCTCAATAGCACTAATATCCTCAGCACCCATGAGCATGTTCATCATATTTGTACTGGGACTTTTTGCCCTCATGTTTTCTTTGGGCCTTTGCCTTTTGTTTTCTTTGTGGCTTTGTCCTTGGGTTTTGTTTGGGCTTGTGCCTTCTTTGCTCTGGCTGTTTGGGTTTCTCATGCCCCCTTTTCTTGTATGGGTCCCATAACCCTGTGGGTTTTCGCGGACGATAAAAATTTATCTTTATCTTTATCAATCCCACATTGTCTCAAAAACGCCCAATCAGCTTCGCTGGCCACAGTTCTAGTCTTCATGGTTGTTTTTCTGATACATGAATGCCAAAGCATTATTGACAAAGGATTAAAGTGCTTGAGCCT
The DNA here is from genome assembly GCA_021234155.1 of Isoetes taiwanensis. Taxonomy (NCBI): domain Eukaryota; kingdom Viridiplantae; phylum Streptophyta; class Lycopodiopsida; order Isoetales; family Isoetaceae; genus Isoetes; species Isoetes taiwanensis. The sequence continues at coordinate 8,407,013 of JAJEKV010000010.1, read as the reverse complement.
AATTAGTATGAAGTTAAGTAGTTTTCCTCTCCACAATTTGTGAAAAAAACAAAGAACTTCTGCGCTACAAAAATGAAATCATGTATTCATACAAGTCTTGTACAATTTTTATTACTAATATAACTAGCCCAAAGCATTACTCATGAATGGTAAATGTGTTTGACACAAAGAACATGATTACCTCAAATCCATTCCATTTACACATTGAAGTTTGGATCTCTTCTCGGGTCTGCAATCTAAAAACAAAAAAAAAAAACAATATGGAACAAAACGAACCCCTTACAAACCATTAATAAGCCCCCCAACAAAAAATAAACAACTAAGAAATATGAAAACACACTCTCGGCCATTTTGAAGGGCAACCCTTCATGCGAAGCACCTTGTTTATTGCTAACCATAGTTTAAGCCTAAGGCAACCCTCCATACGCAACACCTTGTTTATTGCTAACCATAGTTTAAGCCTGCTATAGAAGAGCATAATATAATTGCAAGTGTGGAATTTAAACCCAAAAAATGAAGCATAACCCCTGCAACAAAATATATTAATCATTTAAGCCGATCTAGCATAGGAGGCACAAGCTTCTCTGGTATTGGTATTACCTCCTGCAAATCCCCATCTGCAAAACAAAAGCAAAGAAACCACATCAAAGACACAAGTTTGATCTGCAGGTTCCAACGATCTTTGTCTGCAGTTGCCGTTTTGTAAAGAATAGTAAAATCTTGCAACCAGAATATGCCGCTAAGCTCTTTGTTACCTTCCTGCTCCAGTCACCATTTTTCATGCTCCGCAAGGAAGAGCAGGCCGATGCATGCCATTGCTTTCATCTTTTAAAACAAGTTGGAAAACCTTTTGAATAACTTGCCTCAATAATTATTGCATGTATGTAGCTAACTTGCGGTACTTTTGTGGTATCTGAGCCCGTCATCTTAGTAACAAAATATCAGCATGGTTATCTCAGCCAACCAAATGGAACTTGAAACCCATATAACGGAGTCTGACTTGCCTTTAAAGAAAGCAAAACATGACGTAGAACACAGAAACCACGAATAGAAATCCAATATAAGATGCAATAACCACCATATGCACAACTAAATTCCTAATCATCACCAATGCCATATTAAAAACTTAGCCAAATTAAAGCCCAGATTTTGTTCATGCCCTCTAGCTTGAGCACATAGACCCACGGCTAATAGATTCATATATTCAGAATCTGTTGCAGATTTGTTCCATAGAGTCACTTAAAGAAACTTAGTGGCAAGAAGTCAATGACTTTTTAGGTCTGACTGGGCCTAGTTTGATATCTGTTACATAATTTCCAGAATAAAAATTACATTTATCGTATGTATTACGCAAGCTTCTTTCGAAGCTCAATACTTCAAAAGATAATGGATGAGTCCAATCAAGCAGTGGATGTGAACAATACCTGACTACTTGTCCTGCAGTCTTGTGGTTCCTGACTAATAACAGCCAATGATACTATGCCTAATTTTGGCAACATACTGTCATGAAGAATGCATTTCAGACGATTTAGCATCATTTTCCAATGCTTGATGCTTGTGAACACCCTTTAGAATGTAAGAAAAGCATTGATTATGGATAAATGATGAATAGCCATTAATTTCGAAATTAAACACATTGAGGCAACAAATAACAGATCAAAGGTACTTCTCTCCATAAGGATTGCCACTAGAGAGCTTCTGCAGCAATCTGTAGAATTGCAAAGCCAATGACTATTTGCAGCCCACCGTCCAAACTTTGCACATAATTTTCACATAATGCGGCCCGTGATTGCTCAACCTTGGAGAATGCTTTTTTGGAGACTGTCTTTTTTGGAGATGGCTTTTTAAAATGGGCCCTGGTGATAACCCTTTTTTCAAAGCACTTCCCTCGAGTCGAAGATGGAGGCACCCTCAAAGGCGCTGGAGGAAGTGGTGAATGAGGCTTCAAATAAGATTGTTCTTCAACGAAAATCTTACTCTCTTCACCCTTCTGGGGGACTTGCTATTTCAGATTTGCCACCACTTCCTATCCGTGGAGATTCTTAAGCTCTGGCATGGGGACTCTCCAGACACCTTCTTTTTTCTTACTGGCTGTGTTTAGAGGTGCAACCGGAATTGCAGAGGTAGGTGGTGACAGGAGCAGGTCCTCATCTTTAGAAAGTAACTCATTCACATTTCTTTTCTTCTTTTTCTTTATTTGAGAGGCAGATGGTGTAGACAAAACAGAGCTATTAGGAGTCTCCGGAGAACCTAGTAAGCCGCCATTTGTTGGCAATGCATTTTGTACCTTCTTCTTTTTCTTGATTCTGGGACTTTTACTCCCTAAGCCAGCTCTACCTTCAGATGTTACAGCTGCCACATTTTCAAACTTACCCACCAAGTTAGAAACAACAGGGTCATCAAATGTCAGCTGGTTTTGCGAGCTGATATTCTCTTCAACTCCTGGCTGGGAATTACCATCATTGCTGATATTCTCTTGAGGTGAAACTTCAGACTTTTTCTTCTCTGATGAACAAGTGCCATTTTCTACCTTATTGTTTTGCTAACATTCTCTTCAACTCCTGGCTGGGAATTACTATCATTGCTGGGATTCTCTTGAGGTGAAACTTTAGACTTCTTCTTCTGTGATGACCAAGTGCCATTTTCTACCTTCTTGTTTTTGCGCTTCTTGCTGGATGAAACTGCACCAGTATTAATTTGCTGCACCTTTTCTAACTTCTGAAACTGCTGATAGACATCATAAAGCACTTTACGGTTCGGTTGTGGAGTAGAGCTCATCCCTGCAAGCTCCAACAGTGTGCTTCCCACCTCCAAGGAAAGAACACAGCTACCCAATTCCAATTCATCATCTTCAGGATTCTGTGTAGTCTTCAATGCTTCCTCCAAAAGAGGAGAAAAAATACACTCCTTCACCCTCTGCAGAAGAAGTTTATCCTCTGTTTGAGAAAGAGCATGGTAAAATGGATCGAGCAGGCAACCTAAGGTACTGCTATCCACAGGAAGAAATGGTCTTAACTCCTCTAAGTATATCTCTGCAATGTGCAGATTGACACCCTGCCCAACATAAGCATCACTGACCTTAACCCACAAAACATCCATAAACTTCTTCACCCAATCCTCATCCCATTCCAGATTATTCAAAGCTCTAAATACTTCACCCAAACACTTCCTCAAAAGCTGGTAGAACTTATCCAGTCTCAGATGATCAATACCATGCCATTCTCTTTTAACTGTCAAGAGAAAAGTTTCAAAAAATCGAACACCGATCTCGGGCTGCAGGGTAGATATTAGAGATGCCAGCTTCTTATTCAAATCAGCCTGAACAGGGGCCTTATCGGCATGCCATACACAATAAAAGAGGCCCTTCCAAATCTTCCTAAGCTCTAGGTCAGTTAAAACTTCACGAGATGATAGCCATCTTACCAACAAATCGAGAGCTCTGTCCCGAGTTTTCTTATCGCAGGAGGCAAGCTTTTTGGGAAGACCAAGATTAACGTCTTGCTCCTCTGACTTGGGCCCATTCTTGCTCACCATAGCCAGCAGCGTCCTCCTCTCTCCGGCAAAATAGGGAAGCCCAACCTAAACCCAAACGTAAACCCTACAATCGGTGATACCGGGCCCCAACATCAGAAAAATTCATTAAAGGCGCATATGTAAATAGCATTGTAGTATGACGTAAAATTTGATCTTCTTTTTTCTTAAAGCCTTTATGCCTGTGGATACGTCAATCTCCCTTTATGCCTTCTACAGCCTTAAAAGGTTTGAGATATTTATCTCATAGCCTAGCAGGTTTCTTATGCATAACCTCATGACCTTTCTCCTTCCTACAAAAGATCCACCTAATATTTGTATATGGCTTCTGCCATTCTTGCTTCCCACTCAAAGTTTCAGGAGATTGTGGGTGTTGTTAGAAACTTTATCTGGGGTGGAAATGAAGCAGGGGTAGTGGTGAAGGTTGCATGGTCTAAGTGTATAAAACCTAAGTCTGGCTGGAGGTTTGGGCATGATGATTTCCATTTTGAGTAAGGTTATGATCTCAAAATTCATTTTGGCTTCTTGTAGGTAAGGATGATTCTCCGGGTTTCTGGCTTATTACTGAGGCTCTTACCTATTGTATCCCTTTTGGTAAAGTCACACTCAAACCTGTTCTTCCATGGAGTTTATTTTATGAGTTTGCGGCCTTATCATAATGCTTCTCCATTCTTAAAGGAATTGTTAGATTCACGGCACCTGATCAAAACTTTATTTCACATCGGTCCAAGCGTATGCAGTGATCGCACCTTGTTGGTGGATCCTCTCGGTAGACAATCAACCACTTTGCTTTTCTGATGCACCCATTGACTCAAAGGCGTTGGAAAAGTCTTTGGAATCTTAACTATTGCGGCATGATGGTATGACTCGAGCCGATTCAGCGACATGGGAGGCTTTTTTAAATTAAAGTTTCTATTGGGGCGATGGGATAGAGTTCTTTGGCAAAAAGTTGCTGATTTTTCTGAGCCTATTCGCCACACCAAGAAGATATTTTGGTATGGGTTTGTCATGAAGAAATTAAGGAGTGCAAACTTGTGAACTCTATGTATCGGTTGTTGCTTGCAATCTTGATATTCTTCCTCCGATCTAATAAGTGGTCTCTTCAACTTCCTCCTCCTCAATGGCGAAGGTGTGGTCTTGGGCATGGGACAAGCTACTTCATCCTAAAGTGGCAGTTCTTTGGTGGCAGATTCTTCATGGGTGTCTGCGGGTTAATGTGCTTGTCCATAAGTTTAACCCTAGAATATCAAATCGATTGTCCGGTATGCAAAGCGTGGATCACGAGACCATTGAGCATTGCTTTTTCATGTGTGAACACCTTAGCGGGTATGGGAATTTGGTTGTTTTCCCTTTTTCGGGTTTCACTAACAAGTCAACAAGCTGCTTTTTGGCAATTTACCCAAGTACTTGGACAGAGTTACAAGGCGGGATTTTCATCTAGCAATGACATGGTTGCTTTGGACTATCTGGAAAAGAGCGAAGATTGGTAATCTTCAAAGGTGCGGATGTGGCGGATGTCGTGTTCTCCAAGAAGCTCAAGGTTACATTGTAAAAGTCATTATCATTGTTCTTCACTTGCCCTAAAAGAGGCGATTGATTTTGAGGAGTTTTTGGATGTGCACTCTTATGCTTAGGAAGAGGTTGCTTCACTCGGTGGGTCTCCGCTTATCCGCTGAGATTTTATTCCTGTCTCTGCATTTATACTTGTATTTGACTCTTTGATTGAATAAAGTCTGACGTCCTTCAACAAAAAAAAAAATAAAAATAAAAATATTTGTATAGGCATGCTATATTGACAAATCAATGGATGGCGTCAAACCACTATAAATTCTTGCCTTGCGTATTTGATTACTTTTGATTTGTTACCACGAGATTCGATTCGTTGTTGTAACTATACGTCAAGGCAAGTGGGTTACATCTTCATTGATTTTTACGTCCATTCAAAACAAGAATGGCAAATAGCTATGCCAAAACCTGTAGAATCAGGTTACCTTGTCTTGACGTCGTGGGCCCGGGAAGAATTCCGACATTCTTGCCGACCCCCGACTGCGAGAATCGGTCGGCGCCTCAGCGGCTCGGTTCGCAGTCGGGCAAGAATGCCCTCCCCCTTCCCGTTCCACATAACTTCTTGTACTATCCTACATATGTAATTATGTTTCATTTTTGTTGTTCTTTTGCTTGATGGCAGAGAAATTTTGGAAATGGCACGTGCATTGAGAGCTCCCATGCACAGCAGTAAGGCGCGTGGCATCGTGCCAAATACAAATGAAATGACTATTTTTGCCATGAAAATGGGCAAGCAGGGATGAGAGGGGGCATATATGGCTATGGCAGAAGCTCCTCCAGCAAAGTGTGTTCATGCCCCTATTGTTGAAGCCCCTCTCTTCCTGAACATCCTCCTCCTCTCCCTCTTATATCGAAATATCTACTATGAACAACCTGCTTCTCCTTCTCTAGGTGAGTATTTTTTGCAGAATCGAATTAACCTGTTGATGTGGGGATCTCCCAACTCCACAGCATCATTCAAAGTTGTGTGGCAGATTCTTCAGTGTGGCATATTCTTGAGAGAGGAATGTGAAAAGAGTGAGTAAATATGGAAAAGGAAATGGACAATAGGAAGGAACAAGAATTAAATAAAGTATTAATAAATATATAGAAAAACAAATATGGACAATGGAAAGTATGAAAGAGAACGCGTGAACAAAAAAAAAAAAAAAAAAAAAACTAGCAAGAGGCACACCAGAAGACTTTGGCAAGGTAAGATTTGTTATTAGATTTATGGTTATTTATATGTTTGTGGCTTTTTTATTCATTGTTTATGTTTCAGCATTTTGAGGTAGCAGTTGGAAGGACCTCGATTAGCTTACGTGCTTTTGCATAGTTGGTATGCATGTGGTATGTTTTTTTTGTCACATCATTGAACGAAAGAAGTGTACAACCACATGTAACATGATGTCCACCCTTAGTGTTCCACAGCTAGGGCGTGTAATTTAGCTAACAGAATCAAGTACTTAACTAGAATCAGCAAAGTTGTAAATCCAACCATATCGAATGCAATATGCTATAAGTTTGCTTAATCTTCCACGCATACTTTGTGCATTTTCCTCATTGCATTTACTGGTTTTCTTGGCCTCTTTATCTCCTTTTCTGCCTTAGTTTGGTGTTTTTTCTGTTTGCCATTATCACAATTCATTATTTTGACATCATTTGTTGGAATAACTTTGCTAGGATCATTGGCTTCAAGCCCAACCATTTCTAAACTAGATAAAGGTACAATCTTTTTGTTTGTGTATAACAAGCATAATTAGAGCCTGCACTCGAAAGTGGATTGTTCCAGAGATTCACAACACCAAGTTTATGATTGCAATACCATCAAGCGGGGAATTTTACGAGAAGGAACACATATTATTGGTCACATGTCCTTCCCGAATGTAAAATCACGGACCATAAGTATGTTTGGCTTTGTGTGTCATGAAAGCCACTAGTAGCATCGAGAATCGCCCTTCATGTGAAATACCGGAAGAAACAAAAAAGGTGGTTTGGATATTGCACGGAAGGCTTGTCAGCGGATGCTTCATCGGTGCATGTCGCGGCAAAATATACAACATACTTGCAACAACACATATAATGAGATCACAACAATGTATGTGGCTTTATGTGTCATGAAAGCCACTAGTAGCATCGAATCGCCCTTCATGTGAAATACCGGAAAAAGCGAAAGGTTCTTTGAATATTGCACGGAAGGCTTGTGCAGCGGATGCTTCCTCGGTGCCATTTTAACACTTGAGAACGGTTCTCGAATCGACACCATTGCGGCTTAAATAAATTATTTGCTCAATGTCGATAACCGAATAAAACTTAAGGCAACAATTCTAAGTTTTATGAAGATAGTAAAGCGACCTCTCCGGAACCTTTTCAAGAGATAATAGCAATCACGGAATACATGCGACCTTTTCGCGGATTAGTTGCCACAACAAGCAAATTTGTCCTTTGCTGCAACTTGATGCAAGATGTACCATGCTCACATTGCCCAAACAATAGTATCGTCCAAGCATGAAGACATTTGCTAAGACATTGCATGAGAAACACAAACTCTATGACACTAGGAATAGAAGGCGGATATAGATGTACATGTCCATATGAAGTGTGAGAGCACACACATAAAAGAGCATCATTCTGGCAAAGCCGCGAGGCCTGAGAAAATATGGATGTGGCAAAAAGCGCACCATGCAATGATAGAATTGAGAAACTTCGGTCGGTTTCATGGAAACCCATTTAAAAAACATTAAAAGTTGAAGAGCGAACAATATGATGTTTCTGACATTCATTTGATATCTATAGAGATTTGTAGAGGCGATAAACATGAGAATAGATGAGATGATGAGTTCTAGCGAAGAGCACTTCCCTCTGAGGGAATGGTTTTTGATAAATTGTCCACTTGCATAAATCATCATCATCACATCGAGTCAATTTGTTGCAGCCAACCTAAAGCGATTGTAATTCTATCATGTGGCAATATATTGGTCATGCGACTCGACTCCTAAGAATACGAGAATGAAAGTTGCAATTTCCTCTGTGCCAACTTTGTTGAGCAGTGGCATGGTATATGTGGCGAGAAGAGTTATGGCAAAAAAATATTGCTTGCACCTTACGAGTAATGTGGTATTCTTTAGAGGCGGTCACGGTCTACGAAACAACAAGATATGTACCAAATACGTTGCATGTCTGCAGAAGGGAACTTTGCCATGGCCAAAATTGGTTTATCTGTCGGTCTGAGAGCCTTGCATCAAATAAATCTTAAAAGTGAAGCGAGTTTGATTCAACGACCCGGTGGTATGAAGCGGAAAATAGGAAAGCAAGAAATGAGAAGGTAAGTAGAGGACAAAATTTAAGCGGGGAAGATACAAATAGCTAAGCGCTAGGCCGGAATAGGCACCATGCTTCAACCCAAGGCGGACTAAGCGCTTCTGTGCGGAAGAGATCGAATCGATGATCCATTCTTGGGGTTCGCCTTCTCCCATCTCCGTTCTATTTTCTTGGCCATTTTCTAATTTCCTCGACCTTTGATTTATGAAACTAGAGATTCAATGGTGTAGATTGATGCCACTTGATTTTGATGAGGTGGAAATTACGTGGATAGGCTAGAATTTGAGGAAAGGCTGTAGGCCCGGTAGGGCTGGTGTGCTAAAAAAAAAAAAAACGTAAATAAAGAGTGAGGGAAAAATAAAAATGATCAAGAAATGTATAAGCAAATAAAGATATGTTGCCCCATCCTTTGATGCCACCCTTGCTAACGTGGCAAAGCCACATAGCAATGTCCTAGCAGCCAAGTGAGTTCGTCGGAAGACAATCTGACCTGCTGCCAGCCAGAATCGAGAGCTTCTGCTGCCTTCTGATCTCTGGTTATTATGGGTTGTTAGCCTTCATGGGAGGTCCAAGAGCCAAAGAGGAGGAGAGCAAGTCCCCTCAAGATATTTATAATTCTTTTCATGACTCTTGGGTCATCCATTTGTCTCAATCTTGGCCCTTCATTTACACACCTCATCAATTCTCCATTATTGTGTCTGCTACTTCCTTTTAACACCCTTTGTCTTCTTGTTTGACAATAAGCATAAGTTGTTCAAGGCCTTTGAATTTTCGACCTTTGATATTGAAGATAAAATCTTGATATGCAAATACAAAATTCTGATATTTTTTTAAAATACTCGGTTTTGTGCAAAAGTGTGAGGAGTGATGAGAGAAGGATCTAGCACAAAAAAAAAAACGATTAGAGCTCTTTGATCCAGAAGGGCCAATGAATATCTGGTTTTCCATGTGTCTTAGAAATGATCAAATTCTCTTGTTTAAAGAGCAGAGATAGTAGCAAAAAGGGATACTATATTCGAACACGTGAAACCCTTATTGTATTTCGGAATACACTTGCTATTCTGGAATAGTGAAACGAAAAAAAAAATACCAAGCCATTTTTGTATTCTAGAATACATATCCAATTCTGAAATAGCCAAAGGAAAAACAAAGAAACATCAACTAGGTCTTTTGGCATCTTCAATTTATCATAAAAAAGACATTTTCCTTGATTTTAAATGACCTTGCAAATTTTGTTGTGTCGCGATACTAGACAACGATGTGGGGGTGAATATTATTTTGTGGGAATATTGGATAAAGGGATACTGGACCAAGAGAAAGTGCAAACCACTTTGTATTCCGGAATACAAAAATGTATTCCAGAATACATTTTCTACATTTTCTTTTTGGGATCTGAGAACAATTTGAATTACAAAGGGGATACTAGATTGTGGTTCTAAAAATATAGGAAATATATTACGGAATACACTTTACGTTTTTGTTTTTCAGAGAGACAGGGGCGTGTTTTTTTTTGTGGATTTTGCTCTGGCGATCTTTCTCTAGAGGCCTCGCGCTGCCATTTCAGTCTGGCGATGGCATAGGCATTGGTTTGGGCTACAATTTAACTGATGGCGCTGGCTGCATCGTCTTCGTCTTCAAATATCCTTTGCCATTTTTCATACTTCATGGTTCTTGATGCGGCTAGGGTTAGGTTCGACCTTTGTTTTAAAGGTTTCTCAAGCATCATTTAGTGAGGCGGGAATCACCACGACCATTTGGTTTGTGCCTCCTCATTTTGTGAGGCATGATCGGAAGGCTAATGATGGCAGCGAAAGAGTCATGACCAATGGGTGACCATCTGCTGCAAATGGATTTCTTGACAATTTGATTCTTTGCCATATTCAAACCCTTGTTTCCGTCCCATTTGCAATTTCTTACGCAATTTCTTTCTGAGGGTTTAAATGTGAGCAATTTGATTTTCTTATTTCTTACATGGCTGGGTTTCTTACGCAATTTGATTTGTGTTTGCATGCCGCGGGAGTTTTGAGCCCATCATTTGTCAACATGGAGCTCGAAGCCCGATCGGTGGAAGCAAATGTAGGCTGGATCGAGGAATTAGGTTTATTTGGAGTGCAGTAAACTAGGCTAGACTAGTTTTAGATGAGAAAAGGGGCTTACGGGTACATTGAATTGATCTAAAAATATGTTATCCCTTGGAGATAAGATTCGGACATATTATTTAGGCGCCCTTAGAATTTGGGACCTCAACGATTGCATCGATTTGGTTATTTAGATGCGGTATATCTTGCCGATCTTGCGGTTGATAGCTAGTAATTGACTTGGTTGCAAATAAAATGTGATCTGATTGAATCGGTGGAGCCATGGATTTGCAAGGGAAGTCGACCACAGTTTGAACATCGAGAGATGATCACGGTAACATTATATTTTTGCAATAGTCGGGGCAATTTAGTGCCTAGTTGCTTTAATATCCTTCAAATCCTACGGACGGGGAGCTCTTAAAGTTAATTAAGGGGAAATTTGGACTTGATCGTGGTACGTGCAAAGGCAAGGGGAAAAACATCTGAGCCTAACAAGCGGTTCTTGTTAAAGATTGTGGAGAAATACAAGTTAAATACTCCACCAAATGCTAAAAAGTATGCTCATTATCGCCAAATCGTCTCTTAAAATGTTGGCGGCCAGGCAACTATGGAGCAAGGCATGGGTATGTGGTGATTCATCTGAGACCAGAAAACAAGAGCACTCAAGCGGCGAAGAATTTGATGAGGAGTTGAAACTAAATCAGGTTTTAAGCTGGTTTTTTGTTGGTATATTAAATGTAAATTACGTTTCGTTTTACCGGTATTATTGTGCTAAAACTAGTTATAGTAGCATCAACCATTGTTTTACGTAGCATCCCTCTGTCAAAAAGGCCACAATCTCTCCACCGGTCAAAGGTCGGGGCTTGCTTTGGAGGAAAAGGGTTTGGACTATTGGCCTCCTGAGAATCAAAATCAATCCCACGAAAGTTAGAATTCTAGAATATGAAGGCTTTGAAAGAAAAATGTTAAATGCCTTTATGAACAAAAGCATGTGTCCAACATTTTACTAGTGGATAGAAGTATTGCTTGATGCTGCATGCTTAAAAAAGGTTTGATTTATCATATTATCTTAACACAAGCCACACCATGAATTTCTCTATCAAATTTGAGAGTTTAGTATAAATAAGGCTTGAGTTGGAGGTGACTTTTAGTTATAATGAGAATTTTGCAAAAGAAGCTGCATGATGGCAATCTAATGAATGCAATCTAATGATATGGAAACAATGAAGATGCTACCGTTTATTTAATAGTTGAATCATTCAAATTAGTAAACTGCATTGCATTGACAACTTTCTCAAGCATGGTGAGGTCCAATAGCATATCAAAACATCAAGTTTTGTTTGAGAGAACATTTACGAAAAGAGTGCAATATCACAAAGGAAACCTTTTGATGTGGTTCTCTAGTTACAAAACATAAGGCAAAAGACCTATTCAATTGAGCGGCTTTTTGGCGGGCATTAACAGCAGATGTATCATCTCTTAGTATCGAGAGGCAGGGGAAGAATTTTACATGCATAAGCTATCATCATTGAAGAAATTATAAACACAACAAACCATACAACAAACCATGAATGTGGATGTATGAGTCAAAATTGTCATAGCTGGCATTTCACTCTTCTTAGTTGGCAATATTTCACCCTTGTTCTGAATCTTTGCAAAAAATGTAGTATCTTCTTCTTACGCAAACATGGTTTATGATGTGCATGATGGTTATGATGTATACCGGTCCTTAGAGATGAGGAGAAGTGGATACAAGACTCTTGATCTCAGAACACACACAAACATGTTTTTTGATGTGCATTAGATGCTAACACTATTGCGTATTAAACGAAAATGGGAGCAGAATGCTTTTGATTTGTATTCCGGAACAAGATAAGGGTGCAAGGTCCCATTCCGGAATAGCTTACGAAAATATTGCTTTCGATTTGTATTCCGGAATAGGATAAGAGTGCAAGGGATTTGTATTCCGGAATACAATGGGAGTGTGCGTTTGTATTCCGGAATACAATGAGAGTGCACATTTGTATTCTGGAATACAATGAGAGTGCACATTTGTATTCCGGAATACACTAAGAGTGCAAGGTTTTGTTGGGGAATAGCGTAAGATTGCTTAAGGTTCTATTCTAGAATAACATAAACATAAGAGTGCATGGGAAACCTCTCTAGATAGATTTGGCATGTTCTGATGATTTACTTCTTCACTACACCACAAAACTTTATATTTACTTCCTTTTCACACCTTGCACTTTCTGTTTGATGTTTGTAATTTAACATGTGATCACATCTTGCACTTTTGTTTAATGTCCGTAATTTAACCTAAGATCTATTACAAATTAAACCTCTTTTTCTTTGTGAGTTCACAATAATTGGTGTTGGGAAAAATATAAATGTAGTTGAAATAGCATATAATAAATTATAATCACCTTAATGTTTTGAACTTAACCCCTAAAATTGCCATTTCAAGTGTTTGCTATGTTGACGCACCGGTAAAAAAAAAATCGGGCTAAAGTAGCACATATTAAATTGTAATCACCATGAGTTTGTAGGCTTAACCCACAAAATGGTCATTTCAAATAATTAATATGTTTTTTAGAAGGGAATCTTCAAACGGGAGTGCTGCAACACTCCCGCTTAATATGCAACCTTGTTCCTAGAAATATATCCACAATCAAACCTGCAAATCCACCTCCACAGTTACAGAGGCATCTCCTATAAAAGCAATTAGCGATCCCTCAACTTAGTCCACCCGGATGAGATTACCTCAAGTTGAGATAAATCAAAATTTCCTTAAGTAATACTGAGGGGCATTGATATCATCATTTATCAAAAAATACCTCCTCAATTTTATTTCTTTGCGACTTAGGTAAAATGTCTAGGAATCAAATGACATGAAGCGCCCCTTCAATCACATCATATAGAACCAAACACAGGGCTAGAGTCGAGCTTCTATGGCGGTCGTCGTCACACATTCATACGGAAAAAAAGTGACTTTATATTTCTACATGCAAAAAGCTCATCCCTATTGGAATTCGTCTCTTATCTTGGATAACTGCGGAGGAAAAAGCATGGAAATGAAAGTGACTCCTCTCTATCCTCAATGCAATAAAAAGCAAAAGAGCGGGGACTAGTGCTTGTCTCGTGACTATGCCACATTTTGGATCCTGCTACTACATATTCCATCAAAAATAATAAATATCTACAAGAAATGAACCCACCGCACCATTGCAAAACTTCCCCTTAAGCTGTCTGCAATTGTGGTAACTTCTCTTAAAGAGAATATTACTGCTTGGAAAGTGAGTGTATCTGAAAGCATACAAGGGCACTAGTCCCCATAGTATTATAGCAGTCAAACAAGCCCGACCCCAAAAACACAAAAAAAATGCCCAAACTTTCAAAAAAAAAATGCCATTCTAAGCATGCTCAATGAAGAAATCTGGTGGGAATAAATGGGTGCTGTTTGCGCCTTTCTTTCTTCAAGCATTAGTGGAGCCATGTTAAACTGAAGCTTTTGAGGAGTATCTGATTAAATTTCCACCATTAACGGAATAATCATAGCAAGCAATTTGGCTTGCTTTCAGTTGGAAAGAAAGGCATGAAACATCACCCATTTATTCCCACGGATTTCTTCATTGGAGCATGCTTAGAATGGCATTTTTTTTTCTTGAAAGTTTGGCCATCCTTTGATGTCAATCTGGAAAGAACTTGAACATAGTAATCATTAGGGCTATAGACCTCTTTTGAATATCGACATTTGTCATAGACTAACTCACCATGCCTATTATCGGTTGCTCATTGCTTTGATACAAACTTAATGTTGATTCTTCATAATGATGATAGTGTTTCTAATTAACCAGCAAAAATATGCTTTCAAAATCATGAAGTTCCTTGATGTTCAATCCAATCAGACAAGCCAACCTTCAAGCACTTGGGAAGGCTTCTTCTCCATCTACTTATATCGGGCATGAACCAGTCAAAGCAACAACATTATCACCGCCAAGCCGAACATTTCTCTTCAATACGTCGGGGAAAAGCTATCTCTAGGGCATCGGGGTTTTTTGCATCTTTGAATAAACCATCTTTACCAAGTTCGGACTCAACACATGCTCCTCCACAATTTACCATAATCCACGCCACGGTTTTAACCTCTGCTTTAATAGCACCCATGTTTTTGGTTTTTGAAGTTCTGGAAGGACTACACCTTTCGAAAACATATCCACAATGAGACCAGCAAATCCACCTTCTATTGTCGCATTTGGACTCAAAGCATCTCCAATATGAACAGTTAACCTACCTTTCGGTTTCGCATCAATATGTCTGTCGTGTTCGAATCCCTCAACTTTCATGTCCATTCTCTCAGCTACATCAAGTTTATAGCTTGGATTTATCAAATAAATCATCTTTGCATCTATCTCGCGGCTTTCCTGCACACCTTCTAATGCATCTTTTCCTTCCTCAAGCTCAGATAAATCGAAAAATTTCCTTGCCATAGCTATTAGTGCAGGGTCAAGCTCCCATCCATGCAACTCAATGTGAGGCCAAAAATGATAAATCATCCTAGCAACCATTCCACCCCCTAGACCATATATTCCTTCCCAAACTCTAACCTAGAATGAGATTCTTCACGATATTGATTGAAGGGACGATGCTCCTGTGATTGGATTGCGGGCAGCTATGCTGAACTATGGGAAGCCTTAGTTGTGCATAGGTTTTTTCCTGAGGAGTTGTTCTCCTTCATTGCCACAGTTACTCCACACATTGAAACTGATCTAGTGGAGAGTTAGTTAGGAGACTTTGTCTGGTATCGAGATGCGTCTGCAGCAGGGGTATTCCATTCCATGTGCAGTGTTCTTGGATAGAAGGTAAAAGATGATTATTAAGGTTTAAACCATCATCCAATTAAATTGGGATTATGTCAACTCCAAAATCACGCCAACCTGCTATTGTCTTCTAGGGGGTTTTTGTTTTTTTTAATCTTTTTTTTTGGACTTCAAAAATAACATAAGGTTGCGATTCGCGTGTGACTTTTCATATCTGAATTGAAATATGCGAGAAATGAAAGAGCAAGTTGCTAACATAGATGAGACAAATATTGCTTGCTCAATAGATGATAATATTAGGTTTGATAATAACAAATTGCATTATTTGCGAGGCAATTCGGACTTCGAAATTATCGATACATGGCACAAATATCATACAAAAATATCATATATTCCAATAAAACATTAAGGGATCAATCCATGTTTTTCCCGTATTTAACAAAGGTGTGGTTCCATGTCGGCCGTTCTATCCAGTTAAGGTGCGAATCTAACACTTCACCCCCGTCATCCCCATAGCCAAATTATGCATAATAGACACAAACTTCACCAGAAAATCATCTGTCCCAAAGTTTTTGGATCGTAAGATGGTGGATTCGAGGGCTTGTGTTTGATTGTAGAAGCATTTGAGAGCATCATCATCCACTATGATTATATCATCCTTATTCTCGATACCAAGTTAGTCCATCATGTTACTCAAGTGTTTGATGAAGATAGGCTTACTGTTGGATCCTTGGGATTAGTGAACTTCACACATTTGTTCGATCCCAAAGGGTCAACCAATTTCTACGCATTTCCCCGGTGCCTCCAAAGTATCCTTGATGTTCCTTAGTTCCATGGATGACCAAATACCAACTCGAAATAACACGAATGCCTCGTCTAGCATCTCCTTCAAGTGCGGCCAGCGGATAGATCCACTTGGTGTTTGATTCTACTGGTGTCGATGAAAGCTGTTCTCTAGCCACTTTATTTTTAGGAAAAGTCTTGCAAAGGACTCCGTTTAGGTCGAACACCACAACCTTCTTAGAAAGCGCAATGGAAGCTGAAACATCAAACATGTATCCCGGTCAGCAAGATACGATAACACAAACAATACAAAAGCGCCATGGCGTGATTTGAAATAGTCATAACCAAATCGCTTCGGCGTGATTTAGTTTGACAACGAAAAATAATCAAAGCACGCTTGGGCGATTTAATTCAAAGGTAATACAAATTAAATCACTGGCGTGGCGCTATTTCGTCGGCAAGGCCATACCTATCATCTTGAGTTTAATTGCCCGTCATCGTCATTCTCCCCTCCGCCACCCTTAATCTTAGGTCTTCTTCATTTGTTAGAATTGTTATTTTCTATTAGTTCATTGCGTCCTTTCTGGCCCGACATTATTTTACTATTGATTTGGCAAACGTGAATCACTAGAGCCCGCGTTGCCTTCATTTTGGTTTTCCTGTCAATTATTTCATTGTTAACTGTGAATCTACTCTATTGTTGCTTGCATCACCCGCAATGTGGGCAAGGATATTCCCTAAGTTCGCCGCCATCCACGGTACTTTGAGCAACCGGTTTAGCGACTATTTGTTCATTCTTTCGCTTTCCTTATCCCGGCAGATTACTAGTTCCCTCTCGAGAACAGCGTCCACTTTCGAATTGGACAAGTCTCTGAGACTTTTGATTGCTGATGATTTCGAGGGTTGCCATAAGGGCCTTTGGGAGACTTGGCAAGCACATGCATGAGGAATGGTTCAAGAAAGTCTTTGGCTGCTCATCACTCACAAAGCGATGACATCTTCTTGCACCCATAAGAGCCTCTCGGGCAATATAACCTCAACATGAAGCTCAAGCGGTTGTATCAATTGGAGCAAATGCCTCCGGAGGTAAGCGACCATAGGCGGAAATCCATTTTTTATTTAAGGGGCCCTTCTCCTTAGTTTGTAGCTTCGTGCTTGATTTCCCCACTTAGGGGAGGGTCCCGATCCTCATCCTCTTCGACTCATCCTGATTACGTGATCCCGATCCATTATGAAAGAATATAGTTCTTAAGTCGGATCATCTAGAAGAAGAAAACATTCCCATGCAGCGCTATTGTCACCCCTTGGCCTTAGCAATATCATATTCCTCGTCGGCAAACATGGATATCATAATAAAGATCACATGTGCCATCTTCCGTTACGTTGTGACTCATTATCCTTAACATCATATATTAGGCATCCCTCCCTAATAACTTTGGGCACTCCGGATCATGAGCAGCAGATAGTGCATGCGGATGTGACTCACACAAGGACAAACGATGACAATAGTGAAGGACCTCTCGGTTGTCAATCCTATCTGGTGGTAAAGAAGCTCTGTAGTCCTTACGGTTCATGCCCATATCTCCTCTCCCACCCCTGGCTGTCCAACACAAAGAGTGATATATTTTTAAGGCCGAAGTTGAATCGCAAGAGACCTTTGTACCCAATGGGCCGAATTTTGGGCGATTAATGTCGTCTTCTCCGGTAATCTTCTTCACAAGGGCCACTTTTCTTCTCAACTCGGCCCGGTGCACCTTAGGGGTAGAGTCTCCTTATGTTTTGTATTTTTAGCCTTCCAATTCTTTAGGAAGTCCTTTGACCAGAATACAAACTTCTTGATGTCATCATTCTTGACCTTGTATTTGTCCGGCAATCCAATTTCGAGGATAATGCCACATCCCGATAGCCTTTGTAACTCGGCTCCTACGGTGACTTCATTGTCATTACATCCTTTACATGACTGCGAAGACTCAACGAAGGACATCCTATCCTTGGTGAAAGCACCCTTCTTGTATAAGACTTCCTTCTTTAAGCGGTCTAAAACCCAAATGGTCTCGGATTCGTCTAGCCCCCGAGTCTTTCTCATCTCGTCACATTCAAGTCAAAGATGCTTACATCAACAAGAGGCACCCTACCCATAGTATCGCGACTTCCCTTGTGCATAAGCGCCCAGAATTCATTCCACTTGAGCCATACGCCTCCTTACAAAACACAATCTTATACGAGTGTTGGTCGACTATTTGGATGAGCTTTCGAAGGATACGCAATGTCATCACCACCTTTTTCTTTGATTTTCTTGCGGTCTTCTTCTTCTCCTGTATAATTGTGCGGACGAGTCCATCTCCGGTGGCTTGAATGCCTCGGACTTTGACCGCAATGCGGTGGGCAATGGGCAACCATATTCCACCCATTGTTGACGTGGTGCGGTTGTTCAACGTATGGACTGCAATACGGACATTGAATCGGTATCATAGAATAGAAACACGGGCGGATTTGAATAGAATTGATGAAGAAAAATCCGCACTGGCGTGAAATGAATAAAGTTACTAATGCAATTCCGCCGCGTGCTTTCAAATCAAACCAAAAGGCGTGTTTCAAAATCAATGAACGCCCGGTGTTTTCAAATCAATTGGTTGACTTGAAAACGCGCGCGTGAATTCGATTGATTCAAAACGCGCCTGGCGTGGGTGAATTGGTTAACTTTTTTGGCGTGAATACAATTTATGAAACCGGGTTGATTACCTTTTGTATAGAAATGTCTTCCCATTTCATTCAAAGTTGCACTAATCTCGACCAAATCTGCGGTGAAGTATTGGCATCCAAGATCTGACACCTCCTATACGCATAGTGATTGTAGAACACTTTTGGCTGTTTGTTACTTTTGCTGATGATGGCCTTTTGTGCCTCAACGGAATCTTTGCCGTCGATGATGACATATTTAATATCATCACTTGATAATAGCTCACGGGACGTTAGTCCCACAGCAAAGCTTGTTCGAGATCATATCCCAAGGTAGCACATCCCGGCATAGGCATTTTGACTGGATTACTAATCATGCTCACGAACAATCTCCATGGCATGTCTTTGGATCATATCTCTGCTAACATAAATGGAGCTTGGTGAACGGATGAGGGACTTCACATGGATCATAAAGGTTTCCTTAAGACCCAATGGATAATGGTCGTGATACTTATTCAAACTTGTTCATGGCCTCAAAGCTGCGCCACTCGTCTGTTCATTCTCAAAAGCGAAGCCTCCATGCAGCCGACAAGCCGGGTTGAACATTCTTCCCTAGATCTAGGACCCTTTTAGAAGCTTTCAAGTCAGCTAATTCCCTAACTTGCGCAAATAGTGACTTGGTGTCGGTTTTAGTGAACATGCCTCTACATGCGGTTTGTAACCCCTTGGCAAATAGATATTGGCGTAAGCGCTACATTGGTTGGCCAACCATACTTAAAACATGTCTCACCGTTCACATCGTCTTCATGAGCGTATCCTTGTATGCGGTAGCTCTCGGTGAGTAAGTCCGGCGGATCTTTCTTACGCTTACGTAATCTCCAAGAGCAATTTGCGGTGGGTGTCATCCTCTTCCTCCACAAGAGATTAGGATCCCTTGTTTGGCCATCTTGTGCGCTTCCTTTTTCCTCGAGAAGAGAGTTAAGTCGAGCTTGCCATTTGTCTTGGCAAGGTCAGCGTACCACTCGACACCCTCGTCCATTTCCTCTTGAGGCGGCCGTGGTCGATGGTTGCTATAAGAATGACCCTTCATCATCTAAGGTGAGATCATATGGTACCGCTTGCGGGTCGTCTCGCCCTTGCTTTCTTGGCGGGGATTAGAACCGAATTAGTAGGGGTTTTCTTCCTCTTGAAAGACCGCAAATGAAGATGAGCACTTTTAGAGTACTTTTCAGAACAAGAGATCACGCTTTGGCGTGTGCATTTAAACCTAAATTAGTACAAATCACGCTTGGCGTGTTGGTATCTCTATTATTGACCATGCTATCGTTAATTTGAAACTAAATTATTTTGCATCCACATTTTTAAGCTACATACCCTTCATGAATCCATATTTCACACTATTTAACCTCATTGAACATTGCTATCTCCAACTGTCTAACACGCTATATTCTATATATAAAGCGGAGCAAAATTATGTTCGAGAGCGGACAATCGAGCATTAAGCGATGTTAATACTTAAAATTCATGCAAAGCATAATAACTCAAACTCATGCAAAGCATATTAAGTGAAAGGAAATATCTCAAATTCATGCAAGCATAATACTCTCTCCACCACGGTTGTGTATACGTGGCAAAATTAAATACCTTGAATAGGGTTACGTGTATTCTGTGTATTCTGATCAGCGTCCTCACGAGAAACTTGAGAAGAGCGGGTTTAGAATTCCTCTTCCACCGCCTCCTGCGCCCGTCGCCTCGACCTCGATTCGCTTTAGAAGACATCTCAGAATTAAGCCTAGTAGCAGTCGGAAGGTAAAATTTCGGATCTGGCCTTTCGAGCTCCTCGAAGAAATAGCTTTTTCTACTGTCACGAGAAATAGAAATTTGAATTTCAAGAAAACACAAAATCGGTTTGAAATATTCTTGACACATACAAATAATAATAGCGAAGACCCGTCCATGGAGCTTCTTTCATTAAGTTTTTAAAATCATAAATTTATCCGCCTAAGCGTAGTTAACCTAATCTTTCTTCTAATTCGAATTTTCGGGCGAGGAGTTTCCATAAGCGCCCGACTTCTCAAATCAACGGGAGACTCAAATCAGCTTCTCAAGAATGGCTCTGAAGTGCGGGTACTCATCTCATTCAATAGCTTGAACATTAATTTCCAATAGTAGGTGTACGAATAGCAATTTTCTGCGATTGTCGAAGATGAATGTTTCATGTTAACTACAAAAGAAAAGGAAAGTAGGATTATGCAAGATCGACTCCATCGATCCGGTATGCTTGTCATGGAATTAAAATTTCGGGGATAAGTATGTCCAGAGTTACGATGATTAGCTTCTTTGCGCTATGGATGAAGCTTTACCTCATGAGACACCCGGTGGGGATACGGTTGGAGAAAGTGTTGGAACATTTGTTGCATGGCCAAGAAACGCTAAAAAAGGTATGTAACATGTTTTACATTGTAGAAATATAGAAGTAGACAAAATTTGTTGTATTCATTGGAAAAGATTACAATTGTATATAATGCGGATAAAGCTGGATAAACCGGACAAAATCCCGGACCTCTTTGTTTCAAGCCAGGTCTTGAGTAGGCGGGCTATCGATCTCCATTTCCATTGCGGGGCATAGTGAATTCTTACGGTAAAACCCCGGCAAAAACACCGGGCTCTAGCTCCACCACCCCCTGCTCCCACCTCCACCTCCTGCTCCTCCTCCCTCCCACCTCCTGCTCCATTGGTTGAACCTCAATGCATCGTATATAGCGCCTTGTAGTGGTTCCATTGGTTGAGCCATCTCCATTGCATCATTATACCTGCTTTGTGGTAGTGGTTCGTGTTGGGGCATCAGGGCATAGAGGCTAACCACTAAGAAACGCGACTCCTCATTTTGAATCTCGGTGGCGACGGATCGAGATTCACTCTCGATCAATGCATGTCTTGCATTCTCGAAGTGATTAGATAAGAGGGCGAGCCTCATAATGCGGTGCAAGGGCCCCGAGCCCGAGATCTATCATTGCCACCTGCGCTCTGCTGCCATCATCATTACTTGATCCAAGTACTCGGGGGTTGCAAGGGTGTGCTCCGGCTTGACCGGTGCTGCTTTTGCGGTTCAACTGATTTGGAGATTGGAGGGCCCCGGAGCTGGGCTGTGTGATTCTTGGCCCAAATGTAATTCAATCCATCTTCGTCACCAACCAGGGTGATTAATGTAACGGCATCTATCAATAGGAAGTGGCCGAGTATCATTCGCTGGCGTGTTATATTTCTTTATTTATAAACTTAGAAACTAAGAGACACGCGGCGTGTTTAAGTAAAAGTTGAAAGTAGGGATACAATTGTTTGCACGCTCGGTGTAAAGCGCTATATAGGAAAAACTATACACGGCTTCGTGCATTGATAACTTGACGTGTAAATAATTGCACGGCCTTTATCTATTTACTTATCTATCGTACATGTTTTTTTCTCCCTCCCTGAATGAATACCTTGCGGCGTGTATTCATGTTGAAAAACTAAGATTACCCTAAAACACGCTTAGCGTGTTTCAAATATTATCTTCGATTTTTCTAATGCTTTCTACTACACATTCATAATAGAAACTTGCATGCAATAGCATGATTAATTCAGGAAGAGAAACTCAAGAATTTACTCGAAACAAAAAAGCGGATGAAGTTTATAAAAAACTATTACGGTTTTCATAAACATCATCACTTCCCTCCTACCTCGAGCAAATGCAAAAGCTTGTCTTCTTGGATTAAACCTGCCATTGAGATGATACTTAAAACTAAATGAAAACTAACCTTGAGTTACGAATTTGAAAGGAGGATAGATGCTTGTGGTTTTAATTAGGAGGCTTTTCGATTCGCAGACCTTAGTCCTCTCGCTTTTGGTTTTAATTACGAGTCTCCGATGTCCTCTGCTTCTGGATGCTCTGAGAACAAAAGGTGGAGTCTTTTTAGTAAGTTAGGAATTGCGAAACCAAACATCTAACATTGATGAATATAAATCTGCTCACCAAGATTTGGGGGCGGATCAAACCACAGTGAGAAAAAGCCAAGCCAAAATCGTATGAAGGAAGGAAGAAAATGTAGGAACTTTGAGAGCGTAAAATGGATTTATATAGGCACAATTAGAAATAAGTTAGCGTGAATAATTGATTGCTTGAATTAACTTGCGCTGGCGTACGGTCTTCCGCCCGGACATGACATGTATATGGTATATATGGAGAATATTGCATTTCATGCAATAAATTCTCACGGCATTTTATTCCATTCATTGCATTCGAAAAAAAAAGAATTTCGAAATTTTATATAGGCTAAATTAAAAATAATTTTAAAGGCAAAATTATCAAGGCTAAAAAAATGACTTGTTGAGTTGGGGGAATTGTTTTTATGTCGTATAGGAAAATTTCCTATCTTCTTTGTGATTGATTTATAGTGTTTCGAGACTTTGTTGACACAAATCACGAGAGACAAAATTTTGGAGAAAACACTTTGGAGACAAAATGCTTGGAGAAAAGCAGGTTTGATTTCATTCAAAATATTTTTATGTCTGAGAAAAAGCTGTTTGAAAAAAAGCTGTTTGAAGAAAACTGTTTTACATCATGCATTTCTTTGTGAGAAACTGTGTGTGAAGAAACAGTTTGATTTCATTCAAAATTGATATGTCTGAGATGCCAAGAATGGCTTTACAAAATGCAGAAGGCTTTACAAAATGCCGAAGGCTTTACAAGATGCTTAGGGATCGCATCATTGATCTTCCCGTCACGGAACAAAGAAGAAAAAAGAAAGGTGTTAGAAAAGAAAGAAAAGGTGAAAAAAAAAAATAAAAGCAGGACATGCAAACTGGCTCATCTCTCGGCCATTCTAAAAGCTGGGTCAATTCTCGACCTTCCTCCTCATCCTCTTCCTCCCCTCCTCCCCTCCTCTTCCTCCTCCTCCTCTTCTTAGAGATTTCATTCTGTTTTTGTGGTCAAGCCAACCACAGGCGGAAGCCGGTTTTCATGCTCTTGGGAGGACATCTCCTCCTCTTCCTCCAACTCCTCCTCTTCCTCCTCTTGAGAATCGGAGGAATCGAGGAGGAGCTCAACTCCCTCCTCTTCAAAATCGGCATCATCCTCACGAATCGGAATCGAGAGGAGAATTGGGCAAGGAAATCGATGGCGGGGAAGAGAGGGGTTCTTCAACCAAGCGTCTCTTTGACGAGACCTCGGGTTCTTTCATGGCTACCGAGGCAGCTTCATGGCGGGCGAGAAAAAAAAAAAATTGGGACAGAATGGTCTTGAGGCGTGAAGCCGGATTTATATAGGGTTAATTAGCTCTTAGCGTGAATAATTAATTGCCTCAAATAACACGCCCGGTGTCTGAAATTCCCTTGACTATATTATCTAGGGTATATTATTATGGATAATAAATTCTCCGTCTATTAGTTATATGTCTTTTTAAGTAATCATATATCCAAATTTTCGATAATTAAAATTTGGATATATTTATATAAATGTCATTTCCTTGTTGTTGCCATGAAAATTCTTGTTTTAAATGATTTCGTTTAAGCCCATTGTTATTATTATATTAAACCTATTTCCAAAGGAATTTCTTGCTTTTAAAAAAATTTGATTTACCTCTACATATTCCATAAATGTCACGTTACTTTTTTTTTTTTTTTTTTTTTATCTTATGGTGTAATAATTTTTCTTACTCATTGACTAAAAAGGGTGCAATTTGCCTAGGTCAATGGTGCCCCTCCAACTCAAGATGGTGAAAAGAGCAATATCAATGAAAAACCAACTCCTAGCAAGAATGTTGAAGAAAAACAATTAGTCCTCTATAGTAGGGTGCAATGGAGGAACAAGAAGGTGAGAATCATGCACAAGTGCAACAAGGAAATAGTAGGCCAAGGAGTCATTGTGCTAGCGAGATCTGGTCAAAGCATTAATGATGAAAGGCTAGGGGAAGACAATATTGGTATTGCAATTTCGATGTTGGAAGACAACTGGAAAGGTAAAGGTTTGGGTGACAAGGAATGTTTTGGTTGTGTCAAGCAATTGGAGGTTCCTTGCATCATGGCATAGCCTATAAGTAGTGTTCAATTTGTGGAGGATTATATTTTTCGAGCACGAGGTTGTTGGGGACAATGATTGTCTTGATATTGATCCATTGGCAGTTGGAACTCTAAACCCTAGGCAAAAGGGGAGAAGTATCGGTTGCAGAGACATTATCCTAGCAAAAGAGCCAAGTTGATTAGTGACACCAAGCGTGAGACAATGGTGAAGGTTAGGGGCTCGGATTGTTGTTGGAGTGATTGTATGCAATTCTTCACAATAGAACAATTGGTGGAAGCAAGAGCCACTTTTCAAAGAGTACACTTTGTTGATGAGAGGAGGACCTACATGTACACAATCTTGAGCATGCACTTCAAGATGAAAGAAACCCAAAGCAGAAAAAAAGATACCCTTTGCTAGGCAAATGGATATGTGCAAAAGCATGGCGGAGTATCCATGCAATTCCAACTTCTTCATGGCATAATTGGCAAAAAAAAAGCAGTGAGGGGAACGGGATTGCTTTACATGGAAATAATGGTTTGTTGAGACCAACAGCTAGGACCACGGTGCGGGGGAGATATTTGAAAAATATATTGATTTCAATGCGAGTCTATGCCACACAAAAGCGAAGGGATGAAAAGGGAAGAGCGGTTGTTGAGAAAAGGTTGCCATCACATTGTACTCAAAAGAGTATTTTGGAAGAAGTGAATTCCCTACTTGAGAATTGGGAATTCTTCCAATATCCCAACCTAGCTTTAGTAGGTTATGGAAGAAGCATTTCAATCATGTCACCATAGCAACTTCAAACAACTTTGCAAAGTGCAATTTATGTGCTAAGTTGAAGGAGACTCTTGATAAGGCTGTGCAACCTAGTCAAGGGGCTAGGATAAGGGAGCATATGAAGGACCATATGGTGACCAACTATCATGTAGATCATGTTATTGGATGTGGAGGACTTTATCTGCATTGGAACCCAATAACTATTTATGTATTATACATGACAAGATGGACCAGCAAAAGACTTGTCTTCCACAATTCAAGTACATACCAAAGTCATGTGGAAGATCATACCCTTTTCTGAGATCTCAATGGTAGGGGCAATCTTGCATGGGCAGAATCAAACCTACTATGGCCATTTTAGTTTGGAGTTGTGGAGTGATGGTCAGATTTTCATATTGGGAGTATCATGAGGTGTTTGAGAAACTATGAAAATGGATACAATGGTCACCTCGAGGGACCTTACTGACTAGCCGAGGCACTACATAGAGCATTGTTAGATGGAAACCCTAACAATATTGAAAAGTTCAGCAAGGCAAGGTTTAGGAAGCATGGGTCTAATGAACATGTTGGAGCTTCAACTTCACGTGCTAAACCTCAAGATCTACCCAAAAGGTTTCTCTTGCAACTTGATAATTGTCTTTGGCCAAAATAAAACGGTGGATGTTTTCTTTCCTATCCTACTTAACAATTTGTGGGGATATTTGAAAGAGTTAATTTAGGGTTTCTTATGCCCGGGCATACCCATGAGGATGTGGATGCATTATTTGGCAAATATAGTTGTATATCTTGAAGCAGCAACAACGGTGACCAACTTTCCTAGGCTAATGGAAATCTTGCATGAATGCACTACTCCAAACCCTATAGCTTCTCTCATAGAAGAAGTGCCGATTGGAAGAGCTTTGTGGATGGTTATACATTGGATCTTGAAGGTCATTCCAGGCCTCTTGAGTTCACTTTTTGGGTGAGAGATGGGATTCCAATCTTCCAATGGAAGATGAGACCTTGAGAGGATGAGTGGAGAGGAGGGAGGAAATATGGGCGTAGAGATGAGAATGGCAAGCCTATGATACCTCTAGGTCAACCAAAAGCTTTAAAACCCTCTTGAAGAAAGTGAAGCAATTGGGATTGACTAAGGAAGGAATCCAAGACTATATAAAGCATTGGCAAACCAATCGAGATGACACCAACCGGGTGCCTTGGTGGCTTCTTTGGAAGAAGGTGATTAACTTTGTTGGGGAGATAGACACATCCTCGGATGAATTGAAAGAAGGGTGGTTGCCTAAAACTAGGTGGAAGACCTTAGCGAGGTCTTTGAGGATTTTGATGACCTTGTAAGTAGCATTCGCAAGCAATATGCTCCTCCTCCTTCGACAAACACTATGTTGGTCCTAAGAACAATAGGCCAAAGTTTCTAGGCATGGATGCTTATGAACCTTCCACCGACTTGGAATGCCACCAATTTGTGGTAGTAAAACCCGTGATTTAGATACATATCGGTGTGGTTGGGGTTCACTATCTCGATATTTGCAAAGAAGGTAATATTAACTTCAACCATGTGCGGGTGGAATGGTGGTGTCGATTGCATCGGTTGACCAGCGTATCGGATAAAAAAGGTATTTTCAGTTGTTGGACAAAGAAATGGAGGAGAAATCCAAAGTGATCACGATCTTTGGCTAGACTATGAAAGTGTTTTGTACTCATGGACTCCAAACACTATTCCAGCTAGAAATGCGAGAATTACAATACCTCAGGATGTCAGGAAGAAGGCTATGATATCATTGGGGGTGCTTGAAGAAAGTTGAATAACTATGTAAATTTTTGTTATCACGTTTTTATGATATGGTGCTATATTGTGAAATATTGACTATTTTGTAAATAACATGATATTACGTTTTCATAATTTTGAGGTGAAATGTGTGAATTTGAATATGCTACTAAAAACATGCAATATGAAATTTGTCCCAAAATTAAGACATAAACCCAATTTAATTGAATGATGGTTTTTATAGTTAATGGTTTATCTAAAGTGAAGCAGAATGGCAGCATCTGTAAGAACAATGAAAATGACTAGAGTTGGGTCAGAGACTAGGTCAGGGTCAGGGTTAGGGTCGGGCGCATTAGGAAATGGGACCGTGATTGATAAATTAGTGGGCCGACAGAGAATGTGGAAAGACAGTGCCGACAGAGAATGCGGAATGTGCATTTGAACAGGGGAAAGAGGTCGATTAATAAACTTATCTCTTTTGAGATCCCCATATTCCTCTCTCGAAAATGGTGCACTCGAAGCTGGTCAGAGAGGAGTCGTGACAGTGATAGTGCTTGAATTTGAAGGTCTGCCCTTAATTTTTTAAGGACGGGCAAAATAATTTTACGCCTTCCGCATGACAGGAATTCGTAAATTCTAGTCTTTCGAATGCATAAAAAAATTTAAGATGACAGAAACCATTTTTTTTCCCTTGAAATCATAGAACAAAGCAAAATATCATTATAAGTTCATGATTAACATAAATAAGTCTATGCTTTCAAATAGTCCATTCCACAAAATTAATACAAACAAATAGTCCATTCCACAAAATTAATACACACATTGTGGCGTCAAGTAGATCTTGTAGCACTCTTAATAGCATTTTGGTAGTAGCACTCACTTTGGTTGGGGAAGGGTGCCAAACCAAGATTCAGACCAGAGTCATGAAAATTTTCTCTTGATTTTAGGAATAGCAAATTCAATGGTTGATAATTTTGGTATTTGGTTGGTTGGTTGGTTGGTGGTGTCATGCACTAATAAAAAAAAAATATAGCATGCAATGCAATGGTTTCTTATATATATACAAAGCCTTTAAAAATTTGGGTTGTAACTTGTATAGTTATCTTTCCTATATATATGATTAGTAGGAAAAAAAAAAAAAGAAATTTTCAGGCCAAAAAAATCCAAAAATAAATATTTCAGGCCAAAAAAACCTAAAAAAAAAATACATTTGGCATCAGAAAAGAGGGTTCCGGCGTGGAGGCGTGGGGATTGTTCGGGCGTGGAGGCATGGGGATTTGTTCGGGAGCTCTAAATTTCAAGTTGTGCCCTGGGCTTTCAATCCGTGTCGTTAATAGCATATAGCAGAAATTTCATATTATCAGGTGTTATCCCCGAGTCGCCTAGTCTTCATTGCATATAACAGAAATTTCTTGGCTCTGTGGATTGCCTATCTAAATTTGCCCCATTTTTTAAGATCTTTCAATCTCGCTTCCGGTAGCAGTATGATCTGGCAATAGCCGAATTGACGAGCTTCGCTCGAGTCCACCGATCCTTGATAAAGAAGCGAAAATGAGGCCAAGAAAAAGCTCGGCTCGTCTATTCTTAGCACATTTCTTGCCAAATCTAGGTCCCTAACAAATTCTGTTATGGTGAAGGTAGGGAGCATTGTGCATCGTCCTTTAATTTACTACTAATAGATAAAAATTTCATGCGGAACCTGACTGGTGATATCTGGTTTGGGGCTCTAATTTAGAGTTTAATTTCATTAGAATAGCATGTGGAGTTTGATTCCGGCTCCAAAATGCAGGAATGAATTAGTCCACGGGAATGAATTAGGGAAAGCAGACTATGGCTTCCCCAACAGTTGTCAAAAGAAAAGGCTAAATTGCATATAAGTCGGGCATGGATCGAGAATCACGGGACCCGGTTCAATCTTAATGTATTGGGCTAGTTGCCTCTATTATTTGCTTGTGATATAAATAAGCGAGATCCTCACAAGCATCTGGCGATAAGCTTATTACATCATATTAAGCTCACGAAGATCAAAGGGAAAGGTCTGCGTTTAAAAGCGGTTGTCTTAAGATCCAGCTCTGGCAATCTGGGAACTTAAACTTGAAACAAAAGGCCAAGATTTCTAGCCCTAAGCAAAACCCTGCGTTATTTTTCACGAATAAATTTCTTCCCCATTCTGCCCAAAATTGCGAGAACTAGGCGAAGCTCGGTCTAACACAAAATTAAAAGGCCGGATTGAAGCATTCAATGCTTTTTAAAATATTCCTCCTTCAATCGCATGTTCGTGATTGAGATTTTTTGGTCAACTTCGACCTCTTCTTAGTGCTAATCGGGTATCAACTTATAACCACGAAGTCGAATTTTACGCAAATTTTTATGGTCTCTGCTTGAATCGAGAAAATTTTTTTATGCCCTACTAAACTTTCGAAATAGAGCTTTGCTCTCTCGGATACTCGCCCAATGGAAACTTGGATCCTTTCTTGCATGGAATCACAATTATCATCGAATTTGTCCACAATGCGGATGGAATTCAATTTTGTTGCTAGAATACGGGGAAGAACCAAATTATAAGCGTACGCGAATTGAGAGCTTTGGCGAGCCGAATTTCGCGATCGGCGGGCATGAACCCATCGATTTTAGGAGGTCGAAGTTGATCCATTATGTGGAATTCACCATGGAATGAGTTAGAAAGCAATTCAATCGTAGGATTTCGCCCAAATGGATATTAAATTTTAACGACGAATCGCCTGGCACGCCAAGCTAAACAATAAAAACTACCTTCATCAACAGATTTAATTGCTTCCAAGTTGAGCTTCTATCTCTGATTTGAACGCTCAGCTTCTGACGCCTCCATGTTTTCTGGAAACCTTGCTAGCATAACCTCCCACGTGGCGACAATCTAGTTGCAAGTCGACCTGCCCCACAGCGGCTTCGATCAAACTCAGCAGCTTCTAATCAAACATGGCAATACCACACGACGACCACTGATAGCAGGCCTGCCAACTCAATGATGCTAATAAAGCAGCTCCCACTGCCTATTTCGAGGGGGCACCCAATTTACAGGTGCTCACTTTTTTTCAATGGTTTAAATAAATCTTTATTTTATGGTCTCAACAAATTTTTACCTATGATATAAAACGTGTTGTTGTCCCCAATGGTATAGCATATGTTGTTGCCCTTGTGATGGTATAAACTTTTTAAACCATGGCATGAAATATGTTATCACCCCTAACGCCTTAGGCCTATTTATCAATGCCCTTAGGCATAAATATGTCATCCATTGGCATCCACTAGTCTAAGAAATACTAAGGTGCACCATAACGTTAGAACTAGAAAAACAAATACAGATACATATTGGTGCAACATAAATGTAACATAGAATCTCTCCATGCACATTGGGGGCATTGCAAATTGTTTCGAGTTTGGAGCCTACAAAGGATGGGGGTATAGTGTCAACCCTTGTGACAAGTCCTATGTGTAGTGACAAATTTGTGTAGAATACTACTATCTTGACACAAAGTGCTTGTGTTGTGTCAACATTGTGTCTATGCATAGTGTCAAATCTTTTGTCAAAGCAATGACCTCCTTTTGTCAACTTTCTATCGTGCATGTTAAGTAGGTTTTTGCAACAACTTTTGAACAATATTTAAGCTAAGTTGTGCAACTTTTTTTTAAGACTTATAACAAACAATTATCCAAAATTTCATCTAATATCTTAACTGAAGTTTGAGGAGCATTTTGTCAACTTTATATTGCAATTCAAGTGGGTTGTTGCAACAATTTTTTAACAAATTTATAACTCCATCATTATAACATTTCGATGAGATTTATAACATAATGCCATCCAATTTGTATCTAATATATTAGTAGAATTGAGTTTGGTATTCATATATTATTAAAGATTTGGTATTGCGCTAAGGAATGTTACTTGATAGAAAGAATGATTTGGACACAATCAGATGAAGGGGAATAGATAATGGTGAAGGGTGCCCTCAAGATATTTATAATTTTTTGAACAAATCTTGGCCATCCATTTGGCTTGATCTTGGCCCTTCTTTTTGACACCTCATCAATCCTTTGTTTTTTGTCTTCTTCTCCATAACCAAATTTGTCCTTTTGTTTAACAACTAACACAACTTAATATGGGCCCTTGGATCTAACAACAAGCACAAATGAAACGGACCCTTGATCTTCAACCCCCTTTTAGACCTTAATAGTGTTCTTCTATGCTGACCCCGATTTGCCAAAAATCGGGTCAACATCACGCACAAACAAAAAGATGGAGCCGGCCCCCTCGGTCACTGACTTCAACACTTTTCACATTTAAGTACAATTTGGCACAAAGAAGAGCTAAGCGGGGTTTTACGGGTCCCACCATACCTATTAAGAAAATGGGGTTTTAACGGACCCTCCAAACCTATTAAAAAAGATAATATTTTGGAGTTTTAAGGTGTACTCAACACTAAAATGTAACTTGTGCCATATGAAAGATTTTGAAAAATGATGATAGTATTTGGCCTTGGGGTAGAGCTAAAAAATGCAAATGGGGCTATGTCATAAAGATATTGGGGATGGTGAGATAGAGTCGCCTTCAAAGGTGTCGCGTTGCTAGGCAAAGTGTCCAGCAAGGTGTGCAATAAAGCAAATGATAATTTTTTTCACAATAAAGAAGTGGCAAGATAAGATATGTGAAGGTGCAAAAAATGGCAATAATATATGCAAGGTATGGCAAGGCATAACAAGTAGGTGAAAAATAACAAGTGGTAAAGCGGCAACGTGATAAGTGGTGGAAAAAAAAGGAGAAAAAAGATACCAAAATAGCATAAGGCTAAAAAAGTAAGTGTGAGAAAATTAGTGGTTATAAAAAAGGCATATGGAACGAATCGTGGCATGGAAAATCAAAGTGTGTGGCAAAAAGGCAAGCGTGGACGAGAAAGGCAAAACGGGCAAATATCATTATATATATAAAGACACTTTCATGTGTGGGACACATGAGTCGCTGGTCTTCATCTAGGCCGTCGAATCCGAGAGGTTGGATCTTGGCCGCACATTTAAGTGTATAGGCATGTATGGGCATGCATGCATAGGACTTGTCACAAGGGTTGCCACGAGTAGGGCAAAAGAAATGTTACAAGGCCGCCGCGGTAAATTTCTTGTATGGGTAACCCCCATCTTTAAACCGTTGGATCAGAGGGGAAGGCGAAATCATAGCCTTTGATTTTTGTAGGGAAGGTGCAAGGAAGGTTCCTTAAAGGTGATTTGGTGTAGCAGATCTTAGCCGTTAGATCAAAAGGTTAGGATAAATCCTAGCCATTAAGTTTTTATATTAAATTATATTTTTTCTTTTAAATGAGGTGAGGTGGCATCCTCATTAATAAAAATGTAATGAGGTGGCAAAGCATTTATAAGATGGACTTTCTAGGAAGCTTCCTTTTTCTTGTCGCATTCAAACGCGTAGCTTGCACTAGAGGGTCGGATTAAGGTGAGGCCCATGCCTTTGGATTCCTCTCGTAGAGCTTTCCAATGAGTAGTGCTTTGGCACACTAAGTCATAGTTGGAGCCAACTTGATCGGATCCTAAGAATATTCTTATCTTAGAATCTTAATGGAATCTATGGTATGTTAAGAGAATCTAGGGGAATCTTCCGGGATTTTTGAGAATCTAGAGGAATCTCAATAGAATCTTAAAGAATCTATGGGAATCACAAGAGAATCTTTGCGAATCTAGTGATCTATTGGAATCTTATTAGAATCTTTAGGAATCTATAGGAATTGCAAGAGAATCTTTGTGAACCTAGAGGAATCCAGTGGAATCTTCATAAATGTTTGAGAATCTAGGGGAATCTTGATGGAATCTTAGAGAATCTAGGGGAATCTTCATAGGATTAGAGAATCTAGGAGAATCTACATAGAATCTTGGGGAATCTATGGGAATCTTGGGAGAATCTAGAGGCATCTTCATGAAATTACTGAGAATCTAGGGAATCTTAGAGAATCTAAAGGAATCTTCTTAGAATTTTACGAAATCTATGGTAATTTAAAAGAATCTAGAGGAATCTTCATGGAATCTAGAGGAATCTGAATATAGCCTTAGGGAATCTAGTGGAATCTCAAAAGGATCTTTGAGAATCTAGGGGAACCTTCATAGGATCTTAGAGAATCTAGGAGAATCAACATAGAATCTTGGGGGATCTATGGGATTCTTGAGAGAATCTTTGAGAATCTAGGGGTGTCCTCATAAGATGTAAGGGAAGCTAAGAGAATCTAGATAGATTCTTGAGGAATCTATAGAAATCTTAGGTTAGTCTTTGAAAATTTCGGGGAATCTCAAGAGAATCTTCGGACTATGGAAATCTCAAGAGGATCTACATGAATCTGAGGAATCTTCATGGAATACTTGAGAATCTAGGGAAATCTTAGAGAATCTATGAGAATCTATATAGAATCTTGGGGAATGATGTGAATCTTGAGAGAATCTTTGGGAATATAGGGAAATCCTGATGGAAACTTTGAGAATCTAGGGGAATCTTGATGGAATCTTGGAGAACCTGAGGGAATCTTCATAGGATCTTAGAGAGTCTTTAGAATCTACATATATTCTTGGAGAATCTATGAGAATCTTGAGAGAATATAGAGGAACCTTGGAGAATCTAAGGGAATAATGTAGGAGACTCTACATAAAATCCTGGGGAATTTAGAGGAATCTTTTATGATCTAGGGGAATCTCGATAGAATCTTGGAGAATCTTGAGGACTTTCATATGATCTAAGGGAATCTAGGAGAATATACATAGAATCTTGAGAAACGTAGAAGAATCTTGGGATAATCTTTGAAAATCTAGGGGATCTCTGTAGAACTTTAAGAATTTAAGAGAATCTTTCACACTGTATGTGTTTTGCAGGGTGAATCTTGGAATCTTAATGGAATCTATGGTAATTTTAATTGAATCTAGGGGAATCTTTTACGGAATCCTTGAGAATCTAAAGGAATCTCAAGACAATATTGGAATCTATAGAAATCAAAAGAGAATCTTATCTAGAGGAATCAAGGGAATCTTCATAAAACCTTTAGGAATCTAGGGAATCTTGATGGAATCTTGGAGAATCTGGGAAATGTTCATGAGATCTTAGAGAATCTAAGAGAAGCTAAACGTAGAATCTTGGGGAATCTCGGGAGAATCTTTGAGAGTCTAGAGGAATCAAAGAAAATCTTCTTAAAATCTTTGAGAATCTTGGGAAATCTTGGAAAGGAAACCTTTATGGAATCTAAGGGAATGTAGGAGAATCTACAAAGAATCTTGGAGAATCTAATCTTTTATAATCTAGAGGAATCTTAATGGAATCTGGAGAATCTTGAGGAATTTTCATATAATCCAAGGGAATCTAAGAGAATATACATCAAATCTTAAGAAATGTAGAGGAATCTTGGGATAATTTACGAAAATCTAGGGAATCTCTATAGAATCTTAAGAATCTAAGAGAGTCTTTCATCTTTGGGTGTATTTTGTGGGTATTTTTCACACATTTTTGTCACAACCTTCTCCAAATGTGTAGGCCCTAAATAATAATAAACTTGTGTAAATATAAACATGATAAGAAAAGAGGGGAAAGAAAATTTTTGTTGATCGTGGAGCGCAACAAAGCAATTGATGATTGGCGGCTTCTTGATAGGTAGGTATGGCTTCTGATTGAGAATGGCGGATATGGTGGTGGATAATGTGAGATAGATCTTCCTTTTACTCTTCTTTTCTCCTCCCTTCCCATCTCTTGCAGTTGTGGGCGGCCAAAGTAAAAGCAAACAAGTGGTTATGGCGTAAAATTTACGTTCTTCATTCCCTTCCTTTCATCGAAGAAATCCACCCAATAAGCCTTGCATCTTTTTATCGCTGCTCTTGCACTCTTCTCCTTTTTCATTATTTTTCGCAGTCGGCTAAGTATGTGTGGCAAGCAGGGCTATAGCGGATGGATTCGCAACAGGCATGGTGGCTTTTCTGCGGGTTGGACAACATAATCTTTGACTATGGCAAAACTATGCCTGGCTATGGCAAAAGCGCACTTTTTCTTGATTCTTGTGCTTGCGGTAAAAGATATGGTGAGATATGAAGATATCGGAAATT
Source organism: Isoetes taiwanensis (assembly GCA_021234155.1). Classification (NCBI taxonomy): domain Eukaryota; kingdom Viridiplantae; phylum Streptophyta; class Lycopodiopsida; order Isoetales; family Isoetaceae; genus Isoetes; species Isoetes taiwanensis. The sequence goes on along the minus strand of JAJEKV010000010.1, from coordinate 8,371,568 downwards.
TTCTTCTGCGCATACTTGGCTCCGACTTTTAACATGTATAGCATATTTTCTTTTTCTAGATTCGGCTTAGCCGAGCTTGGCTATGGGCTTATCTTGCGAGCCGCAGATTCAACAGAGAGAAACAAGGGGCAGTATCAAGCATCGGACACCTCTCTAAGAGAGGGCAAGAGCGGGACGGACCGGCATGATTTTATAGCATTGGAGTACGGCATTTTCTTTGCTCTCGAAATAATCATAAGCGAAGATCGATTTTCTTGATTTGTCATTCCTTCTCTCTCGACATGCCCCCCGCGTAACAAAACCAACACTTTTTAGAATCGGGGAAGTTGTGTAGAAAAAAAAGATCTTCAAACTTGTCTCTTTTGGCATCTTGTCATTTTTCAAACAAAGCACTATAAATGATCTTGTTGGATCTGGTGAGTATGAAAAAGATGGCAGAGAAAGAGAAAAGGAAAATTTAAGATATGGCAAGAATGAATCATGGAAAAAATTACACAAGCACCAAAACTTGATCCCGGGGGAAAATTAGGATCTCGGTAGGACCAATGCATGTGGACGAGGAGTCTTCGAAGAGGTTTGTAGAATTATGTGGAAAAACGTCATAACACTAGTTATTTTGTAGACACAAAACTAATCACAAAACTGCTTATTGTGGATAGGATTATAGATGATATTTTGTCAGTACCTTGCCATGATGATGATGCTATGTTGTCATTAAAGGCATTTTTTGTCTATCACAATATGGTCATAATACTAGGTATTTTTTTAATACAAAATTAGTCACAACATTTCTTATTGGTTGTCTTATTGTAGATGTATTCTAGCTACTATTTAGGCACTAGCTTGCTATAATGTTGATGTAATGTAGTTAAAGTATTGCCACAAGTTTGACATTTTCTAGATTACCATATAGTTTCAAATTGATTTTGTGTCAATATTATGACATAAATTAAAGCCACAAGCTTGACACAACATTTGACGCTATTGTGGCATGTTTGTGACAAATGATCACAACAAGTATAGTGTCAAGGCCGTGACAATAATTGGGTTTAAACAGGGTTCTCCTTGTGTCAAAAATTAGCGTTACACTAGACACTAGGCAAAAATGAATAGATATACATCTTTGGTCTTTTCATTGGGTGATGTTGGCAAATTTTGGATGACATGGCGAGATGTTGGTGACGTGGACGTGATGGCTAGGACTTTATGCAAGAAATATGACAACCTTTGAATTTTTTGGTAGAGGAGTTTGGCAAGGAATAGAAAAGAGGGCACTTCAAGAGCGTAAAGTGTTGGTTGACTTTCTCCAGTCGAACAAGGCCAAACACCACTGCTTGGTTTGCCTCACCCAGGAGGGAGAGGCATTATGTTATAAATCTCATAGAAATGTTATAATGATGGAGTTATAAATTTGTTAAAAAATTGTTGCAACAACCCACTTAAATTGCAATATAAAGTTGACAAAATGCTCCTCAAAGTTCCGTTAAGATATTAGATGAAATTTTGGATAATCGTTTGTTATAAGTCTTAAAAAAAAGTTGGCACAACTTAGCTTAAATATTGTTCAAAAGTTGTTGCAAAAACCTATTTAACATGATAGAAAGAAAGTTGACAAAAGGAGGTCATTGCTTTGACAAAAGATTTGACACTATGTAGTAGACACAATGTTGACACAACACAAGCACTTTGTGTCAAGATAGTAGTAGTCGACACAAATTTGTCACTACACATAGGACTTGTCACAAGGGTTGACACTATACCCCCATCCTCTTGTTTCCCAGAGTTTGGAGTTGTTCATATTCAATAAGTAACCTCGTATTATGTCTATGCATGTCTGCTGTGTTTTGGCATGTTCATTTGGTCTGATAGGGCAGGTTGCATAGTCTATTTGCTAATCTTTCATTGGCAACAACTTTGCTCTTACCCTATTCAACTCACAATAAATTGTTTCTACTAAAGGTGGCTATATCACCGGTACGCCAATGCACAGTTTACTCTTACCGAGATACAAAGAAGTGAAATAAAGAAAACAAAAGTGTAAGAAGAGCAGCATGCTACTCTGCTCATGGCAATATTTTTCTCAAATATTGTCATTTAAATTTTATCTATGTGATATTCAACAACAAAATGAATTTGAGCAAATGCATTTCATAATTCTACGTCGAAAATTAATCATCTCTAACATATCATTCTACCAATAAAACAACACATTGTTCTAACAATTCTATAGGCAAACATACATATTTTTCAAGGGGCCCATAACAGCATCTTTAAGTTGCCAACCTAGAACAAACAAAGCATTAATTACAACTTACTTGGAAATTTGACCATGAAGGTCTTGAACGATAGGTCTTTCACCAAAGCTTGAACAGTTCGGGCGTTTGAATTCATCCACCTATATAAATAGGCATCCTCGGCAAAAATAGAATTAGACCCAACCGTTGAGAGAGATATCACCCAGGAGGAAGGCGTGAACAAAGACTAATCAAGGTATATTTATTCAAAGTTCTCATCCCATATATATCTTAATACACGGGGCCAATGCTCCCTCTCCATGTCACCCACTTGGGTTCGACCCCCAAAGGTGTACAGGCACCAACGCCGGCTCCGCCGGCGCCAAATTCTTGTATGTAATAATATAATAATAATATAAGTTGTATAGTTTATGTAGATATATAGCAAAACAAATGACGGGCATTTCTATGGTCCTATGGCCTTTCAAATGACATGTGAGTCTTGTAGTTGCCCTTCTCTACGACGGGCAATTGCTAAGTACTGCCCTTCGTTTACCATACAAATTTCTTCCTTCGTTTACCATACGAATTTCTTTTTTACTTGTTTTGTTTTGACTTAGGGCTTTTTCACACGATGTCTTATAATATGGCTGTCCCATTTCATATAAGACATCATTTGTGACTCCAAAGCAAAAAATAAGACACACAAATATAAGTTGTTTTCACACTACAGGGTGTCTTATGTAAATGAGACACTAACAAATACTAGTGTGAAAACCATCACAAAATAAGACCACCTTTTATTTTGAATATGATTGGTCAATAGAATAAAATAGAATATAATAAGTGGTGTCTTATTTTATGGCGGGGGAAATCCCCCGGTATAAAATAAGACTCCATTGCCCTTACCGAACCTATTTAAACTTACCCGAACCTAAATGAGACATGTCTTATATGGTTCCTGTGAAAACCAGTTCTTCTTAAATGTTGACATGGACCAATAGTATGCCTTAAAATATAAGACACACTAGTCGTGTGAAAAGCCCCTTATTTTGACGGGTAAAAATCCTCAAAACAGGCACGAAAGGCGTCAAATTCCAGCCCACGTGAATCAAGTTTTGGACTATGCAAAAATTGATCAGGACATAGACGGGTCAAAAGGGAGTTTCTGAACACTCTGGAACCGGATAAAGACACGTTTTGAAAGAAAATACACGGCAATTGCGTCCAAACCTCAAGTTCCAGACAAAAAAAATGCAAATGGAACATGCCAAACTTGATCACAAACTAAAAGGAGCCGCCATCCGTCGCATCCTATTATTGCAAATACCAAGTTCCTTTCTGGCCTTTCGAATTAGAAACCAATGGCAAATGACATCTCTAATTGATGTTTCAAGGATGGCGATCATTTTTATTCTCTTAATTTGGGCTCCCCTAGCACAAGCTCTTGGTACAGCAGAGTTGAATGCCATGCGAGATATTGCAAAGGCACTAAGCATTTCTGGATGGGATTATTTAAGCAGCACCTCTGATCCATGCCAATGGGATGGAGTTACTTGCAACAAGGAAGGTAATGTTACACAGATTAGTCTAAGTAACAAAAGATACTCAGGAAGCATTCCCAGTTCTATAGGCAACCTTAGTTTGCTGCAAGAGTTGAGCCTGGGAACCAACGCACTGAGTGGAAGCATCCCCCCTGAGATTGGAAACTTGAGCAGCTTGAAAATTCTGCAGTTGGATAATAACAAGCTTAATGGCACCATTCCATCTTCCATAGGCGATCTAACCCACCTGCAGGAACTTGTCATGGCTACAAATAGCCTAACAGGCAGCATTCAGATCACATCGGAAGATTGACGAACCTCACTAAATTATGGCTTCACTCCAACCAAATGTCTGGACCACTGCCTCAGTCCTTTGCCAATTTATCACGTATGTCAGACCTTGCTCTGTCTTATAACTCATTCTCAGGAAATATTTCCTTCATACAGAGCATGCCAATGCTTCAGCTTCTCAAGCTTAATAGAAATAATTTTCTGGTCCAATCCCCAATGTATCCCTTGCCAATCTTACAGTATGTGATTTGGGTTTTAACAATTTCGATGGAAACATTCCAGTAAGGCTTGCAGTGTCCAACTTAAACATCTTGCTTGTAGGGCACAACCAACTGGAAGGTTCAATTCCTCAAGCTTTTGGTAATCTGTCAAAGCTTTCAAGACTAGATGTGTCCCATAACATTTTAACAGGTTCAACAACGCATCTAGCTTCTATAAAAAGAGGGATTTTTTCATTCAACTATTTCGCAGATCAGAATTCCGTTCTAGATCTCAATTGTGATGCATCTTCTGTCAAACAAGAAGTCTGTTTTCCATCTACAACTGGCTCTGAAGGGCTTTTAGAGTTAATGCAGGAGGGGCAGAGATTACAGTTGATGGTGAGACTTTTTGTAGCAGATAGCACAGAGGTATCAACAGGTCTGCATCACATTGGAAACACATCCTGGACAATGGAAATTTCTGGCTTGGAAGGTGCAAATTATTCTACCGATACCTCAAGGGGTGGCAATATATCATCAAAAGAATCAGGCTGGTGTGTATGGTACTGCCAAATGGTCATCAAATTATCTTGCTTACCATGGCACAAATCTGACAAATGGAAACTACAACGTCACCCTCTATTTTGTGGATACATATGTTTATTCCAAAAATGCTAGAGTATTTGATGTTTTCGTTCAAGGGCAGTTGGTGCTTCAGAATTTGGATTTGTGGGCTGAAGCCGGCGGTGATCTTTACACTCGTTCAATAAATGCATCGGTGACAAATGGAACCATATCAATTAAATTGATAGGCAGCCGCTATAATTATTATTACACTATCGGATCAGGCCCAATCATATCTGCTATCTCTGTTACACCTATGAATTCAAACAAGAAATCCTCAAAAGGGATCCTTATTGGTGGCATAACAGGGGGGTTAGCTGCATTCTTGGTGTTAGTTTTTGCAGTTTGTTTTGCTGTAATCCACAGGAGGAGGTCTGCAAGACGCTCTGCTGATAATGAACCTTCAATGCAACTGGTCACCACCAACACCATAGAAAATATAACAAAAATTGGGCCAACCATCTACACATACCAGCAGCTGTGGGAAGCTACAGATGGTTTTGATGAGAAATTTTGCTTGGGAAGGAGGATTTGGGGCAGTGCACAAGGGCATTCTTCCTGATGGCACTGTTGTAGCAATCAAGCAACTGATGAGAAAAAGCAACAAGGATGCCCAAATTTTCAAGAAAGAAATTGCAATTCTAAGCATGCTTCAGCACAAAAATCTGGTGGGAATCAATGGGTATTGTTTAGGATCTGAAAATTCCTTATTAGTTTGTGATTATATGGAGAATGGAAGTCTAGAAAAGGCCCTGTTCACTGGGCCTGGACTTGACTGGAAAACGAGAATGAAGATAGCCATTGGAGCTGCATGTGGGTTGCAATATTTGCATGAGGAATCAAAATATCATGTGATTCACTGTGATGTGAAGCCCGCAAACATTTTGCTGGACAAGGATATGAACGCCTGCGTAGCAGATTTTGGACTAGCAAGATTTTTCAAGGAAAGAACTTCCAAAACAGTGGAAAACAAGGCTGGGACATTTGGTTACATGGCACCAGGTAAGTCAAAAGCATATCATATCCCTTCTCTTGCTTAATTAGTCCATATCATATCGCTAATCCTGCATGAATGCTCCATTTTTTGTAGAGTATATCTACTTTAACGAGTTATCGGACAAGGTGGATGTTTACAGTTTTGGGGTAGTGTTATTGGGGCTATTAAGTGGAGAACGTCCTGTAAGGGTTACTGCCAAAAGCTGGGATGATGATGCTACCTTATCAACAACAATAGTTGAACACGCACATGAGTTAGCTTTGGCAGAACCTTCCAACGTTCTTGCGCTCATTGATGAGAGGTTGAATGACAAGTTTGACAAACAAGAGGCTCTGGACATGAGCATTGTCACACTTCTATGCACAAAGGAAGATCCCAATGTTCGTCCAACAATGAGGCACATTTGGCTTATGCTGAATAAAACAATCACAATACCTCCTTTCCAAATCAAGTGACAACGGGTTCATATCAGGTATAATATACTCTCTCGCTTAACTCGAGGAAGCGGAATTTCAAAATTTTCTACTGCATAGCATTACACGAATTCATAGCTCAAGCAGGCCAGTTTAATAACTAGAGTATCATAGGTATCCCATAATCTGGGAAGACAAAATGTGTTTGCCCATGCCCGTTATTTTTCAGTCATTCCTGGAATGCTATTATAATTTTCATTCCCTTCCATGTAGTCAAGTCTTCTATAATAAAGTCATTACACCAGGTATTCGTTCAGCATTGAATCAATCTGCTAAAATGTCTCAGACCATTTTTATGACCATTTTTCAAGTGAGAGTTGTTCAAACATTGAGCCTTGGATTTTAAGGTGACTCCTTAGCAATGAAATGCAAATAACATATACTTCTTTTGCAGGAGATTGAATCTTTTGGGAACCTTCTCACATGGGCTATAAAAACGACTGGCTGGGCAACAGCAAAATAGAGAGATGCTAGTTAACTTGTGACCTGAAAAGCAAGAAAACTTTCTACAATCTACAATGAATGAGGCATTTTTTATGCTGAATATTTCCTAGAGAAAGAAACAATAACTTCTTGGCAGCCTTCAGTCTCAAAACAACTTGTACATAATCATCATACGAATGTAGAAGTTACTTCTTATGAGATTTTTCGCAAATCAACATGTCACATACTAATCCGGAATACCCAATGGAGCTCAGAATTATAAAATCTCCTTCCAAAATCACGGCATTCTGTAATGCTCAATTTCATGTCTGTGACATGAACCATATTATCACTGCAGTAGGGGTGCACCATCTTTTACCAGACTGAAACCTGCCCTTGCACAATTTCAAAACATTTAACTTCTGTTTGATAGCTCCCATGTTTCTTTTTCCTAGAAATATATCCACAATCAAACCTGCAAATCCACCTCCACAGTTACAGAGGCATCTCCTATAAAAACAGGTAAGCGATCCCTCAACTTCCGTCTACCCAGATGAGATTAGCTCAAGCTGAGATAAATCAAAAATTTCCTTCGTAATACACAGGGCATTGATATCATCATTTATCAAAAAAATACCTCCTCAATTTTATTTGCTGACAGCTTAGGTAAAATGTCTAGGAATCCAAATGACATGAAACTGCCCCTTCAATCACATCATATAGAACCAAACACAGGCTAGAGTCGAGCTTCTATGGCCAGTTGTCCTCACACATTCCTTCTGGAAAAAAGGTGACTTTATATTCCTACATGCAAAAAGCTCATCCCTATTGGAATTCGTCTCTTATCTTGCATAACTTCATGGAAATGAAAGTAAATCCTCTCTATCCTCCAATGCAATATGCCAAGAAACGATATTGATGAAACCAGAAACTAAGAATGCTTCCACTTCTATTATAAACCATTAATGCAACCTATTGGAATTTGTTGGCATGTGGGCATAGAAATAGACATAGCCCTAGACAAGAGGATTGCTGTATTACCTGCTTCTGTTTGATCTGAGTCTAGGGATTTGAATCCCTTGTCAGTACCAACCAAGCTCGAAGGCCCAATACAGCAAACCCACCATGCATTCAAGATGCAGATGAAAAGAAAATCAAAGCGAAAGAGAAAGAGCATGGCCAGTAACTGTTTCTGTGAGTATGCCACATTTTGAATCCTGCTACTACATATTCCATCAAAAAAAATATATATCCACAAGAAATGAACCCACCGCACCATTGGAAAACTTCCCCTTAAGATGTTCGCATATTTACTGTCAGGATGAACCTATTAGATTTACTGTCAGGATGCATATTTACTGTCAGGATGAACCTATTAGATTTTGGTGGCATTTGGGCATAGAAATGGATATACGCAGAAAATGAGATTGCTAGGACTTCAGGATAAATTGAATTAACACACTATAATATGAGAATATCATTGTGAACTGTTTCTTTTCTAAACTTGAACATAGTAATCGTTAGGGGCTATAGACCTCTTTTGAATATCAGCAAGCTGTCATAGACTAACTCACCATGCCTATTATCAGCTGCTCATTGCTTTGATACAAACTTAATGTTGATTCTTCATAATGATGATAGTGTTTCTAATTAACCAGCAAAAAATATGCTTTTAAAATCATGAAGTTCCTTGATGTTCAATCCAATCAGACAAGCCAACCTTCAAACACTTGGGAAGGCTTCTTCTCCATCTACTTATATCAGGCATGAACCCAGTCAAAGCAACAACATTATCACCGCCAAGACGAACATTTCTCTTCAATGTCTGTCCAGGAAAAGCTATCTCTAGGGCATCCAGGGTTTGCTGCATGATGAATAAACCATCTTTACCAAGTTCAGACTCAACACATGCTCCTCCACAATTTACCATAATCCTGCCACCAGGTTTTAACCTCTGCTTTAATAGCACCCATGTTTCTGGTTTTTGAAGTTCTGGAAGGACTACACCTTTCGAAAACATATCCACAATGAGACCAGCAAATCCACCTTCTATTGTTGCATTTGGACTCAAAGCATCTCCAATATGAACAGTTAACCTACCTTTCGGTTTCACATCAATATGTCTGTCGTGTTCGAATCCCTCAACTTCCATGTCCATTCTCTCAGCTAGATCAAGTTTATAGCTTGGACTTGTCAAATAAATCATCTTTGCATCTGTCTCGCGGCTTTCCTGCACACCTTCTAATGCATCTTTTCAGATAAATCGAAAAATTTCCTTGCCATAGCTATTACTGCAGGGTCAAGCTCCCATCCATGCAACTCAATGTGAGGTCAAAAATGATAAATCATCCTAGCAACCGTTCCACCCCCCAGACCATATATTCCAATTGGACCTTCAGGAAGAAGGGGAGGCAAGGAGGCCAGAAAATCACAGTATGACTTGGTTATTATCTTAAACTGATAATGCACACTATGGATATTTCCAGGCCCATCTAAAAGCAACAATCTTGCTCCTGCTAAAGGAGAATCAGCCCATCTAGCTATTTCCAAGACTTGTATCTCACTAAATTGGCTTCTGCATTTGGCGAGGACTTTCACCTCTGTTGCGTTTGCACTCTGAGACCATATCTCAGAAAAATTATTGCTAGATTTCTCTTGCTCGCATGAAATGCTGAAGTTTTCATTTGCTTTTGAAACCGACAAACATTTTGTTGAATAAGAAAAACTAATCCCAAACATACCTCTAGTGAATGCTTCAGATAATAAACGGCGTGCAGGGCGAAGTACCCACGTCGGAACTGCGTCTACAAGAGTAGGAAGAAGAGGCACCTGCTTCAAATAATAAGGCGCCATACTGTGGCCTTCAGGGGGCGCTCCTTTTCGTTGATAACAATAGCCCAGGTACTATGTATTTGCAAATATTTCTGGATTATGGTGACCTTTGATACAGCAACAATAACATGGCCAGCTAAAAAGGAATTATGTGGACAGCCATTTTTCAGGATTTAGGTGTTATGGACAAGCAAACGTTATTGGATTTAGGACATTGCAACGATGACGTGTGGCAGCACTATACTGCAACCAGTTCTTTGTTTGCTTGGCATTGTGAAATCACGAGACAATAATGTGTTCCTATGAAAAACAGTGTTTGCTTGGAAGGTTAATGAAACGTACTTTGGTGATGATGGCACCTGGGCTGTGGCTCGAAACCTACGTGGATTTGTGGCTGAGAAAGGGCAATGGTTTCTTCTGTGTTCTGGATTGGAGCGCGCGTGGAGGCAAATGCAGGTGGATGCTGAATCGGCTGCATGAGTTGTCGATCCGCTTCTTATGCCTAATTCGGCTTCTGTAGGTGTCGATTCTGCCTGGCCGAAAGAAAAAGAGGTGAGCAAGCAAGCAAGATCCGCCAGGCAGATTTTCTAGCATGTATTAATTTGGTTGTTGCAGTTGTTGGGGTTGGCATCCGACGGATTTAGCTTCCACGTATTTTCCTTTTGCTTGTTGTGTACTTTAGCTCTTGCCCGTAAAATCTATGGTCGACTGCCTCTGAACAACAGAGTTGTACATCACAGTGCCAAAAGCACTCGGATTCCTCAGATGGAAAGACATTGGGCATAGGGGTGCTGTCGCTCTGAAAAAAGGCATCCGGCACCAGCGGCCAAATCCGGCAGCAGCGACCAAGCGGACCCTCTGCACAAACCCTGATTCAGTTGTTTTCCTTGCCGATGATATTCCTTCCCAAGATCTGAGTTCAATGATGATTCCTCTACTGAAGCTTCATCATAACCAGTTTTTCTTCCTAGTTTCAGAAGACGGTTGTTAGTACTGTCATCGTTTTGATTCGCTCCTATCAGTTGTTCGCATAATTCTGATGTTCATATTAAACATTAATATTTTGATTCTTCATGGCATTGGCATTGTTCAGGCAGAGTCTGCCCAGGAAATATTAAGCTGCCCATTTGTGCAAAGCAAGTTGAGAAGCCTTATGAGCTTTGGATTTATCTGGGGTTCGATTCCCCGGGCTCTTGTCATTCTGTGGTGTTCTTCATGTTCTTGCCTCATGAAGTGTTGCCATGCAATAATTGGTCATGTTGTTTTCATACTGTACTGCATTGTAGCGAAAATACTATTTTATGCAATGGTATGTGCCTTAATAATGTCCCCTTAAAAGTCGGGTCAACAGGGGCCAGTTTGACCTACAAAAGACCCGCTTTGAACGTTGTGGATTTATGGATAGGGAATATGCTCCCACATGTGCTCCAATCCAATGGCCAAAAAGCCATAATACAAGGTTTAGCCAATAATGTTTCCGCAATCAAAAAGGGTATTTTTGTAACATATGATTCTTGAAGGTTTTATGATGTATTCGTATAAGAATACGTAGAATGCTGATGCTAGACTAGTGGATGCAAAATAGAAGCATTATTCCTTATTGGTTTTTTTCCCTAGGGTTTTTCGACGTTGTGCTATGGATTGCGCTCAGATTTGTTCTATTCTGGACACGTGCACAGGTGTTGGAAGTGGATGGCTGCAGGAAGCCATGGCTCCAGAACTTCTGGTTTTGGAAGGCCTTTGGTAAGGGCGGCCGAGCTTTAGCGATGCTCCACAGGGCATGCCATAGCAGGATCAGCGGGGAGGGGGTGTTTCAAATAAAGGATATAAATAAAGAACAGAATTTCCTCTGTTTAACTACGGATTGCATGCGCCAAGGTATGGGCCGTTTGCAAAACAAGGGTAGTTCAAACTCTGTTGTGGCCACGTCTTCTTCTGCTTCAGCATTTGATTTGAAAGCTCAAGTGTGCTGTTCCAGGGGCTTACAAATTCATTTTTCAAGGCCGTCCAGACCCCAAATTGATTGTTCATCTAATTGTATGCTTACCTGTTATTTTGCTACATATTCTAAACGAGGTGCACCCTGGACTACCACAGCCGTCGAATTCATCGATTCTATGGCCTAGATCATATGTTGGGGCCTCTGTGCACCTCTCCTTTCGCTTATAGTCATTTATGATTGGAGGCGCCTATGATTTTGAAATATAAAATACGATTTTGTCTAAGTTTTTGAGGGAATATCGAACCTCTATTTAACCAATATATTCAGTGAGCTAATGTGATTATTTTTTATCTTGAATGTATGTTTTTTTGTATAACAACCCATTCAATTGTTTTAGGGATATATGTTCTATAGTTCCAGGAATTGTTTTTTTTTACATCCATGTCAGATCCCCCTGAAACCGCTGTTATTTTGCTATATATTTGTAGGGCATACTGGTGAATTGCCCTCTAGGTTTGCTAGACGGATACTGAGTTAGGAACTATATTTGCTTGGTTCTATGGTCTAATAACCGTGGTCTTAGTTTAATATTATAGCTTTAAGTACATATTTATGGGTTGGTAAGACCTTCATGGTTGAAAAACCTATCTTTATGTACCTTGAAAGAATTGGCACGGTAGTTGACACTGAAAATGGCATAATTGCATGTAAGAATGCGGTGGAAATTTGATGCCTTGGACATTTTGGGCATTGTTCTAGAGTTGTTGGTGCAGGTTATTATTTAGCCTCAAAGTGAGCTTATGACCTTCACAAAAGTTTAATAGTTTTCATTGCTTTTAGGATACAAAAACTAACAGTGGCATATTTCTAACCTTTGAAAACCTTCAAGTCACTTCTGCATATCGATTTAGGGTATGTGATTTAATTTAATTTGAAATGCATTGCGCCTTAGACGAAGGCAAAAAATTGCCTATATTGGCTAGAAGAAGGCAAAAAATAAAATCTATGGATATGAGTTGTCCTAGAAATCAAGACCGATAATGGCAAGCAAGTGCATATACACTTCTTTCTCTGTGTCTTACATAAAAGATAAGTTAGGGAAACATAAAAGATAAGTTGGAGCTTTCCCTGGTAGTTCTATTCTATTCTATTCTATTCTATATTATTGATCTTTATTATTTCACATTGAAATATTTTTGAATGATTTTTGGTTGGAAACGAACATCGAAATACTTTTGAATGATTATGGTTGAAAACGAATTTTTGTGTAGATATACACAATGGACTTAGGGCTTACATCGTTTGCACTTACCTAGAGAAGGCCTACGCTGTAATGATTCACAACAATGGACCATACCTTTTATCTCTTCTAAACATAATACCAGACTTCTTCAAACAAATCATAATCTTATAACCTGTAAACTGTCCAGGTTTGCTAGACAATCCACAGAATAAACGGTTAGCAATGACAAAATGAACTAAGTATGAAATAAGACGACAAATAAGCACAGATCCAATAAACATAGCATACGAGTTACACCAATAACTCAGATTGGTCAAGCTCTTAGTTCACCAAAACTAGAGCTAGATCCAGATGCATTAACCAGTCTTTGGTAGTTCACCGCCCAACCGGGTCACTCGGTGCAAAGAACTGGCAGAATTATGGCAAGGCTTGCTAGCAATAGCAAAGTAACAAGCAAGGGCAGTCTAACAAAACATGAATGCGGTCACAGATATTCGAATTAGAGTTAAAGCTAAAGTAGTTTGTCCAAAAGGGTGAGAGCATGTTAGGATGTGCCAAAAAAAGTATCTAAAAGGTAGTTTTTGAGTACTTTTTCTGCAGGTACCTAATTGATATTAAAAGTACCTAAATCAAAGCTAATAGTCAATATTTTTGCTTCATGATTGAGAGTAATAAAAGCATGATGTCTTAGAGCACTTTTCATATCACCCATTATCATGAGCATGAAGCAATATCACCATATGTGAGTACCCAGTGGATATTTTAGGTAGGTTCCAAAAGTGGTACACCCTAACATGCTTTAACCCAAAAAGGTGGTCGTCTAATAATAACTACTCATGCCCATCACATCTTTTCACTCCTATCTAAAGCATGTTCCTTTTTTAATTTTTCCTATCTTCTTTGATGCAAAAAAAATTTGGGAGAGACACGTGTCTTTGAAAAAAAATGAAAAAAAAAAAGAGTGACGGCTTCTAAGGAGAAGACTGTATGCAGCATTGCAGCATTGGTAACACATAATCTTCCTAGTTGTAGATTTTTTTATGGCTATGAAAAGCACCAACAGAGAGGTCATTTTCATTTCTTCGGCAATAACTAACCATGATGTCATCGGCTTTGCATTTATGAAGCAATATTCTCTCAGCTCTGGTAATCATTTTAAACAGTATTCACCTACGCTTGACACCTGGAAAAAAAGCTAATGTACGCATGTGACATGATGGTTCCCTTTCTTGCTCTGCAAGCAATCCTAGCTATATATGATTTCTTGGCTTTGCAAGCAATCCCGGTTCCTTGCTTTGCAATTCGCATGAACCAAAACAGAGACCTTCTTCAATGGATCTGTGTACGAATTAGTGAAATTGGTGTGTTTCTCAAGCAAAACTCCTTGATCCTTCTAGGCAAGTACATGGGTTTCTAGGCAAATGGGTCGGATTTCCCAGCCCAATTGGTGGGTTTCTCGGGCCAATCTATAAGTCTCAGCCCAATCGATGGCTTCCTCAATCCAACTTGTGGATTTCTAAACCCAATCTATGGATTTCTGCTTCAGCAACATGCAATATTGTTTGAGAAATTATATCAGCAACTAGAGATTTCAGTTGTGGCTCTGCTTTAGATATATGGTGTATGGCTTGAACACTAATCAAAATATTTACAGGTAGAGTTGCTTGGGATTATATCGCTAAACCTTTCGTGGTTCTGTACCAGATTGGATGTTCTGATGAAATCCCAGAAATCCCCTGTTCTTTATCTGCTAAAGGGCAGGAGTTTTTGAAAAATGTCTTTGCACAGCCTTCTGATCAATGGACTACTATCCGATTGCTTGCTCATCCTTTTGTTACCCAAAATTTGCCTGTTCTTTGCTAAACTTTCCCTGTCATTGCCTGGCTCTCCTAATAGTGTTCTTCAATTCGACAATTCTAGGAATTTTGAATGGGAAGAGGATGACTTGAATTGGAGCAAAATGTTTTTTCTGGAACCTGATTTCTGTCGGATTTGTTCAACTGTGCAAAATTTGGGTTGCCCAAGCATGAAATTTTAATGGCAAGTGCGGAATCAGCCTGGTGTTGCTCGGATCCAAGAAATTTTCAAGCAGTGATGCAGAGAATTGAAATGGGTGTTATGCTGCCTCTTGCCCCTTTAGGCCCTCCTGTAACATATTATCTCCACTGCCTCTTCTATCAAAACTCTTGCCAGCTTGGCAAAGCGACCTGGCACAAGACGGAGGAAGAGAAACGTTCGCGGCGGCCTTGGCCGCCGCGATAAGTAACTTGTATAGTTTAATAGTTACGTTCTACCTTTTCCTTTGAAACTAATTTTGGCTTTAGTTATTTCTATATTTATCTTTGACTTTTGAATATAAGAATACAATCTTGGCTCAACTATATTTAAACTCTAGAACTTTAACCATTAAATAATATCTTGCCTCCAAGATATTATTTACCATAACTATTATAAGGTTTCATTGCCATTTATTTGCCTTGTTTTGCCCATAATTTGCCATTCTCACACACCCATACTAGTCCACCAAGACTAACGTCCAAGACCACTCCCCCGAGCTACCATATTCATAACCATTCTTCCCTTTTTGGAAGCAACTGACCTCAGTCGTAAACCACAAATTAAGCACCAACTCAATTTGTACATGAGCATCAACTCAACCCATTTTAAGAACCAAAGGCTAGTATTATGATCTCACAAATAGCACCAACTATTTATGACAATCACAACAGTTGTGGCTAAAGATTAAGATAAAGATCCAGATATATTAGCAAAACTTAAGATCTAAGTTTAAGTTTTAACATAAAGGCAAGATTAAGGAAAGATCAAGGTTTTCGTCGAAGCACCGACTGCAACCAGTAGCACCAACTACTGCACAAAACTCTAGACACCAATATAGAATTTCAATGTCATCCATTAACATCAATACCTGTGGCACCAACCATTGTGCAACTAGTAATGGCATGATCATTCATTAGAAGGAAGCAATACAATCATAAAATAGATTTACAATTTCTCTAAAGGCCAAATCCTTTAAAATCTTTAACAGATTTTGAAGTCACCTCTACTTTTAAACTACAATTTCTTACAGACAGATATTCATTATTAAGACATCTTACTAATACAATGGGCTGCAATTTACATTGTTTAGAATTCGTTAGTTTGACACAGTTCAAGATTTGTCAAGGGTAGAGAGTCCAGATAAAGATTGATCCATCCACCATAGATACGCCCTCCATAGATGCAGGAAAGTTTCAACGGAGATCCATCCTGGCCAAAGAGATGGATTGTTAGTTCTGGTTAGGCTTGATTGGAAGGAGATCTATTTTGGCAAATGAAATGGATTGATAAGGAAGATTAGGCTCAGTCCCCTCTACTTATTCCACGTCACCAATCACCTGCACCTATATGTTTCCTGCAACAAACAATTCTTTCATACTGATATCCAAAGGTTGATTACTCTGGGTAGAATCAAATTGGAAAGAATGATCCAAGAAGTTAAAATTTTAAATTCATAGAAATAAGATCATTTAGATTCTCAGGAGGAGGAATTCTATTCCAGTTTGCAATCACTGGCACCAACTAGATGACTTACAAACATCAAGAATAGCCAGAATAAGGTTCTCTATTCTGTTTACAATCTCCAGCACCAACCAGAAGTCTTTGCAAACTTTAGGAATAGCTTGGCTCTGATACCAATTGTTATGGTTCACAACAATGGACCATACCTTTTATCTCTTCTAAACAAAATACCA
This sequence comes from Isoetes taiwanensis, assembly GCA_021234155.1. Classification (NCBI taxonomy): domain Eukaryota; kingdom Viridiplantae; phylum Streptophyta; class Lycopodiopsida; order Isoetales; family Isoetaceae; genus Isoetes; species Isoetes taiwanensis. The sequence continues at coordinate 8,355,013 of JAJEKV010000010.1, read as the reverse complement.
GACTTCTTCAAACAAATCATAATCTTATAACCTGTAAACTGTCTAGGTTTGCTACACAATCCACAGGCTAAACAGTTAGCAATGACAAAATGAACCAAGTACGAAATGAGACGACAAATAAGCACAGATCCAATAGCAAAGTAACAAGCAAGGGCGGTCTAACAAAACATGAATGCGGTCACATGGTCAAGGAGATATTCGAATTAGAGTTAAAGCTAAAGTAGTTTGTCCAAAAAGGTGGTCGTCTAATAATAACTATTCATGCCCATCACTTCTTTTATAGTTTAATAGTTACGTTCTACCTTTTTCTTTGAAACTAATTTTGGCTTTAGTTATTTTTATATTTATCTTTGACTTTTGAATATAAGAATACAATCTTGGCTCAACTATATTTAAACTCTAGAACTTTAACCATTAAATAATATCTTGCCTCCAAGATATTATTTACCATAACCATTATAAGGTTTCATTGCTATTTATCTGCGTTGTTTTGCCCATAATTTGCCATTCTCACACACCCCTGCTAGTCCACCAAGACTAACGTCCAAGACCACTCCCCCGAGCTACCATATTCATAACATACGCCAAAATTATGCGGCTACCTTGGTCCGATATGAAGGCATGACCGATTAAATCATTCATTTCGAATTTGCTGGAAATAGCATAAAGACACTTTCGGATCTGCATGTTGCAGCCGAAAAATAGGTCGCCAGATCTTGTTGCCAAAGATATTGCCTGTTGGAGATGTCGGCTTCATTCCAACATGACAATCAGGTAAACTGAAAGCCGGATTATTTGTGGCAGGCCGATTTGCTTCAAGATCCGGATCTTGCTTATGCTACAAACAGATAAGTTGCTTTATGTTTCTAAATAGACAGTTGTGCTTTTGATGGCAAACAAATGCATAGCAGCCGCAAAATAGATTATAATCTATTTTGAGGTAGTCGCTTGGCCCAAAATCTCTAGTTCTGGATGAGGGTTTTGTTTGCTCGGTCTGCAACTCAGACCAGTTCTATTTTAGAGATAATCAATATGCTCTTGGGATTTGTCTACAGATCTTTAGCCAGAAGGCCTTGGAAATAGAATAGCCTTCGATAATGGCATGGGCTTCGATGTTACATCTGCTCAAATATGGCCAGTGGATACATAACAGAGGAAATTGACCTGTATGGTCCTAAAATATGATCTCAGGTTTGAGCAAATTTTTACATTATGCTCTGTTGCATCTGGTGCGGTTTTATCTTTTGTTATTGATTAAATATTTTGAAATTAAATTACTGAAATAATGCCAAGCCTTAAAAAATCTTTAACAGCAGGAGGAATAGATCTTGCAGCAGGGTAACAATATTGCAAGTTTAGATCTACACTGGATATTTAAGGCCGTGGAAATCGTGGCCACTAATGCCGTACTCATGCCTAATTATGTTCCTGCTCTAACACAGATATGGCATAGGCTCTTGGATACCATATAATAGCCACTTGGCCTAGCAAGATAGCAAGAATGGAGATTCCATTTTGTGGGAGTGGGTGTTTCTGCTTTAAAATTTCAGTTGGAGCAATTTCGATTGGAAGACTTTGATGAATGATAGATCAAATGTTCCCATTAAGGTTTGACATATTGAATCAGAATGATATTTGCTTATGATTTTTGAGTGATATGATTTGCATGGAGTTGAGGAGGTCATGGACCTGCCAAGATCATTACTGACATTGCGGCTTTTTGTTGCAGGAAATATAAATTTTAAGGGTGCGACTTCGTGAATTTGTTGATGAAAGAGAAAGGTGGTTACTTGTATTTAATTTCCTGGTCAATGTTTGTTGTTATTTAATAGAGGATTCCACAGGTGGATGCTAAATCGGCTGCATGAGTTGTTGATCCGCTTCTTATGCCTAATTCGGCTTCTGTAGGTGTGGCGAAGCCTGCAGATGTCGATTCTGCCTGGCCGAAGGAAAAAGAGGTGAGCAAGCAAGCAAGATCCGCCAGACAGATTTTCTAGCATGTATTAATTTGGTTGTTGCAGTTGTAGGGGCTGGCATCCGACGGATTTAGCTTCTGTGTATTCCCCTTTCAGTCGGATTTAGCTTCCATGTATTTTCCTTTTGCTTAAGATACATGTATTTAGCTGGAAAATTGGTTGTTAGCTTCCATGGAAAATTGATTTAGCTTCCATGTATTTTCCTTTTCCTTTATTGGAAAAGCAAAGCTTAAGATCTAAGTTTAAGTTTTAACATAAAGGCAAGATTAAGGAAAGATCAAGGTACCGACTGCAACCAGTAGCACCAACTACTGCATAAAACTCTAGACACCAATCTAGAATTTCAATGTCATCCATTAACATCAATACCTGTGGCACCAACCATTGTGCAACTATTAATGGCATGATCATTCATTAGAAGGAAGCAATAACAATCATAAAATAGATTTACAATTTCTCTAAAGGCACAAATCCTTTAAAATCTTTAACAGATTTTGAAGTCACCTCTACTTTTAAACTACAATTTCTTACAGACAGATATTCATTATTAAGACATCTTACTAATACAATGGGCTGCAATTTACATTGTTTAGAATTCGTTAGTTTGACACAGTTCAAGATTTGTCAAGGATAGAAGAGATTTTAACGTCACGCCACAAGGCAGCGTCCTATCGGACATGTGACACTTTACAACACACCCAGATGGGTCCTGCCCCCACCACTTTACATTGCTGAAGTGGGTCCTTCCCCCACCAACTTTACATTGCATGGCCACTTTCACAACGAGGCGTTGAACCCGTGACATTGAAGAGAGTCCAGATAAAGATTGATCCGTCCACCATAGATATGCCCTCCGTAGATGCAGGAAAGTTTCAACGGAGATCCATCCTGGCCAAAGAGATGGATTGTCAGTTCTGGTTAGGCTTGATTGGAAGGAGATCCATTTTGGCAAATGAAATGGATTGATAAGGAAGATTAGGCTCAGTCCCCTCTACTTATTCCACGTCACCAATCACCTGCACCTATATGTTTCCTGCAACAAACAATTTTTTCATACTGATATCCAAAAGCTGATTACTCTGGGTAGAATCGAATTGGAAAGAATGATCCAAGAAGTTAAAATTTTAAATTCATAGAAAGAAGATCATTTAGATTCTCAGGAGGAGGAATTCTATTCTAGTTTGCAATCACTAGCACCAACTAGATGACTTACAAACATCAAGAATAGCCAGAATAAGGTTCTCTATTCTGTTTACAATCTCCAGCACCAACCAGAAGTCTTTGCAAACTTTAGGAATAGCTTGGCTCTGATACCAATTGTTATGGTTCACAACAATGGACCATACCTTTTATCTCTTCTAAAAAAAATACCAGACTTCTTCAAACAAATCATAATCTTATAACCTGTAAACTGTCTAGGTTTGCTACACAATCCACAGGCTAAACGGTTAGCAATGACAAAATGAACTAAGTACGAAATAAGACGACAAATAAGCACAAATCCAATAAACATAGCATACGAGTTACGCCAATAACTCAGATTGGTCAAGCTCTTAGTTCACCAGTCTTTGGTAGTTCACTGCCCAATCGGGTCAATCGGTGCGAAGAACTGGCAGAATTATGGCAAGGCTTGGTAGCAATAGCAAAGTAACAAGCAAGGGCGGTCTAACAAAACATGAATGCGGTCACATGGTCAAGGAGATATTCGAATTAGAGTTAAAGCTAAAGTAGTTTGTCCAAAAAGGTGGTCGTCTAATAATAACTATTCATGCCCATCACTTCTTTTATAGTTTAATAGTTATGTTCTACCTTTTTCTTTGAAACTAATTTTGTCTAGTTATTTTTATATTTATCTTTGACTTTTGAATATAAGAATACAATCTTGGCTCAACTATATTTAAACTCTAGAACTTTAACCATTAAATAATATCTTGCCTTCAAGATATTATTTACCATAACCATTATAAGGTTTCAATGCTATTTATTTGCCTTGTTTTGCCATAATTTGCACACACCCATGCTAGTCCACCAAGACTAATGTCCAAGACCACTCCCTCGAGCTACCATATTCATAACATACGCCAAAAGTATGCGGCTACCTTGGTCCGATATGAAGGCATGACCGATTAAATCATTCATTTCGAATTTGCTGGAAATAGCATAAAGACACTTTCGGATCTGCCTGTTGCAGCCAAAAATAGGTCGCCAGATCTTGTTGCCAAAGATATTGCCTGTTGGAGATGTCGGCTTCATTCCAACATGACAATCAGGTAAATTGAAAGCCGGATTATTTGTGGCAGGCCGATTTGCTTCAAGATCCAGATCTTGCTTATGCTACAAACAGATAAGTTGCTTTGTGTTTCTAAATAGACAGTTGTGCTTTTGATGGCAAACAAATGCATAGCAACCGCAAAATAGATTATAATATGTTCTGAGGTAGTCGCTTGGCCCAAAATCTCTAGTTCTGGATGAGGGTGTTTGCTCGGTCTGCAACTGACCAGTTCTATTTTAGAACTAATCAATATGCTCTTGGGATTTGTCTACAGATCTTTAGCCAGAAGGCCTTGGAAATAGAATAGCCTTCGATAATAGCATGGGCTTTGATGTTACATCTGCTCAAATATGGCCAGTGGATACATAACAGAGGAAATTGACCTGTATGGTCCTAAAATATGATCTCAGGTTTGAGCAAATTTTTACATTATGCTCTGTTGCATCTGGTGCGGTTTTATCTTTTGTTATTGATTAAATATTTTGAAATTAAATTACTGAAATAAGGCCAAGCCTTAAAAAATCTTTAACAGCACTTGCAGGAGGGTAACAATATTGCAAGTTTAGATCTACACTGGATATTTAAGGCCGTGGAAATCGTGGCCACTAATGCCGTACTCATGCCTAATTATGTTCCTGCTCTAACACAGATATGGCATAGGCTCTTGGATACCATGTGATAGCCACTTGGCCTAGCAAGGTAGCAAGAATGGAGATTCCATTTTGTGGGAGTGGGTGTTTCTGCTTTAAAATTTCGGTTGGAGCAATTTCGATTGGAAGACTTTGATGAATGATAGATCACACGTTCCCATTAAGGTTTGGCATATTGAATCAGAATGATATTTGCTTATGATTTTTGCGTGATATGATTTGCATGGAGTTGAGGAGGTCAAGTTTCTTGAGCATGATTTTCCTTCCAATGGACCTGCCAAGATCATTACTGACATCGCGGCTTTTTGTTGCAGGAAATATAAATTTTAAGGGTGTGACTTCGTGAATTTGTTGATGAAAGAGAAAGGTGGTTACTTGTATTCAATTTCCTGGTCAATGTTTGTTGTTATTTAATAGAGGATTTCACAGGTCTCCATCAATTTCCAAGAATAAAGGAGCAAGTACAGATTTCCTGGCAGCCCAAGTCCAGTTTATCAGAGATAACGGTGTATATATTTATACAATAAAAGCATTCCAGCTGCATCTTGTACATTTCTATACTTTTATCATATCAATAAAATGCCCATTCTAATGTATCACTGTGGCTTTAAAGCTCCCAATTTGGTGCTCTTTTTAATTGCGAATATAAGTTTCAAGATCCTTTAATGGCTTAATCAGCTATCTTTATAGCAATATGAGTAACAGTAAAATGCTCTGCTGATAACTATCCTGACGAAAGTCTTGATGCATATTCTAACGATTCCCTGACAATTGCAGTGACGAAAAGTCTGACGAATTTGGCGACAAAAATTGTGACGATTTTTCTGATGCTTTTCCTAACGATTTTTTTGACGCTTTTTCTGACGATTTTTTTGATGTTTTTTCTGACACATCATCGTCAGAAGAACTGACGATTTTTCTGACGATTATTCTGACACTGCATCGTCAGATAATATTCGTCAGGTAGATTGTTAGCCAGTAGTGTCTGGGCATTTCTCTGTTTTGTGAAGACCATCTGACGATTTTTCTGACAAAATACGCTTATTCTCTTGTAGTGAATCGGTTGGATTCTCATCAAAGCACTAACGCCATCTTCTTGTTTCCCCTTTCCGGCAGATCTTCTGCCATATCAAAACTATTCAGCCATATCCGAGCTATCTGACGTCTTGAATAACAAATTCTGCATATTCTAATCAGAAGGAAGAATTGGAGGATTCAAAACTGGAAATGGCAGAATGCCCAGCCAGGTTTCTCTTTGGAAAGTGAGGAGAACCTCTGTTTTCCCTTTTCTTCTCTTCTTATTCTGTAGCTTTAGGAGTGTGGGCACCACACCGGGGTTCAACTTCCCGGGCTATGTCATGGGTTAGGAAACTGCTACAAATCTCTTATCTCGAGGGGAGGTTGGTTTGGGTTATGCTTAGCATGGACAACCATTGAATTGGATTTCATATGGCGACATGTCTTCATCATATGGTAAGCCCTGAGCATTGGATTGGAACTGGGGTTCGATTCCCCAGGCTCATGCGATTGTGTAATGTTCTTGATGTTCTTGAGTGATAGTATTCTATTGTAATGGTGGAATGTTACTTATGGAGTAGTCGATTCTATTGCTTTCTGGAACACCCTGAGCATTGGATTGGAACTGGGGTTCGATTCCCCAAGCTCATGCGATTATGTAATGTTCTTGATGTTCTTGAGTGATGAAGTATTGTATTCTATTGTGATGGTGGAATGTTACTTATGGAGTAGTCGATTCTATTGCTTTCATACTGTACTGTATAAATGGCAGAATATTTATTTATCCAATGGTGTATGCTTTAATAGTGCCCCCTTTAAAATCGGGTCTTAACCATAATACATGCACATCACGAGACAATAATACCTTCAAAAGATTCCCATATGTACAAGTTTACGTCAACTTACTAGCCCGAAGGAGCTCATTCCACCCTATAAACAGGGTTCAAATTTAGAAATCTCGATAACTAGAAGAAATGCCTGCTAATATTCAAGACTATCGAAAATATTCAATATTTAGTGTAGTTTCCCAGAAATCCCTAAAAAGTTTTATGGAAATGGCCTGAAAATTCGCCGGAATTTTTTTCTTGTTAATGGAAAATTTTAAGAAATGCCGAATTTTTCAGGGACCCTGCCTGTAAAGGGCTCCGGCGGTGCCGCCAGAAGAGACGGCGCACTCGCGATGACGGAGCACTCGCGGCGAAGCCGCCGAGTCTGGCGGCGCTGTCGAAGCCCTTTACATGCGGAATGAGCTGAGTCCGGGCAATTACCGGACGTAATGACCAAATGGTTCAAATTTCCAAGAACAGCTTTGCGTCATCCGGCCCTGAGACCCTGCACAAATAGATGAAGCAAAAGCCCTGAGATCCAACACAAATAAATGAAGAAAAAGCCCTGGGATCTGGCACAAAAATAGATCTGAGATCCGACATAAATAGATGAGGCAAAAGCCATGAGATCCGAACAAATAGATGAAACAAAAGCCGGGAAAAATAGATGAGCTTAGATGGAAGCAGAGGAAGCAAAGGATGTCTAAGGGCATGGCGTCTATGGCTTTAATCCTCGTTGTTTTGGGTCTCCTCAAATTCGTAGCTCCGGCAGTAGCAGAGCTGGTGGATCCATGTTGTCTCGGGTTTATTACAGTCCAAACTTGCACTGCAAATAGCCTGCGCTGATTAGAGAAGAAAAGCCCTGCGATGCAAATGGCCAAAAACAGGGCTAGTGGCGGGGAAAGGGGGCTAGTGGCGACGCCACTCCGAAGCTATTATTATGCCTTATAATCTTAAGGCAATAATGGCATAATTTGAACCATTTGGACGTTACTTCAATAGAAGGAAGAAAGGAAGGAAGTATATTTATAGATGCGCATACACATCAATCGTAGGTTAAGTACTTGAAGCTACATCACCATCAAATAAGACTTCCTTGATCTTTCAATGAGATTGCCGATAAGTCGGGACCTTGAAATATAGATTTTGTGAAGACAAAAACATTCATCCATCATGTCCAAATTGTCCAAGCTCTTACTATATGGAAAAATGCTCTTTTTATAGCATGCCATTCCATTCTAGCCAAAGTATGCGTAATAGTTTAAAACTTATTGAGCAATCAAAGTTCGCTTTACTCACTAAATTGCTCGTGTCTTTTCTATTGTAGAAACCATTACGCTCATCATTAGATCCTAAGTTAAGTTTGGGCAAGCCATTTTTCAACTAAGCACCACTACATATTTGAATATGTCATATACAAGCATGTTGTTTTTTAAAATACTGCTGCATTTTGCTCATAGATCGTGCCTTTTTGTTACATTAAGAAGTCGACTTTATAGTATCTATTGTAGATATGAAAAATCAGCATATAGATGTTGTAGCGAATTTGAACAAGTGAGAGGTGGATTAGTTTGTACTTTAATACTTTGTATAACTTATTATTACTATATTTGCTTCACTAACTTTTTCTCTGATGTGTTTCTTGGAATAGTCGTTACCATGTGAGAGCATATGTCTTTGGGCACAATGTGTGGTGTCCATGATATCTTTACCACTGGAGATGCCAAACCAGTTTGATGGTTTGACTTGTAGAATATCCTTAAGATTCACGTGAAATAGAAGATTAAAAATTTGTTGTTCCAGACGTTACTTCAATAGAAGGAAGAAAGGAAGGAAGTATATTTATAGATGCGCATACACATCAATCGTAGGTTTACTTGAAGCTACATCACCATCAAATAAGACTTCTTGATCTTTCAATGAGATTGCCGATAAGTCGGGACCTTGAAATATAGATTTTGTGAAGACAAAAACATTCATCCATCATGTCCAAATTGTCCAAGCTCTTACTATATGGAAAAAATGCTCTTTTTATAGCATGCCATTCCATTCTAGCCAAAGTATGCGTAATAGTTTAAACTTATTGAGCAATCAAAGTTCGCTTTACTCACTAAATTGCTCGTGTCTTTTTCTATTGTAGAAACCATTACGCTCATCATTAGATCCTGTTAAGTTTGGCAAGCCATTTTTCAACTAAGCACCACTACATATTTGAATATGTCATATACAAGCATGTTGTTTTTTAAAATACTGCTGCATTTTGCTCATAGATCGTGCCTTTTTGTTACATTAAGAAGTCGACTTTATAGTATCTATTGTAGATATGAAAAATCAGCATATAGATGTTGTGGAAGAATTTGAACAAGTGAGAGGTGGATTAGTTTGTACTTTTAATACTTTGTATAACTTATTATTACTATATTTGCTTCAATTAACTTTTTCTGATGTGTTTCTTGGAATAGTCGTTACCATGTGAGAGCATATGTCTTTGGGCACAATGTGTGGTGTCCATGATATCTTTACCACTGGAGATGCCAAACCAGTTTGATGGTTTGACTTGTAGAATATCCTTAAGATTCACGTGAAATAGAAGATTAAGAATTTGTTGTTGGAGATTAGCACCTTGATTGTTTGGAGCTTGAAGTTGATTGAACCAATTTGGCAACTATGTCCAACGTGTTAGATTGTGGAAGGTTACCACATGATTGCCCTATGGGTATGCCATCCCAGTGTGGCCTGATTTGGAAGCCCACCCAATGGTAGGAGGCAACAAATTGGGGCATAATGTATGTACCAGATGACTAGTAATCTCAGCACCAAACTATCAGAAGACGAGTTATAATTTGCTCGTCCAAATTTGATGCCCACACAAACTACACTAGCCGAACAATAAACATACAATTCCAAAGTAATGTACTTGTTGTGGGACGTGCGCCATTCGTTGGTGGTTGAGAATGGACAAAACAACCAAGCGCCCAAGAATGTGTGAGATTCAAATAGACGACATACTCTATTGGGGTAAGAAGATAATTTCAAATTCAAATTTCTGTTCCAAATAAGCATACAACTTTTATTTCGAACATTAATGCATGGGCTTATCACTTTCTATGGATAAGGGTCCACTAAAAGAAGGCCGTCATTTGTCATACATGCGTGGGGCCTCATTGCATGTCCATCTCTAAAAGGGTCTTTGTCTCTTCTTTGGAACCTTTTTCGCCTGTAAGCATTTGTTTCGAAGAACACACATTGTCCCTTTCTGTGTACTTTGACCCAGTTGCTCTAGCTTGCGCACGTGGCAAGGCGCCACTTTTCCAGCGACCACCTACTCTAGTTTTGATGGAAAGTTGGCCCACAAAGGGGGCGCGGGATATCCTTACCCTGGTTTCGGGGATCCCGGAGGGGTGATACTGGAGGAAGGAATCCCCAAGAGGTGTGATCCGGAGGACGGGATCCCCAAGAGGTGTGATTTGGAGGACGGGATCCCCGGTTACTGCGCAAAAATCTTGGCCCTTATAGGGATTTTTGGGGCAAATTTGTTGTGGGATTTTCTCCCTCGATCTGGCACCGAATCGCATGGGATCAGTTCGTAGCTGGTCGGAATCGGGAGGCAAGGGGATCAGGTAGATGCAGAGGAGGAAGCAGGGCAAGCGCCGCTGCACTGGCCTCGCTCCAATCCGGCAAAAAAAACAGCAAAAACTGCGCAGTAAGGCGTTAACTGCGCAGTTAACTGTGGGATCCCGGAGGAGGGGATCCCACGTGGGGATCCCGGAGGAGGGGATCCCATTTGGGGATCCCGGAGGGCAGGATCAACCCAAACCAGGGTAAGTCTATCCTGAACCCACAAGGGGATGGAAAGGTAATGCTTGCATCATTGTATGATTTACTCACTTTTTTATTCTTTCTTTTATTCTATCAAGAGCCATCTGTTCCTGATTGCACTCTCTTGCATCAATGAGCTAGAACCTCCAAGCGCTTTCTCGGTGGTAACCTTTATGTCTCTTCCTCCCATACACAACCCCTTTTCATTTTACCTGCAGTTCCTGGTAGCCCTAAAGAAGTAATCATAACTGTGCAATTTTGTTTTTGGCCCCCTTGGTGCATGCCCATCGTTTGCCTAGCTAGACATCACCTGAGGTAGCAAATTGAACGACCGCCCTATTTGGCCCTCTTGGTGCATGTCTTCTGCTTGTCTAGACATCACCTGAGGTAGCAAATTGGGCGGGCGTCCAAAATTGCCTCCCCATGTTCATGCCTAATGCTTGCCTAAACATCACCTGAGGTAGTAAATTGGGCGGATGCCCAATTTGACCTCATAAGTGCATGCCATTTGCGTGCCTAGACATCACCTGAGGTAGTAAATTGGGCGGATGCCCAATTTGACCTCCTAAGTGCATGCCCCACGAGCATGCCTCCTGCTTGCCTGGACATCACCAAGGGCAGTAAATTGGGCAGGCCCCCAATTTGCCTCCTCGAGTGCATGCCTTTTGCTTGCCTAGACACCAACTTAGGTAGCAAATTGGGCAAGGGCCCAATGTGGCTCCCCGAGTTCATGCCTTCTACTTGCCTCTCAACTGCTTTACTTTGCTTTTTTGTATGCTTAGACTTACTCTAGCTTTTAGTACGTGCTGATGGAATTTATCTCTTTCTATTATGCAACACCTTTGGCAAGGAACAAACGAACTACCCGTGTAGTTGGAACTGACCCTCGGATAGTGCAAGCAAGGAACGCCGTATATCTCAAGCGGGATGTGGTTAATGTGGCCGCCTATATCAGCCACGAAGAACAGCGCGGCTTGAAGCCCAAAAACTAACTGTTTTTTGGCGTTTTTTGGTCGATCCGTCTCCATTCTGCCTCAAATATCTTCCTCTCTTCAGCAATCTAGACCGTCCAACACCTGTGGAGGCATTCACATGCTAAGTCCATCCCCATTTTGCAATTTCTTTATGTTATTGCAAAGAAATGGAGAATAGAGCTACCTCACTTTCTCTTGGTGAAGGAAGATGTTATGGATTAACTTTTTCTGCAAAGATCTCAAACTTGGTTAAACAAGATAGCTTAAAACTTTGGATCTGGATCTTCTGGCGCAAATTCACTACCCGCCAGACTCAGGCTTGTGAACGTTGCAAATAGGCGCTCTGGTTTCTCCCAATTCTAAGAATCTATAAATCTAACTAGATAAACTTCTCTGAAAAATTCAGGATTGTTGGATTAAGGCTTTTACAAGGATTTGGCTTAAAATATCAAATGATTGAAGAAGTAAGTTTTTCTTTAGATTCTACACACCAACATTCTTAGAAATTCGAGCTTACAATTCATAGTTTTTGCAAAAGGTCTATCTTTAGCTGAATTGAAATTCCTTTTGGTTAATTTGGTTGGTATTATCCATATCGGCCAGTTTTAGATCCTTTCTGACATCTTTTGATGTCTTGGATTTAATCGGATTGCTATTATTGTAGCAACCATTCATTTCAATTCCGTTTTATAATTTTTCTTAACATATATAAGGCGGTGCCCATTTCTGTTTGATGCTAATATTTTTTCCCCAGGAAAAAACCTGGGAAAGACATGTGTCTTTGAAAAAAAAAAGGGGGAGTGATGTACCTTTCTTCCTCAATCCAGCCATTGCTTCCGGCCCAGTTCTGGCAATGGGGCAATGGGGCTTCTTTCTGGTTCACTTTCAGTTCTGGCCATAGCTTCCTTGTGCTTCTTACTCTTCATTTGTAATGCATTTGGCCCTTTTTGGGTTTTGTGTAGCTCGGAGCAGGGCAGATTGGGGTATAAAAGTTCATCATTTTTCTGCCATAACAACAAGGCGGCGAAATGGGTCTAAGCTATAAAATCGACTTTCTTTTCTATGTCATTCTTGGTGGCAATAGCTATTGCTCTGCGGGGAGTCGAAGGTCTCGAAGAAACAGGGGCTCTAATAGTTGGTGTTGTGGCCCTGAGTGGGGTTCCAGTTCTTGATGGTTTCTAGCTAGCTATAGACCGCATGAAACAGGTCGCAAACCTGGAGGCGGAGCATACGTATTTGGTTCATGCGGAGAAATTGGAGTTTTCAGTGCATCATTTTTATTGAGATCAAAGGACGACTGGTTATCTGCAGGCATTGAAGTTTATGAACATTAGTAGATCTCAATCTTCTCAAGGCACATGAATGAAATACATTCAACTAGCTAGAAATTCTCCAGTAAAGATCTATCTCTAATCATTGCCTAGCCCTACCTACTAGGAAACAGCTTGCTCTTTATTGAACTCACCACTAAAAACAGGAAAATTTGAAGTCAGCTTCTCTGTTCGGAAAGCTTCGGGAGACATTCTGACGTCTTTGGTATCACTACAGTCAATACCAACCGAATCTTCAATATGATAACAATCCTAGGAGCTCATTGATCTTGCCTTTGGGGCTGCAGATGGGCTAGGCATGAAGGTAAACTTTGCCACATCTATTTTCTTGGTCCTCTCTGCAATAATTCTAGAAGAAGTGTCATACTCCAGGCCATCATCTGGCTTCAGTCCTGGTTTTGACAAGTTAGGCATTTCACAGGGAATCCCTGCTGTTGTGCAAGCATTGATGCTTTTCTTTCAACATGCAGAAGTGCATGGCTAGGCAATGCCTGTGGCTGAGACACTCCATTCTTCACCTTGTTCCTATCTCCTGAAGGAGCACTTACTAGCCATTTCTCAGCATCATCCCACTTAGAAGGCGCGGGCTTTGCCATAGCGGCAACTACAGACCTATGCGCAGCTATCTCATGATGAACATCAAAACTGGAAACACTGGCATTCTCATCATAGTTACGGAAAACGAAAATGAAAGTAAAACGGCTAGTCATTTTTTGAAAACGGAAAACGAAAACGGCAAAAAAAGGGCAAAGTACTCAAAAGATACAGAATAAGGTCGTTTTACTAGAAAATGCTATTACTTTACTCAAAAACAACATAATAATAACTCTTTTAGTCATAATAAGAACAACTAACATAATTGAAAATGTTTATATATGATAGTCGATATCTTATATAAACATTTTCAATTATAATCATATATCCTCAAGGTCCAAAGGGGCATGATAATAAATATTATTATTATTATTATTATACTCACTTCACTACATAATAATAGACCAACAGTACTTCAAAGATTGAACATTACAATAACAAACTAACATAAATGAAAATCCAAACCAGTCTTCAAGTCGCCATATATGGATTTGATCCAGAATCCCTATAAGCAACACCTGGAGCAGATGAAGGAATGTAATTTGGTGCAATATAACAAGTCTCATCCTCATCTATGACATTGTGAGCGGCAACATTAACATCATGGTCAACCACATCCTCATCACGTTCATCTTGCTCTTCCACATCATCCTCCCAATCCTGTGGTTCTGGAACGCTTTCCTTCTTTACAAAGCCAATGTAAGGCTCCCTTTGCACCTGTCTATGACACTGAAGCAACTTTAAGTTAGCGCTCACAAACACCAAATCAGACGTCCTTGATGGAAGAAGCCTTATTCTTTTTTTGCTTGCCACATGGTTAAAGACACTGAAAAGCCTCTCAAGTGGAGAAGAGGATGCCCCGTGGCTAAGAATGCGAACCGCCATGGCTTGCAATTCTTGTATCTCTCCTCCATACTCCTCCCACCAAAGAGCGGATGCAAACTTGAAGCGAGCTGCTTGTGCATCCATTGTTCCAAACCTCCCTCCCTTCCGCCTATAAATTCCATATTGTTCTCTTATGATGTGAATTTTATCCACATCTCCAATCATCATTTTAAGCACCTTGTCAAAATGACTACACACTTGTGGATCCTTCCATTGCTTGTTTCCTTGGAAATCGGGATCCAAGTAAAATGCTGCAGCTTGAATTGGAGCATTATAATCATCCCATCTTTTTGCACACAATTAATTCAATTGCTCAAATTTCTCCTCATTCTTCTCCAAGTTCTTGATGTGCCCAATCATCCTATGAAGACACTCATAAACCTTGCCAATGCAAGGAACATTGCTATCAACAAGGCGTAGCATCAATATAATTGGCTCTACAACTAGAATGTGATGTTGAATATCAGCCCAAAAATTATCAATCATCAAATACTATCTCATAGCAAGCTTTACCTGTAGTTGAGTGTGCAAGTTTAGACTTGCGATAGCCTTCATCAACAAATAAACACTTCAACACCCAATGCAATTCATGCAACCTTTCTAGCATAATGAAAATGTAACCAAAGCGTGTCTCGCAATACTTAAACAAACCCTTACCATTGTGATTTTCTTATGTCAGCTTCAGGAATTGTGCTTTGATTGCTAAATGCACATTCACATACGTAACTAGTAATTTCCCCTTTCTGCACCAAGGTTGCAACATCTGGTAGGCTTGCAACATCCTTCAACAAGTTATTTAAGACAATGAGCAATGCATGGACAAAAGAAAATATGTGGATATTCCTTCTGAATTTCTCTTCCTGCTGCACGATTTGCATTCTCACTATCGGCCACTATTTGCACAACATTAGAAGCGCCAACATATAATATGCTTTCCACCTTGGCGCCAGGGCCCCAAGCTTATTTGCTTGCTTCATTGTCCAGGAACAAGCTTGTAGCTATTGCATCAATTCGCACGGGTCCCACAGGCTACAGATTGAGACAGGTAGATGGGAGCGGCCGCAATTGCCGCGAGAAGCGAGACTATGTGCCTGTTGCCAGTTACAGGTTATTGAAGATGAAAGCCATACTCTTCTGAGTTGCCCTGCCCTTTTTTTTTTTTTTGAAGAACTGTATCATCAATATATTAAAAGAATGATAATGTTACAAAGCAAGTGAGGAGGAAGGAGAACTGCCCCAAAGAGACAGCGATACCTCGACACTCCACAACAAACTCACAACAAAACTGCAACTCTACTGCTCTACTGCTGTCCGGAATCATTTTTCGACCTTAGCATTCCATTCTACGCTTCCACTACTTCTCAGAGCACCATCTGTGCATGACTTGGCATTATACATACTTGAGGTTCTAGATAAACGTCTGCAATTGTTGAGCCCTCAGTAGTCATTATCTCCGCTTGTCTAGTATCATCATTACTGCAAAGGTTTTTCCCTTGAAAACCTTTCGAGGCAGGGGTTTTTTAATCCTAGTAGTAATGATTGTACTAGCCCATTGTATGGGTCCCATGGCCTATTGGTCTCCGTGGACGTTAAAAAAACTATTCTATTCTTCCAAATTGATGTTAGATTTGGAGCTGATTTACTTGTGGCTGAAATGACATGTGACATAAGAAAGTAGGCCCTGCCTCTACAATAAGCAACTGATCCCTCAATGTGATGTCCTTTCTTGTCCGTCCATCCATCAAAAATTAACGTAACTCCAAAATCAATGAAATCACCAGGCCTTTGTAATTTAGAGGCGGTGGTCAATGCTTATTATTTCCTGGTTGCTTCTTTCTTCTTTCTTGCCTTGCAAAGGCAGACTATCTTGAGGAAGGACATTTGAGACATAAAGTGGCAGGATGATAGGCATTTTCAAGCAAGCCTTATGTTTTACTGTACAGGCATACTGCAAAATCAAGTAGGCAATAATGCACATCGCTACTGTTTGTCAACATTCAGGCTTTTGCCTCAAGGAAAGAGAGTGAAACAAAAATAGGATCATCGAAAATGTATCTCGTAGTGGTTGCAGTCTACCAAACATTCTACCATTGGACGTCCTTAAAGTGATGGCAGCCACAAATGTGCAATCATACTTCACTACCACAGCAAGTTACTATGCAGAGATCATTTACACGCCCACGAAAATTCAAATGCCAACATTGAAGCTGTTCATGCCATTTGAGAGCCTGTTTTTTAATATCAGAGCTTCCGGAAGGTATCAAAGCTTCCATAGTTTAAGGTAATTTGAAGGTAAGGTAGGGCTTCCGGAATGCTTGAGCAAGATTCGAGACTATATCCAAGAATCTGAGACTGTATGCGAGCCTATATGAGACTGTATGCGAGACTATATCCAAGAATCTGAGACCGTATGTGAGCTCCATCTGAGAAAATCTGATGCACTTCCGCAACCCAAGTTGAAGATATAGAAACTTAAAGCATTGGAGGCAAATCAGGCCATTGGCATGTGGTCAACAAATTATGGCTTTCATTCTAATGAGCAACTCTGTAAACAATTTTGTAAATTTAATATGAGAGTTTTGCCCAATAGACTATATGCAATTACATATCTATACGGTCTTTTAAAAAAAAAAGAATGCATGCAATTGGGGACGATTTGGCAGCGACTGGGAGACGGCAACCGGGAATCATGAACCAATTGCATTACCCTCTATGACCAAAATTTTTGTCATTTTCTAAAATGCTTGAGCTGTTCTTGACCTGCTGGGAGATGGTTATACAGAAGGATCCAGCAAATGAGCATTCCCTGAATGCCTCACTTTGAGAAACTCAGGGTTAGAGCCTGGATAGAATTTAATCCATCACATTTCTCAGCTCTTGGGCCTTGCACCTGGTTCTGTTATTTTCCGAGACTTATCCACAAATCAGAGACTGATCCGTAACTATGCAAATAAAGCTTGACAAAGAAAAGGAAAAGGCATGCACAGCACGGTAGACCCCTGATAAAAATAGATGTCCACGATCCTTAAATCTGAGTTTGAACTGAAGAAATGATTGTGAAACATATCTTTTAAGCCAAATATAGAATGGTAAATCGGGATTCCATGCAAAAGCACCATTGTTTCAACGCCACAGTAGGTCTACTTCCAGTCTTTTTAGGTTTAATGTTAAAAAAACTAAGAACAGAAGGGGTTTTGTGTAACTATACTAAAAATGGCCGTTTTCTGAACCATTTTTCCAAAAAAAAAAACGCAGTTCCTTCTTCGTTTTTAGTATCACTATTTTCATTTTCAAAACGGCAAGTAAAAAAAATCCGTTTTTTCTGAGAAAACAGCCAAAACGGCTGTTTTCTGTAACTGTGATTCTCATAACCACTACCATAATCATTGGGCTCATCATCAGGGCCTCACACAAATTTACACTAATTGGCATACCATTTGTAGCATCCATGGATCTGCCATTTGCAAGGGGTATGCCACCATGCTTTTTTAAGTGCCTGCCACTGGTTCTTGGAATGCGTTAACATTATGTGAGAAGTGTGTTCTTTTAATCACAAGTGTGGAAGGAAGAAAATGCGATGAATGAGAGGAGTTATAAAGTAATGGCTTTATATAGGTCTCTTCGGTTCTGTTCATGGTATAATGCATTTAATCTATATTTTTCAGCTTCCCGAATGGCCAAAAGTTATAGATAGTATATGGTGGGAATTTTGATGCCAAGGTATGCATGCATTTCTCAGATGCCTCTTTGTTTGGTTGCAGCCCCTGTAAGTAAGATCTTGCGTTCATTGCCTTATATGTTCTTTTTCGTCTATGTACAGTTAGCGCACTTGGCAGAGATTGAGGTCAAGCACAGATGTACCTAAGTTGTTTAGATGGGTTTTGGTTTGCATGGGATTGCAAAAGTCTTTGCTCAAGATTGGGAAGGAGATGTGTCCATCGTCTTGACAATCAGATTTGCCCGGGTATGCTGGATACAGTCTGAGAAATGCCTTATAACATGTTAAGAAACAAAAGGTTTTGTAAAATTTCAATTTTCCCATGTAGCATCTGGTTGACACATATGATATATATGTGAATATGCCAGTTACATTTTATTGGCATGCAGTTCACAAAGCTTATACAAAATCCTATGCCATCATAGCTACGAAAGTATATTATGCAAGGCAGGAGGTGCACATGGGTAAAGCTGTCAGCTACTGAAGCCAATTGTGGAATAGAGCTCATGTTAGATGAATATGTTTCGGAACTTAACAAGCGTTGAAAAGATAAAAAAGAAGCTGAAAGGAATACATCACATTCAAATAACATGTTGGTACGACCTGCCAAGAGGATACCATCCTAGAATTGTATTGCGCGTGAGAGCTCATGGGGTTCACTGAATGAAGGTAGTCTGGAAAATGCATTGCAGTATGGAGGCCCATGGGGAGGTCCAACACTAAGAAAGTTAAAACTAGTTAGAAATGATGTTGGAATGCTATGTTTATGACACAGCTGTTTTGAAATCCTTACGTTTGCCTAAGATGCAAAATCTGTGCACCATTAAGGCAGCTCCCATGAATGCTGTGTTTATGATAGCTTTTTTGGAAGTCTTATCATTTTTATATTTGTTTATTTGTCAATAATAATTCTTTTCTACCGTAGAAATCTTTCTACTGAGTTGATCAAACTACCACCACTTTTTGAATATGGAAACAAAGGATTACAGCATATTCTATAAAATGCTTAACAAGTTCTGATAAATCATATCATAAAAAATAGAGTAGGCAATGGTGGTCCAGTCTCTGACCCGACACTTTGCATTACCTTCATATTCATGTAGCTGTATTTGCAAAGTAGGCCTTTGTTCCATTGATAGTCTTCAAGTTTCGTTATGTGAGGGAAAAGGTTTTTTTAAGCATTTCATGCTGTGCAGGTTCTTTGGAGGGCATTGCTTTGAAAAGGGATGAATGGAAGAGAGATGCTAATGGGAGATTGAATGGAACATGGACTGCCTTTCACGACCACAACATTGGAATATGTTTATTCCATGAATAACCTGCCTTCTCAAGACTTGTGGCTTGCATCTTATTTTGTTGTTAAGACCTATGAAACTCTGGTTCATGGCACTTAAGAAGGAAATGCCAGTTCTCATAGTCTTTCGCTCGTCGGGGATTTGCAATTTACAGAATCAACAACTGTGTGTCAAATAAGTGTAAGATGGTTATTGATACAAATAACAAATATAGTTCTAATAGTTTCAGATGCTAGTGTCCTGGTGCATGACACACTCATTATCCTCCAAACCTTGCATCTGATAACATGTGATTATGTCTTGTTGCAGCTTACCAATCCATTTCCATGTCCCCAATCCCTTGATGATGAGATTATTGTACAGACATTTGAACATTATTAAAGAGATGGCAAAATTACCTTGTGATGGAGCCTATGGAGAAAAGTTTGCAGGATTGTGAGCCTAAGAAGCTAGGCCTAATAGCCATTGTAGACATCATGGAATTAAGGCCACCAATGTTATGATTAGATTAAAGATTTTGGAACATCAGAGGTTCAGTTTATGATGTTTCAACTGCAAACATAGGTACTCAATTCCTATGGCACCTGAAATAATTAAGGAATATGATAAAGCTCCATACTCAAGAAATGATATTTACAACATGCTGAGCAGATCAAGTTGTTTTTTCTAGAACTCAATGAGAAGTCAAAATCTGCACAACGCTCAATGTTACAAGCTTTTGATGACTATTTTGAGATAGTACATATTGGTCTACACGAACTGGAAAGTGCATCTCTGTTTGCAAGAATGGTTGTCGCCAATGGCCTATATCTTGACTCTAGCCAAGTACCAGACTGGGAAAAAGATGGAGCTAAACCTAAAGTTAAATAAAGTCTACCTCGAGCTTAGACATTGATCCAAATTTTAACCTTGCATTGTTCAAATTGAATATATTAGAGCTTGCCAAGCCTGGACTGAACTGAACAAACTGGTCGAGATGTTGTATCTTTGGATATGTGTCATTCCTTGATATGCAGGACGACCATACGGATATTCGTATCATACGAACATTATACTCCTATGTACAAAAGATGGTCGTCACACGGATGCAAAAGGGTAGTTGCACAAGACAGGGTTTGAACTTCGCAACCTTCCGGTTCTTGAGTCACACACCCTGCCAAGTGCGCTACCAATATTTGTTGAAGACATTCCTTCACGTGCTTCTTATATGTAGGACTATCTCGAAAGGTTCTAGAATGTTATGCATCTAAATGCATCTTGATACTTGGCGCGCGATCTCATCCATTGGAGTGGCGCGATCCCCGTGGATTGGTCTAGATATATAAGGAGGCACCTCCTTCTTGTCAAACCATTCGGTTCAACGCCCGGTCTTGAGCCTTCTAGGCATCTATCTCGTATTCCCCGCTTTGCCTTGGGCTATTGTATTCTTGATTCTGTTCATATATCAGATTCTTTGCCGATCTTGGCGTATTTCTTCCGTATTTCTTGCGTATTTTCCACGTATTTTCCTTGTTTTCGAGTAGGTTCATGACAGTTTGAACCAGAATCCCTTACCGGTTCTTGCCTGCTCTGATCCTAAGCATTGTTTTGCTCGTATTTGGTGATTTTATATCTATGGAGGAGGTTCCGACTTTATTGCAGCGAGTCCAAAGCCGGCTTGTTCAAGTATGCCGCCAGATTGCGGTTGGACAATAAAGAGCTTAAGGAACGTATTGCTTCACATGAATCGCTTCTAGCTTCGGGATTGAGGCCATCGAGCCTAAGATCAGCCCTGCCAGAGAAGTTTGGCGGCACTTTCGGTCCAAGTTCCGTGGTTTTTGAATCGGTCGGCTTGTGATTGACTCCATCCTCATAGATATCCCGAGCTCAAGAACAAGTGGGGGCTGATTGGTTCTCTTCTCCTGAGGGGCCAGCTCTAAGTTGGTTTGCTCCTTTATTGGAGAAAGGAGCCCCGAGTTGCAAGATTTTGCTTTTCTTTCCTGCAGAACTTCGAAGCATGCTTTGGAGACACCGATCGTCGGCAAGACAAAAAGATCCAAAACTTTGCAACTTAAGGCAAGGCTCTCGCCCGGCTTCGGTATATGCATCGAATTTTCGTCAAATTGCGATAATCTTGCACGATGATATTGCACTTCGAGATTGTTTCGAAGGGGGTTACAAGAGGATGTCAAAGATATGTTGTTGTCTATGGAGGATCCCGAGTTTGGAAGAAGCCATCGATTTGCGGTTCGATGTGATAATCGGCTCTTCGAACGTAGGGGTCGAAGCACGCCTTCCCCGGTCTCATCCGTAGAATCTAGCAGACTGACCCACGAGCCTATCTCTGGTTGATCGAAGTTCGGGACCCTTATCTCGCCGCCGAGAAGCGGCGTCGGAGAGAGGCTAATCTTTACCTCTACCGTGGAGGAGCTGGTCATATCGCCAGTGGATGCCCCCGGAAGCCCATATCGGTCCGGAAAACTTCGGGGCGGTCCGAGTGGTAGGAGTCTCGTCGGGCGCCTTTTCTCGAACTCCTTCCACATTTCTTGACATGTTTATCCCATCGGATAAGGTCGACAAGGCATTCTTCATCCCTATATCATGGAAATCGAAGTTGGAGAATTGCAAGTGTTGGCGCAACTTGATTGTGGTGCAAATGCTTGCTTTATGGATAGTCGTTTGCCGGTAAACGCGCTATCCCTAGAAGCAAGGTTGAGCATCCCGCCTCTGTTGAAGTGATTGATGGGCGGGGAGATCTCCTCAGTGCGATCCGCGGAATATCTTGCGCCTCTTCGAGTTTTGTTCGGGGAGTTTCTTGTAGTATTTCCTTCAATCTCATTGCTAGCCCTCATGCGCCAATAGTCTTGGGTCCGCCTTACGGCTCGAGCTACATAACCCTTGATTGATTGGCGTACTAGATCATTTTCGATTTCTTGGTTCTAGCTCTAGTTCGGTTCATCTGCCGATCAGGTCTCTACACCAACATCGACTTCGATCCGTCGCGGATCATCGTGGGCCCCGACTCCGTCCTTGTTGTTCCATGTTCGATCCGCCTCTTGCCTCTGCTCCAGTTCAAGTTCTGCTCTGCTCCAGTTCTTGCTCCAGTCCACTGTCCTGCTCCGGTTCTTGCTCCGGTCCCCGTTCTGTTCCAGTTGCTCTGCTCATGTTCATATTCACCGCTCATGCTTTTTGTGGAGGTTTCTTCATGCCCCGATTTTAGATCTCGAAGATTTCTCTTAGCGAGTTTGATAAATCTAGAAGGCAAGATCCAAGTTCGGTGTTTGCAATCGAGGTTCACCCATCGGCTAGCTTCGGCATCGGCCCGAAGTCTCCGCTCCAATGCTCCCGAATAAATATGGCGACTTCTCGATGTTTTGACAAAGTCAAGGCTAGCAAACTCGAGCATCGTCCATATGATTGCCCTATTGATTTGCGGCCGGGGACCCGCCGCCATATGGTCCCGGATATATGGTCTATCTCCGTGAGTTGAAGGTTTTCTGGGATTATATTGAAGAGAATTTAGCCACCGGTTTCATTCGACATTCTCGGTCCCTGGCTGGGCGCCTATCTTCTTCTTAAAAAAAAAGATGGTTCGGGCGTCCCGGTCGTTGATTATCGTGGCCTCAATAAAATCACAGTGCCAAATCGGTATCCGCTTCCTCTGATCCCAGAGTTGTTGGAACGACTCCAAGGTGCACACTATTTTACGAAGATTGATCTTCGGGGTGCCTATAATCTTATTCGGATCCGGAGGGTGATGAGTGGAAAACAGCCTTTTCGTTACCACGGTATGGCCATTTTGAGTACACAGTTATGCCATTTGGACTTACCAATGCTCCGGCAGTATTCGAGCATATGGCCAATGATGTTTTTCGAGAGTTCTTAGACACTTTTGTTATCATCTATTTGGATGATATCCTTATTTATTCTAAGACTCTCGAAGAACATGATGTTCGACGAGTCCTTCAAAAGCTTAAGTGAGCATGGATTATATGCCAAACTTGAGAAGTGCCAGTTCGAACAGGATAATGTGGAGTTCCTTGGCTATCGCATCACACCACATGGAGTCTCTATGGATCCTGAAAAGGTCAACACCTCTGTTCTGGAGTGGAAAACACCTTCATCCGTTCGAGATGTTCAGTGTTTTCTTGGGTTTGCCAATTTCTATCGGCGTTTCATCCGGGATTATTCGGAGATTGCTCTTCCTTTTGACCGCCTCCTTTGTCAGGGCGTGCCATTCGAATGGGCGAAATCGCTTTTGTTACCACGAAGCATGCTTTCCACAGCCAGTTCTTGCTCATGCATCCTTTAAGCCCATATGTTGTTGAAGCAGATGCTTCGATTTTACACTTGGTGGAATCATCATGGAGGGGGATGACCATGAATTGCATCCAATGGCCTATCATTCACGCAAGTTTTCGGGCTGGAAATCAACTATCCCATTTATGACAAGGGTTGTTGGCGATAGTGGATTCTTTTTCAAGAGTGGAGACGTTTCACGGAGGGATCTCCTTATAAGGTCCACGATCTACCACGGATCACGAAATCTCGAATATTTTCGATCGCTTTCGAGTGCTCAGCCGTCGCCCGGGCCGGTGGCATACTCAAGTATTATCCGGATTGATTTAAGTGATCAAGTACCATCACGGATCCCTCAAGGAAAAGCGATGCCTTGTCTCGGCGTTCCTACCTTGAGCCCAAACTAGATGATCCTCGCATATGATGGGCAATCACAAGTTATTTTAGGGGCCGACGGTTCCGGCTTATGGCTCTCACTTTGTTCGAGAGGCCTCATGATCTGACCTTGTTGGAGTCTGTTTCGAGCATCTACGCCCTCCGATCCATTGGCTCAAGATATATTCTCACACATTGGCTTTGCATCATCTTCTCGGCCGGATGGGATGGACTATGATCGTTTTGAGGTTGAGATAAACTCTTGCTCATGATAGGCTTCTATATGTGCGGATGGTGCTTCTAGGCTTCGGTTCTTCAGGGCTTGCCATGATTCACCTTTGGTAGGACACTTTGGAGTAGCCAAGACTCTTGAACTTATTAGTCGAGTATTGGTGGCAGTGTCTTCGTCGCTCTCTGTCGAAGCTTTTATTCGATCTGTGACATCTTGTCGAGCCAAGGTTCCAAGGCATCTTCCTCATGGCTTGCTTCACCTTTACCGGTTCGATCGGTCCTTGGAAGAGTATTTGATGGATTTTATTGTTGAGCTTCCATCCTCCCGGGGCCATGGCGCCATCCTTGTTGTTGTTGGCCGTTTTTCCAAGATGGCACATTTCATTCCTTACGGCACTTCTATCTCTAGTGAAGCCACATCGGTTCTCTTGCTTGAGGGTGGTTCGACTCCATGGCTTACCGGGATAACATTGTCGTGATGACCGGCCCTCAATTTGTTGCCGGTTTTTGGAAGCGTCTATTGCAACTCTTGCATGTGGAGCGTTAAGCTCTCTTACGGACATCATCCGAGACCAATGGGCAGGTGGAGCGCACTAATCAAACCCTTGGCAGCGTTTGCGATGCTTCATCAATTATCGGCGGGATGGCCGGGTTGATTGGCTACCGTGGCGAAATTTGCTTATAATAATTCCATCCCATGCCTCCACGAGGCCGGACTTTTTCTTTTAATTTCGGCATGCATCCTCGGTGGTCTTTGATTGCTCCTGGATATGACTTCAGTCAATCAGAGTGCGAAGGAGCAGGCTTCGGCTTCGCATGATTGGGATGATCTTGGCACCATCTTCTCCAAGCCCAAGCGTTATGTCGTCATCATGCGGTCGGCATCATCGGGGCGCTCCTCATTTTGCGATTGGTGATCTTGTTTGGCTCTTCGCGTGGGATTTCTTGACTGTGCCAGCAGCAACAAGCTTCGACTCTGGGTGCTTGGGTCCCTATCGGATCATTGAACGAGTTGGTGATCTTTGCTTTCGTCTGGAGCTTCCGCCATCGGTCGGCTTCACCCGGTGTTTCATGTGTCTTTGTTAGAACCCTATATGGCGAATCCATTTCGGATCGTAGTACCTCCACCTCCACCAACGGCCGAGATTGATGATCATGAGGAGTTTGAGGTTCAGAGATTACGGACTCAAGTTTCTTAAATCGGCGATTGTATTACTTAAAATCGATTGGGAAGGTTACCGCCAAGTGACGTGAGAACACGGGGCGCTGTAGAATTTGACTAATGCGACAAAATTTCGAGTTTCACAAGCGTTACCCCGCATAAGCCAAGTCCCAAAGTACTTCGCCCCGGCTTTTGAGGACTACGTCGCGCCATCGTGGGAGGGGGATGGTGTGACGACTATACGGATATTCATATCATACGAACATTATACTCCTATGTACAACGGATGGTCGTCACGGATGCAAAAGGGTAGTTACACAAAGGCGAGGGGTTTGAACTTCGCAACCTTCCGATTCGCGAGTCACACCTTCTGCCAAATGCGCTACCAATATTTGTTGAAGACATTCCTTCACGTCCTCCTCATATGTGGGACTATCTCCCGGAAGGTTCTAGAATGTTCTAGAACCTAAATGCATCTTATCGACACTTGGCCGATCTCATCTATTGAGTGGCGATCGGCCGGATTGGTCTAGATATATAAGGAGGCATCTCCTTCTTGTCAAACCATTAGGTTCCAGCGCCCGGTCTTGAGCCTTCTAGGCATCTGTCTCCATATTCTGCTTGCCTTGGGCTATTGTATTCTTGATTCCTGTTTATATATCAGATTCTTTGCCGATCTTGGCGTATTTCTTCCGTATTTCTTGCGTATTTCCCACGTATTTTCCTTGTTTTCGAGTAGGTTCATGACAGCAGCCATTCTTTTGGAGATTCGTTTGGCAATGGTGGTGTTTTCTTTAATATGTTTGTGGCTATTTAGGATAATTTGTTGCTTTATTTCTCAGCAACAATCCATGGCTTAACTTATAGAAGAGTGGACTTAGCCAAGTGAACCATTAATTCTTCCCGTCTGGCCAAGTGAACCTTTAGCAGGGGGTTGAAAAAGAGAAACGTTTGCGGCGGCCTTGCCATTATGATAAGTTTCTTGTAAGATTTAATATATTCCCAAGATTACTTTGATTTCTAAGGTCGCCTAACTTATAGAATGTTTTAATTCAATTCTTAATTGTACCTTTTGCCTGGCTTTAAAATTGTGTTTGCATCTGTGTTCCTTCTATAAGTCCTCGGAGCCACATCCACAATCTCGTGCCATAACAATTCCTTCCCTTCCCAAGGCTGATCGACCTCAACCATCTGCCTTGATAGAATAACAACATTTTCACAAAGCTAGTCACATGAATATCTGCTTTACCTTACTGTTAGCCTATAAGACATCATACTTAGAAGCTTATTACTTGTGCCGCAGATACAATTACCTTCTTACTTTTTTACTCAAGATCAATATTTGATTGAAAAGGAACTCTTTCATTAACTCAAATCAAATGAATACAATGCCCGGTCAATCTAGCACTCCCATGCACATGCAAATATCGTTACTTTACTATCTTTATTTAGATAACCAATGTGAAGCCGACCTCTCTCATAGGCTTCTGCCTTTTCCTTATCAAACTTGGTATAACAACTTTTAGGAACATCTTCAGCAAAATAAACATCGGCAATAGATCATGTTTTTGCTCGGATATCATTTTTTGTTTGCTCGGATTCTATTTTTGTGCTGGCTTCGAATTTAGGCATTAACTCTTATAGTAAGGTCCTCTACATGAGAAACATCCTCTGGAGTGCTTTAACATGATCTCTGACTATTCCCCATTCACCACTATTCTTTGCTCGATAATTGTCACTTCTTCCATTGGTATTCACCATATACCATCTATTCTTCCTCTCTTGATCTGGCATTATCTGGTTTATATGTCCTTTTTTGAGAATATACCCCTTCCATATAGCATATCACATATTTTGCTTCATATCTGCTACTTTAGCCTTTCTTACTGCCTCATCAATAGTTGATGGTTCCACAAAATACATAATGGATCTCTTAATCCAGCCATAAATTTTTGCATATTTTCACTTTCTGCTAATCCTCTTAGTTGCAATTCTCCCATTTAAACTGCTAAGTAAGAGAACTTAAAATAGAAATGGTGAATTGACTCATGTTCCCCTTGTTTGTAATGTTCCCACTATCTTTTAAGATTTGGGTAATAATTTGTATGTAAGTTATGTGACTCAAATGCTTTTCTGAAATTTGCTCATGTTTTTATCTGGGACATTAATTTATTCCAGCATTGCCACCATACTTTAGCTACATCTGTCATGTACTTGTCCATCACAAGTAATCACTACTCCTCCATAGCTTTAACTCTCTCAAAGAAGCTTTCCCAGGTTGCAAAGAATCCCAAACTAGTGGCGGGTTTCGTTTGTCTACCGCATATGACATCATTCCCTCAATCTTCTTCAACTATTTAATTCTTTTGGTGCCAGTGTTAGTTGTTGCAGGAGGAGAAGCAGGTTACAAAGGAGTAATTGATGGTGGATTTGCAGGCAAAGGAGGCTGCTGATATATGTCTAACAAATGTTTCTACCATTTTGCAATATATTCTAGTTTCCTTTAGTTCCCTGCAATACTAGATGATGTAGGTATTTCAATTTGAGGCAATCTGAGCACCACATTCATGACTTGATTGTATCAGGTTGCATGAATATTAAATACGTTTTAGGCCATTGCAAAAACTTTAGAATGACTCGGTACGACTCAGCTCCCATTGTAGACAAGCATCTCCACATCCAGTATGTTGATCGACATGACATTTGCTCCATCGTATGAATTCTTATTTCCTTCCGAAGAGCTGATCTTTCCACCTCAAGCTTTGACTTTTCGAGTTTATCTAACAAATCCATGCATATATTGCACTTTGAGAAGTTGTTATATTGCATTCTTTTGACATCTAAAAAATGCTTACTCCAGAGCTTGCTGAAGGCTGATTGTGAAATCTTGTCCACACCCATTTCCTCTAGAAGTTTTTTGTGTGCAAATATCATTCAACATTGAACTACTTTCGCATCCCTCTTCATCAACCGCACTTTTGTGAGGCATACTCGGCATGATAGTTAACAA
This sequence comes from Isoetes taiwanensis, assembly GCA_021234155.1. Taxonomy (NCBI): domain Eukaryota; kingdom Viridiplantae; phylum Streptophyta; class Lycopodiopsida; order Isoetales; family Isoetaceae; genus Isoetes; species Isoetes taiwanensis. The sequence continues at coordinate 8,326,599 of JAJEKV010000010.1, read as the reverse complement.
ACTTCTCGAATAAACTTCTGTATTTGCAAGCACCCCCGGGTTGCCCTCCGTTTCCCGATTACCATGCCAACCTATTTGAGCCCCCTCTTTTGGTTCCGCCTTTAATCGCCACCATGTAGAGGCTAGAATACCTAGTATGGTTGTCATTGCACCTTTGCATATTCATTTCTTACCAATAGGAAATCCCCATTTCGACATCGGTGTGACGCCCAAATGCATGTTCTATGATATTGTAAATATAAGTTTTTTTCTAGCGTCATGAGTTTTCTCTTTGTAGATTGATCGGGCTTCCACAAGTTCTTTTCACTTTGAATCTACCAAAGCAGTTGTTTTGGGCAGCCACAATCCCCCTCTCTGACAGCTTGCATGGTCTCTTCACTGCAGTTGTTAGTATCTTTCACAATCCGCGACCTTTTCCTTCCTCTTCTTCCTCCTCAAGAAGTTGTAGGCCCTTCTTTCTGGTATGGATACATCCAAAGGAGGTATAGAAGGAATGTCATTTTCATCCACCACCACATTATTTTCTCTAACACGCTCAATTCTTTGAAGCATCCCTTTTCCTATTATCTCAATGGAGTCCACTGGCCAGAGCAACAAGGCTGGCAACTCTAAACCACTATTGATATTATTGCAAGCATAGCAGTGTTTGTCCTTCAGCTCAACACTGAAGTTATGAAGCTGTATTGAGGAAATGGAGACTCCCACAAAGTCATCACCAATAGCCTGTCCATTATAGCAGTGCATAGGATCCCATAGTATAAGCACACCTTCACCAACAATTCGTCTATTGCACTGATGATGCAAAATCACTTTCTCAACCTTCCATGTTAATCTGGAAACTACTATTCTTCTTTCCTCATTAGCTCGTCATTTCAATCTCTGCAGTTTTTTTTTAGGTCAATGGGTTATGAAATCGGTTTGGTGCATGTCAGTCGATGCTACCAACCTTGGTCATGTGCATGAGCGAGGCTTGGCCTTGAGCCTCACCAAAGCCCGAGACAGGGCACTCCATAGAGATATCCCGGAAGCACACTGTTCGGGGATTTCAACAAAGTTGATGAAGAAGTTCACCATCTCCTCCCCTGCCTCCGAGGGAGAGATGGATGTGGAAGTCAAAGCAAGTGCAAGTGACAGGCTTGGTCAGAAGCCGAAGCTTTAATCATAGAATTGCGCATGTAGTCCTTCATGCAGCTACATCTATTGGCATTAAATTTGTTTTGAGCCATTTCTTAATCCTGAAACCTGGACAAAAAGACTTGTTAGAGAGTCTGAGGACCCACCATTCAGGAATGCTGGAGGCCAAAATGAACTGCCTGCTGATGATGACAAACCTGAATCCAGATAGACTAGATTACATTATACAGAGGACAATCATTACTGATCCTGCACCACTGCTACCAGTCTTACCAGAATAGCTTTTATAAAGCTCCCTTGTATATATTTTTTGGAATAAAAAACTTTTTTACTTTCACTATTTTTTTTTCGAAGGACGAACGTTAACTGAGGTTATTTCTAGTTTCTTGTTCTTCTCGCACTGGGCGCGAGTCTTTTCTTCTCGCGCTGAGCGTGAGAGATTAATATGTTCTATAAAATTTATTTCATAGTTAGATTTACTATACATATTACATTTAGTTAAGTAACCCAAAAAACTACTACAGAGTCACTTCAAATCAAGTTATTTCCTGGATGTAGGCGACTTTTTATTCAACAAGGAAAAACCATGGCGCTTACAAAAGAAGAGGACAATTCTTTCACCAACCAGGCTCCTCATGAGCAGGTGGCACAGTCACTCTCTTAACTTTATAAACACCATGCTCTAGAACCCATACAAAGTGGATGACAACCTTATATGTATCAGAATAACTTCTAGCAGAGGCCATTGCAACTCCCTACAACCAAGGATCGAGTTTCAAGCCCCTCTGCTAGCATCTATAAATTTTAGAATAGTTCGTGGAGCAAATGATGGAATCCAATATTCTGGAGCCGGTAGCAAGGTAGATAGACAATTGCAATTAGAACAGGATGTGATCGGATTGCGGGACATGATTAATCTTGCCAATGAGAGGAACTTATATTTATAGCACGAAAATCACAATACAAGACATTATTGTGTAGACATCACGAGTATGCATGTGAGTAGCACATGAAAAGGTGACATCGTGAAATATGCTACAAGAGGCTTCTGAAAAGAAAACAAAGATTACTTCTGATAAAAATTTTAGTACATACCTCTCTGAGTAGTGTTGTTGGCCAAGCCAAGAAACTCCCTACTGATTCTCCAAGTGTTTCTGCTCCTGCATGTGGTCTTTGTAACGGATGAGTGGCAGCAAAGCAGTCTGTCAATCTAATTCTAATATAATCAGGTCCCAAGGGCAGTCCATGGCATGCTGTAGTTGGTGCCAAGTTATCAACAATGCCCTTGCCAATGACATCTTTCCTGTTTTCTGCTAACAAGAAGCATGCTTCTCCAATGGAAAATTTCATTTCTCCTGCTTGATTGCTCATTTCCTCGACCTCCAAAGCTTTGTTAATTAAGTTGCACAAGTCATGGCGCCTCAATCCACTCACTTGATAGAAGAACTACCTGAGATTCGGTAGCCTGATCCAGTGCTTCAGCAAGCTTCCTTTTTGGCGACATCCCAAATTCGAATTAAAACACTGCAATAAAAACGTAGTTCTTGTGTTTCTCTAGGCGCATTAAAGAAACACAAATTCTATGATCCACGGCCAAGAACACAAGTTAAATGGTGGGCATTTTTAAAATAGACGGTTAGTATAGGCCAATGATTGAAAAGTAGTTGGGGAGCCGGATATTGGGGGGCGGGCTAAAAGATTTTAAATTTTAAATTGCGGGCGGGATTAATTTTCTTGTTTTTCTAAACAATGATAAGGGTAGTACACGGTTTCACTGGCCGGCATTTATTCATTAATTGTTTGTACGACCCGTGTAATAATCACATTTTCTAATTTCAATCTAATTTGAATCTCATTTTTTCATTCCTAATTTCTTCCAGAAGTTGCTTCGACCGCCTTCCGAAACCGATGCACTCTTCTTGAGCGATCTCTCAAGCGATCCAAATTTCTCTAGCGCTACCTGCATTCTCAGCTCTCCTACTTCATTTTTGGCCTGTTTACAACAATTCTGCTTCGGTTTGAGCTTCTCGAGATTCATCCGAGCTTCTCGGCAAATGCATCCAAATAATGGACTAAATGCTTCAAGCCGTGCAACAACACTAATATAAATTCCATATGGGCTATAGATAGTTAGGTATGCTGATTTCCCCAGAACTTCAAATTCTCCTGCACTTTCATTGGTGACAAAGCCAATCCTTCGATGGGCCCTCAACAAAAACCTCAATATTTGGACCCAGTTTTCCAATTCGTATCTATTTTCAGAAGGCTCGAATTTGTGCTCAGATTTGTGCTTGAAGGATATTTTGTCGATCCTCTGACATGCTGGAAACAACAATGAACTGCACAAAACAGGTTGCATGTTCTTTCTGATGGCCTGCAATGCATCCTTTCTACTTATGTAAATTCTATAAGCCATAAGCCTTCCCATTTGACGCTAGTACATAAATCCCTGACCCCTTGCATCACTGGGGTTTACCATTTGCTCTCAATTCGAAGCCCCATCATAAGGCTGGAAAGTGCCATAAGGCCTCCCCTGAGCGGGGACTGTGGGATTTAGAAAGTAATAGAAATTAATCATAAGTTACCAGCCATATCAAACTGATGGGAGCCGAACTACCTCCTTATGGGCTGTACTTGCATCAAAGGAATCAAGATGGATCACTGCACAAAGTCCCTGAACAAAACATGGTGTGCAAATCTTGTCGAGGCCTGGACAAAACCAGAACATGGTTTTTTTAGATAGAAAAAAACAAATCTATTTCATGAGAGCATCGTTAATCCTTAAATTAGAGCAACGAAAAAAACTTGAGATATTTTGCCAAAAGAGGGCAACAATTTGAGGTAGAAGAATTCGATGCAGAAGAGCTCTGATAGAGATGAAATCAGATGCTGGAGAATAATTTATCCAATTTTTCAACATCAGACATGCTCCTATTATAGATTACAGTGTCAAGGACCTTAGATTAGTTCTTGATTTCCCGGAGAAGAGGGAACTAAGATGCAGAGACCTTGGAAGATTAGTAAATATGTGCCCTTAGATTCTTAGATACAATATTGAATTGCAGCTTATGCCTGTAATGAATTTTCTATCTCAAGATGTGGGATTAAATAGGGAGCTTTTTTGCAAAACCATAAATAGATGCCCGAGGTTGCTTCTGTGTAGCGTTGAGAAATAACTTGGAAGAGCACTGAAATATTTGCAACATGTTGGATACAAGGACATCAAGCGTGTAATTGTGAATAATTCTGGCATACTCACCTTCAGTGTCACTAAGAAATTGATTTCCAGAATGAGATTTCTGCAGAACTTAGGTCTTTCATATTCGGAAACAAGGATCATGATTGTTATGGTCCCTGGGATCTTCAACTACAGTTTAGATAATTTGCAAAAGAAGTATGACTACTTGACAAAAGTAATGGGGAAAGATTTGTGTGATCTGAAATCCTTTCCTAAGTACTTCACCTGCAGTCTGGAACAAAAGATCATAGCAAGACATGAGCTTTTACCTCAACGTCAGTCACAAGTTCCCTTTGGAAGCATGCTGATGATGAATGATAAAGATTTTAATGCTCAACTTAAATGGGCCAGGAAAAGATCTATTTCTCTCCAATACCATGGATCAAAATACACCAAGCAGTGCTGTTCATGAACATGCACATCTGCTAACTTAATGTACCAACAAATTTCTTCTATCATTGTCGACAACTTCATCTGGCCCTTCGAAAAAACACATTTATGTACAATGCTCAGACATGCTGCATTGCACAAGTGTTCTATGCCGGCCCAAGCCCAAATTGTTTCTTCCATTAATTCCCACAGATACAGAAGCTTGCGATATATGATAGTGGAACTGCCAAAGAGAAAAGAAGACAGTTTTGAGAAGCTAGGACTTGCGAGGTCGTCTGCTGGCCACGAGGCTGGGGAATTTCATTGGCCATGCTCTCATACCAGACCTACTAAGCTTTTACCCTCTACCGACCAAGCAACCAAAAGAAAAGGGGCCTATAACCGATTTATCACTAGAACCAGGCCACAAACCAAAGCTGACTCTTGTTTCCCCTTCTAAATGCATGGGGGACTGTTGCTGTTGTGTTGGCCAGAGTGCAAAGATCAGCAAGATCAGAAGAATGGAAACCCTAGAGTACAAGGGTTCGTCATCTGCATCTTGGCTTTTGATTTTAAAAAACAATTACATGGGCTATGGAAATAGGGTGTTTATTGTGAGCCCTTGATTAAGGTCTCACTGACTCCATCTTGGCCATTAACATAACATGATGGCACAAACATGGGTCTAAACCATTACAAATATAAAATTTGAAAGTGAAAATATAGTGCGCACTCTAGATGTACACATTAGTACACCTTGCAACATACGGCCACCAAATCGTATAAAAACCACAAAAGTACAAAAACAACCCCTGTCATTATGCTATATATTATCTATCTGTTTGTCTCATTCATTCAGATGTTGAAGGCATTGATGCCTGTTGCTGTGTATCCAATTGGAGTCTTTTTTAAGAAGGAGACTTACAAACTAGCAACCATTAAGTCTTTCAATAGATCTCGGCTGTGTGCCAAATGTCTGAATCAATCCATAATAGATAGCAAGGTCTTTCAGCCAATCCCATGGCAAACAACAAGGCCTTTTAGAATTTTTTCAATATTTCTGGAAATGAGAATCTGCTACTAACTTAAACTTATTGCCATAGTAATTGAAGCCTATGTTATTATATAACTGGGCTAAAAACCTGCAACATTGCAGTGATCGGCAGATTCGTGCATCTTATCTTAAGATGTGTTAGCCACGTATCTGCATCATCGACATGTGGCAAGGAAATCTACTAATCGGTCTCAACATTAGGTGTATCACATGGTAAGATCATGGAGAATTCAAGAGCTGATATGATTGACTTAATTCCGATAGGAGCTCACAAATGTAATGTCTTTTCATTTTTAGTGCTCTTAAATGCAAGATGTTGTGCCATTTTTAAAGCTCTTCTTTGTGAAATTTATTTTGTACACTAATAGATCCTACGCAATGTGCATTTGAACATATTTGAAGGAATACTTATCTTTAGATATTTTCTGGCTTTTTTTTTATAGGACATATGCTAAGACGCTTTTCCACAGAGTATCACTGCATTGGATGGGAAATCAATCAGGTATGATGCTGTTAATCCTTTCTTTATTTTGAATTGCTGAGTGATATAATCTTGGTATCAGGATCTATGATTGCCTGGACAAATTGTGCGAGCAAGGACTGCATTAGAGATTATGGAGAAAAAGCACATTGGCATAGTGCAAAACAATGCCTCTTGCTTGTCACGTTGTTGCGAACATGCCATTTGATTTTTGGAATGAGGTGCGATCACTTTCGTGGTGCACAAAGGGGCTTGACTCAATTCTTTGTTTTGAATGGCCGTGGCGTCCCCTACTGGTTATCTGATTACTCACCATATACAAACATGAGTTCATCCCCCATACCAGCTCCATGCTGATACAGGGCCCTCCACATATCACTGCACCCGTAACGAGTCTCAGTGGGAAGAGTGAAGGGGTCATTTTACCCCGTCTCCCTCAGGGCCTACCTAGCTGCGGAAGCGTAAACATACATGTCAGTATACAACATAATCACATATCCACCTCGAAGGGTGGTACATCAACATCTGCATAGACAAAGATCAGCACAATACATATGGGTTCCTACCCAAGGCTCAGACTCCAGGGGATGACTGACGGCTTGGGTCTCCAGAGTTCATTGCGCATGCCGAGAATTCATGACAATGGATTTGGCTGGCATGAAACTTTATGGCATAGGGTTGTCCCTCCATCCGCCCCTCATGTGCACACTTTGCGAGTAGGTAGAAAAGTGTTGGGACTGGCCCAGCCCACCGGATGCATAGCCAAAGGGGGCTACTCACGGGTTGCATCTCCCGGTTCCGAAGGCGGGTGGGGATTGCTCCCACCCGAGGAGGTCTCCATGCTTGACTTCGAGGTGACTAGAGGGCCCTTTGCCTTATTGACTTAACCCACTGGAAAGTGAACACCACTCCACAGGTGTCGAGCCCATGCCTTACCCACACTCAGTGGTAAGCCATTAGACCTAGTCACAATAATCCCCGGCAGGCCTTACACACCAGAGGGATCGCTCAAGAGTCAGAACACGAACCTCCTTCTTAGCCAGTCTGGCCCCTTCACCCACAACCAGGTGGGGTTCTTGTACACAGGCCGAATCTACAGTGTGCTAGAGAGGCTACTCTAGGAGCATCAACTACTAAGCCTTAGGGTCTCTACCCCCCTTCCCAATACAATGAGTTCACAGAGATACATCATCCATATATATCAGAGAAGAACTAAAGAACTAGATCTAATCTATATCATAGAGTTAGGTTCTTTAGTTAGAGTCTGGGTAGCTAGAGATCTAGATGACTGCTATGGGCAATTTAATAGGCTAAACCTACTGACACAAGGTCTGAAGGACGGTTTATGCTATTAAATTGACTAAATACCTGATCCTTGGCTCGCTCCTCCTGCTCTGAAGTCGACCATCCTGCTGGGCTGCTAGGAGATGGAGCTAAAAGGGGAAACTAATGAGTCAAATTGCTCAGACAGAGTCTGGGAGGCGGTTTTGACTCCTGGAGCAAGCAAAACAGAGATCTAAAACCCTAGGGACGAAAATAGCAAGTTAGGGTTTCTCCTACCTAAATAGACAAGGGGGTTAGGGCTAGGGTTTCCAATTACCCCTTTAGGCATGTGGGATAATTGGGAATGGCCCACTTGCCTTTAATGGCTAGGTGGCATAAAGGTATCCACATGGAAAAGTGTGCACCTTGATAAATGTGCACATTGGTAAATGTGCACATTTATAAATGCACATACCTTGCAAGTTGCCCCCTAGGGGCTACCGCTTCACTGCGTCGGCGTACCGTCGGTCGGTGGGCGTGTGCGGCGTGGCCAACGATGCGATATCGTCTTGGGACCATATCTTTGTCTTTGGAAACGTCACAATGACCATGTAATTAAGCCTTTTTTTCCTCCTTTGGATGTTGGATTGAAACAAACCAAACATCTATGAAGGTATTAAAACCAAGTGTGTACACATGGAGATGCAATTATTTTTGTCTCATGTAGATCACGGGCAAGCATGAACTACCCTTGAAGTATACCACAAAATGAGAATCTTAGGTTTGGAACGTGATCTCTATGTCTTTGTCGCAATCCTCAAGGCATGCACTATTTTTTTCTTAAAGGACGTGAGGCTCTTTTTATTGACAAGAACAAAGGCACAATACACACAATGCCTGAGGCAGGAATAAAACCCTAGTGGATAGGCTGACCCAACTAGGCAAAAACACCCGATCTATGTATAAGAAGAACACCGTGAAATAAATCACGTGCATGGGTTATCTCTTTTTTATCATCAGCTAGAGATGAGCAGCGATAAGCTTTAGTGATCTTACGTTGAGCACAACGGAGAACACCGTCGGAGATGTGTGCACCTCGGAAAAATACACAAGCGTCGCCTCTGCCGGGATAGACCACAAAATCCAACTAGAAGCAAGATGAAATGACCGCTTATGCAAGTTAGGCCAAGCAGGGGGATAAAGTGCAAGTAGGATCTCTGGCTAGTAAGAGAACCTGCTTGAAAAGAGTGAACAGCCTCCCCAAGCAAGCCGTAGATGATCGCACAAGAAAGAAGCGGTGTTCAATAGTTTCAACCACGTTAGCCCGCGAGGGAACAGCGATCACGGGACTCTAGGGTTCATCTTGTGAACCAAGACATTCACTCGAACACATCTATGGAGAATTTGCCATCATAGCGGCCCGACACTTTAGGTTGGAGCAATTTATCCCATGTTCCACATCCAAATACTTTTCCACTTGGTCTCGCTTGCAGGGTCATCAAGTGGTGTTCCTCAAACTAGACTTTGCTAAAGCCTATGACAATGTGGATTGGGTATTTTTGGAGAAATGCCTTCTTGCTTTGGGATTTGGGGAGGCATTCACCCGTGATGTTATGAAGCTTCATGTGTCGGCGCGATCTACAGTGTGTTTTTAAGGTGAGCCATCCCAAATCTTTGATGTTGGTCGGGGGATCCCACAGGGTTGTCCTTTGGCGCCCTTGCTATTCATTATTGCTGCAGAAGTGTTGTCTCAACTCTTTGATGTTGCAGCTCGAGAATGTGTCATCTAGGGTTTGCCCATGTTGGATGGTTCTCAGGAGGTGTGTAATCAGTATGCTGATGACACTTTCCTTTTTCTTATGGCCAATGATGAAAACCTCCATAATGCTGAGCTGCTCCTAGATACTTTCTCCCTGGCCTCTGGAGTTCTTGTAGGTTGGAGAAAGTGCACTGCTCTATGGACACTGGATAGTGTTGTTCCCTCTTGTATTCTTGACTACCCCTGGACGGTGCTTCCTCATGGTCAACCCACAAAGCTTTTGGGCATTCCTGTGGGGGTGCATGTTTCTGCCTCATGTGCTTGGGATGAGATCATTAAAGGTCTTGAGAAACATCTGTTCTGGTGGAAGGTGGCTAAGTTATCTTTGCCTGGTAGGATCACAGTTGCAAGATTAGTCCTCAGCAACACCTACGTCTATATGGCATCTGTCTTACTGGCTCCTCAATGTAAGATGAATGAGATCGTCTGTATTGTCAGGAATTTCATCTGGGGTGGTACCTCAGAAGGTGCTGTTGTTAAGGTATCCTGGGCTAAGTGCATCAAGCCTAAGGCGGCTGGTGGCCTTGGAATGTTGGACTTCCGTCATGCAAAAGCAGTCATGATTTCAAAGTTCATTTGGAGGCTCCTCCTTGGTAAACATGACTCTCTCGGCTTAAGGTTGGTCTTGGCAATCACTTACTGCGGTGTCTCCCCTTTCACAAGACAACTATCAAGCCTAGTCTCCCATGGGCCTTGTTGTATCCTCTGCATCCATATCCAAATGCTTCCCCATTCCTTAAAGGTCTACTTGCTTCCTGGGATGCGGTTAGATCTTTATTCCATGTTAATCCCCAAGCTTGTGCTTCATTGTCAATGTCATCTTTGGTGGCTTCCCACCGCAAGGTATGCATGATCGGCGACCTTTATATGCACTTGTACATCCAAAGACCCAGGCGTTGGCGGCTAGGCGGGGATTTTAACGATTGCGGCTTGGTATGATTCTGGTCATCTTTTATTATGGGGAGGCTTTTGAGGGCCGAGATTTACATTATCTGAGATGGGATCGGCAAATCTAAGGCTTGGGTGGCTGATTTTTGCCATCCAACGTCACGGCAACCACGGTGTGATGTGCCTATTTGGATATGTGATGCGTCTTAAGCGAAAAAAGTTTGTTTCTTCCACGTACAAAGCTGCTTTTAGATTGTGAGCCTCTTCCCCCATCCCAGCACTAGCATCTTCAGGTTCCTCAAGGCATGCACTTTGGTAGAAGTTCATGTTTGGGAAAAGATATTTCCGCGACCGGATACTTGCTAGTATTGTCCAACGATGACTTTTTGAGAAATGCCTGCTTTGGATATATATGCTAAATGTAGGATCACGGAGGAGGTCGCGCAATATCTTTGACAATTTACCAAATAAGGATGTGGTCCCATGGAACACAATGATTATTAAGTATGCCCAGTGGCAAAGGATGCATTTCTTTCTGGTGTTTTGATATCATGCAGGGGAAGAAATAGAGGCTGACATAGTAACATATTTGGGTATTTTGAAGGCATGTCGCACCATTAAATCATAGAACTAACCGGTCCTAGGACATTGGGCTGAAAGCATTGCTAATCTGTAGTGGTAGGTGGGCTTTACTAACTACAAATTTAGTTTAGTGCTAACATTGACAAAATTACTAATAGTGGCACCAACGTTAACGAAATTGGTAACATTAGCACTGTCATTTACAAAACCACTAACACTGGCACTAACACAATTACTAAAAGTGGCACCAACATTATAAATGTGAGAAATCTTAGCACTATAACAAAAAATGCTCCATTATCAACCATCAATAGCACTAAAACTTGCTAGCACGACAAGAACATGCAGATTAATTCAATTAGCAGACACAATTCATATTAGAATCAATACTTCAAAACTTATAAAAAATATTAGTAATTAGTAAACGTGAAAATACTTAGGCAAAAACTTTTCTGCAGATAGTATACCTGGCTCACATCAAGGTAATGTGTTGGATGTTAGGATGTTTTCCTCTACCAGATCTGACGTCCTTGAAGTTAGGCGAAACTCTGGTGTAGTTTGTCCAATAATCCACAACTTTTTCAATCACTTCTTGGCTCATGGAATCCTTTCTCTTCTTCCTTCCCCCAAGAGCCCATAATGCTTTTTTATTACTAATTGCAACACGGTGCTTCTTAGCTCTGGAACAATTCCTTTGATGAATTCCTAAAGCCTTGGCAGCTAATCTTTTGCTGCCATGCTTCCATGACTAATGCTACTCTTTTTGCTACTAATTTGTCATTGGACTCCACTCCTTTCATATGCTGTATGGTTTCTTGGATGCTACCGACAATTTCACTGTGAACAATCTTTTCCTTATCGGACACTGCGACCTACATAACTTTGCTGTTCTCCATTAGATGCCATACTTCTTTCTTCTGGTCTGTAGATATCGAACCTATCAAATTCAAAAACATTTTTGTGATTACGGAGGTTTCATGTTGCAATTGCTTTTTTGAGTGCTCAATACTCCAATCTAAATTTTCATTTGACAATTGTTGCTTCATCTTGCTTGCTCTTTGTCGTTTATTACGCAAATGCCATTTCCGCCTCTGTTTTTCGTCATTAGTCATTGGATCACAAGAAGCCTGAACAAAAAATGGATGGAAAGAAAGAAATGAGATCTCTCTCCCTCGAGAAAGGGGAAAATCAACCACCCCCCAATATTCTCGTTAATTTTGAATTTCCCTCATCTCATAATACTAAAAAATAGTGCTAATTTGGGTGGACAAAAGGACACTAAAAATGAGACATCGTAAGATGCGAGGACTCTGAGTGTCAGATTTATGTGTCTTGCTCGTCCCCTCCATTGGCCCGGCGTCTTTGCTTTGGCGATTATGCTTGATGCTCTTTGGCCCGACTCTATTACCTCTGCAGTAACTCGATACGTGTCTTCGTTAGGTTTCTCTGCTACCCTATCAACCTAACATCGTATTTAATCCTATTCTGCTCTTCAAATTCCATGATGTGCGGTTTTATTCTATCAAAGAATTCTCATGTGTCTAACTCAACATTCATCTTTTCTAAATCAACCAACCTTCACATGATCTTGGCCTTCTCTTCTTCGATTTCGTCTATCCTCCATTGCATCTCCTCACTTGTCTTCTCGACCCCCACGCATCCACGATATCCATGTTGGATATGAGCCGTTTCCTCCAATGCATTAAGTGAATTCATGCTTGGGATTCTGGCTTCCAGTTGCTTATTCATTTGAGCTAGGAAGTCTTTGTGGTCCTGGCGGCTTCTGGGTGCTTTTCTTTGCATCCTCCCTCTTACGTTGGTGAGGCCCGTGTGATGCGCCATCAGGCATTGGACACAATTTCAGTGGCGATTTTCCTCTGGCTGGCTGTGATAGAGCTTTCCTCTTCGTATCACTGCATTCCCTTCGTATAATATATGTCGCTTCCCCAACGGTACCTTATTTAAAAAAACCCTGATGCAGAATTTGAATTAATCATAATTATTCTACCCACCTTTCTGCATGATTCGATTTGCTATTTATAATCTTCGTCCTCTCTTATGCATGTATTCCGATATTTAGTAATTCCAGCAGGGTCATCATCCTGTTTTTGAGAATAAGGACGGCAAATTTGATCTTACCGTTCCGGTTGATTTGACGGGAATGACCCTCTCTGTACCAATCTAGATTTTTCTGGTAGTTAACTACCATTTTTAATACAAACACAAAGATATTTATTTATTTATTTTATTTTATTTATTTATTTATTTATTTATTTATTTATTTATTTATTTATTTATTTCTTGTCATTTTGGTGATCCAGGTACCAGTTGGAGACTCAAGCCCTCGCTATTCTGGTCTACGGCGAGAGTTGTACTCCTCAATCCGTAACATAGCCCAGTCCCCTTTTTTGACGCTATCCTCAAATGTTAGTTTTTGCTTTTTGGTTTTTGCTCTTTGCTGTCACCCTGGTTTATTCCGACATCTATGAGCCTTCAGATTTCGACGGTTTGTCTCCCCCTTGCATCTGCCTTTATCATGAAGGGAGACATTCTAGAAGACTCATGTTTTATGCTGTTATAGGCAAACTCTACTAAATAAATATAGTCAACCCACTGAGATTGCTTACTCCACAGATCCAGTTCTCTGTCAATCAGGGAACCTCAAAGTGTCGGGAATGATTACTCCTCTTCTGAGGAATCAGCTGGATATAAAGAGAAAGGGGAGCCAAGCTCACCCAAGTCTAGTGTTGATTCCCCTCTACCTGTTGTGGAGCTTTTCCCCAAAGAACTAGGGAGCATTGAGAAGGTATCAGAACAAGTGTCTCCCACAGACATCACCAAACACCACTCTGATCATGATGGAGCCTTACCTGAAATTACAAGTACAGATGTAGATCTAAGCATATCACAAGGATATGCAAAAGCTGAGTAGGACAATGTCTTGAGTCAAATGGTTACAACTTGGGGAGGCCAAGGGTGGTCTTTGAACACATTAGTAGACCTCTAAGTCCAGGTGGCCAAGGGTGGGAACTCACCCCAAATGCTTGTAACTCCAGGTGAGGCCGGGGAACTAATTGTGAACAAACCAATAGACTTGTAAGCCTGGCTTTGAGAAAGTTTGATGCAGGACATCCACAATGAGAAAAAGATATCTTCAAAACTCCATTTTACTGCAGTTAAGAGAATTGAAGGACAATTCATCCATACTGCATGGAAAGTTTTGGGAGGGGAAAGAGGATAGTGAAGATGAAAATGGGAGGAATCCAAAGGAACTAACATTTGCCACCCCACTTCCACAGACAAAAAAAGACAGAAGAAGGTCTATACCCCCAGGGAGAATGGGCCTGTAACCAGAAGTTCCAAAGCCCAATGAAGATTGTGTCTTGGAATTTAAGAGGGATTAAGGGCCCCCTAAAGAGGAAAAGGGCTCTGATTGCCTTGAAGGAACTAAAAAGCGAGACATAATCTTCTTTGCAAGAGCATAGACTACCTGTCTTTGAGGCATCAAATTTAGGCACGTGGATCTTCCCCAATGGAGACTCAATATGGGCCCCAGCAGATGGCACAAAAGGGGGCATCTGTATTGCCTGGAATGGATATAAAAAGATAAATTCCTTTGTACACCCTTCAGGCAGATGGCAGGTGGTTTTCTTGGAGGTAGAACAAGAAAGTGTAGGCATTATCAATGTCTATGCTTCCACTTCCCCTGAAGAGAGGGAGATACAATGGAAAAATATGGCAGAGTGGCTGCAGGGGTCGAGAATACAAATAATTGGATTCTCGGTGGAGATTTCAATAATACTCCCTCATGGGAGCGAAGCGGGGAAAAAAAACTCAACATGTCAAAAGGAGAGAACACAATGGGACAAGTTGGCCCATAACTTTGTATACCATGCTCCCTCTTAGGTCTAATGCATACTCATGGTGTAACAAAAGACAAGGGAATGACATGGTATATTGCCTCCTTGGCGGGTTTTACACCAATATATCTACCTTAGATGGATGGGATAGTTTGATTATTGAGAATGACTACGATAACTCAATATCGATCACTATCCACAAGTTACGGACACGGTATCCTGCCTCCGGAATAGACATCTTTGATACATCATTCAAGCTTAATGTTGGTTTGCTTTGAATAACAAGACCTTTGTGAAGACTTTGCAAGGCTTTATGCTACTACGGAGAGTCAATGCTAGTGGCTCAATGAAAGAGTTCATCGGGGAAGTGTAAACGGATCAAAAAGCTGGATTAAGCAATGGGGTAGGGAGTGGAATAAAAAGAAGAAGCGAGGGAAAAAGATGGAAGTGTATTTGGAAATGAGGGATATCAGACGAGGGCTTTTACGGACAAAACTAATGTATTGTTGCAACAGAGAGAAGAACTCCTGGAAAGGAAAGTAAAGCTAATTGAAGAACATGAACCTAAAAGCTTGGCAGTCAAGAGTAGAAGTCTGTATGTCAACCAAATGGATGACTGTAGCTCTAAATTCTTCTATAGAGCAGCTAAAAGCAGGATCATGAACAATGGAATAGTCTCACTACATGATGAGAATCAGGGTGAACTGACATTCAGAAATTATTCTTCAATAAATACAAGGAGCTCTTTGCAGCCACCTGTACAGATAATGGAAAAATGATGTTCTTTGATTACCTTGGCCCTAAGGATGCACATATTGAAGATCAGCAGCTTCTAGCCACTCCAATGGAGACTGAGATTCTTGCAACTATCAGAAGTATGGCTCATGGGAAAAGCCCGGGGCCTGATGGGCTGCCACCAGAATTTTATGAACACTTTGGAGCATTATGGATAAAGACATTACTACATTTATCCAAGGAGCCTGGCAGGCAAGGAATTTACACCCAACAATAAATGCAGGTTTAATTGCCTTTGGGTGCCAAAAAAGGACAAACCCACTACATTCTCCCGGGCTGGAGGCCAATATCTCTCACAAATGTATCATACAAGATCTTGGCCAAAATTTTTGCCAATAGAATCAAGAAAAATCCTGCGGGGAAAAAATTAATCCGATTCGGTCGGGCTTTCTCGAGTGAGAAGCATATTGGATAACTTCATTGGGGCTTATGAGGGTTTTACTTTGGAATGGGGTTACCAACCAAGGATGTGTCTTGCTCAAAGCGGACTTTAGGAGAGCCTATGATACCATCAATTGGAACTTTCTACTCTGAGCCATGGACCCGATTAGGGTTTTGAGCAAGTGATTGCAAAAGTTCTTTGGATTCAATGCTACTGAGGGTGCTCTGCATCATGGTTAATGGTTCCCCATCCTCCTTCTTTGAATGCAAAAGAGGGTCGAGCGAGGGGATGTCCTCTAGCTCCCTATACATTCCTTATTGTGGCTGAAATGGTAACAACGATCATCATGAAGCTGCAACAAACAGACAGAATCTGTAGTCTCAAGCTCCCTAGTTCAACTGACACCTTGTCAGTTATGCAATATGCGGATGACACGTTTGTGTTCTTAAGAAAGCAGGGAGACAGTATTAAGAACTTTTTGGAGGCAATGGATCTCTTTGGAAAGGCATCTGGGGTGGTTTTAAATAAAGACAAGTGTGCAATCATTCTGGACAGCTCAGATGACAGTATGCATGGAATCAAAGTATGTGGCCTCCATACTGCTACAAAATTATTGGGCCTACCTCTTGCTCTTAACATGAGTATGCATGGCTTATGGGAACCAATTGTCACCAAAATTAAAAAGAAACTCCAAATGTACCCCAAGTCTTTATCTTTGGCTGGAAGGGTGCAAATAATTAATGGAGTTATAGCCAGCTCTCATGTTTATTTTTCTTCAGCCATAATTGCAGATAAGAAAACATACCAGGAGTTAGAGATCATCATGAAAGAATTTATATGGCAAGGGGCACACATGGTGGGATGGAAGCATCTCACCCTTCCTAGGAAAAGAGGTGGACTAGGATGTAAAGATCTGTTTTTACAGGCCCAGGTTTTGGCAGCAAAACTAGTGTGGAGATCTTTGGTGTCAACGTCAAGGTCTCCTGCCCTTCTACTTACCAAATTCTGGATCCAGAAAACTTCTTTGGTAGGGAGTCCGTCTACCCCTCACCACCTCCCAGATTCAGCGTTTTACCAACTTAATCCTGCTCCAGGTACATCTACCATTATGAGAAGAATTATCCAAGCTTGGAATAAGGTTTCTATTTGTTTTAAGGCCCATCCAATTGAAAATGTTTCTAGGGACTTTAACTTCTTTTGGCATCAGGGCTTAGTTGATGAGGAAGATGGATGTCTAGCCTTAAAGCATCCAAGGAAATACAAAGAATGGAAACTCAGTGGATTGGATACTGTTGGAAATATGTTAAATGGTGAAGAATGGAAAACATGGCAGGAAATATCCAATATGGTACAGGACTCCACCTCGAACAGGAACATTCACAAGATCCTCACTAGACATCAGATGGGAAATACAACCCTAGTTAGAGATCAGAACTGGATTGTACAAGGCAAAGGTTACAGTGTGGCCAAAATATATGCCATGCTTTGTGTGACCATGGAACTAAAGTCTCAAATCGGTGGGGTTTGTGAGAGAAGGAGGCCATCGAGGGTCATAAAAGAAAGGGTGGAAATGCGGTGTGCAAAAAAGGTTATTTTTTGGATGGTGGTGCTCAATAAAAGCCCCTAAAGTCTAATGTTCTGGGGCAAAATACAATGCTCAAATCTCTGATAGATGTCCTTTAGGATGTGGCCAAGCCGAAACATCCTGGCATATCTTTATATGTCCATGGTTGGCACCTTTTTGGACATGGATAAGCCATTACATAGGTCCTCCCCCTTACCGAGCGGCGGTTATATGACTTTTTTTTAGCAAGCAGTTCTCCCTTCATGGACACCATTAGAACTCTTGTTCTTTGGACCATATGGAAACATAGAAATGGTGTTGCTATAAATCGAACAACAACCAGGTTGAATCTCCTCAAGACAACAATCCAATTGGAGATGGCGGGCGAGGCAGACCATGGCTCATAGATTGAATAGGGGAACAAACTATGACAAAAATTGGGATGGTTTGGGATCCTTTCAAAGGTTCTATGCATTTTCTCTTCTTATTTTAATAATCTTTGTCTTGGTGATGGCGAGTACACGGTCAACAAACAAGTGAAGGAGGTCACATGAGAGAGGTACGGGAGGATACCGCGACCAATGACTCACCAAGAAGTTCAGGAAGCTTTGCTCACGGGTAAAGGCGGAAACCATCATGGTCAAAACACCTTTGGAAGATCCTCGGAGATGAGGATATCGGCAATTTAAAAAGCGGGGATCTCGGGCCGTACTTTGAGACAAGCTCAAAATTTGCGTTGGTGCAAGAGAAATCCACGGATACTCTATATTACGGACTTCGGTACTTGGGGGGCGTGGAACTTGACACTCTGCTCTTGAGAACACAACCCATGCCTTTGCGGTGATAACTCTTGATGGAGTTCAGGATGATTAAGGCTTCAACAAAACCTGACTATCTTATATTTTTCGGTTTTATCGCGATAAACTTGAACTTTAAATTATCGTTATTTTGGATCTAATCCTTAAAAGCGGTGTTCTCATTTAACTGAATTTTCCTCCTTTTTGGAGAGACAGGCCTAGTTAAGGCCTTATAACAGAGTTCTACTCTGTGCATTTTGTATTACTATGTATTACATGTAATATAACTCCTCTGCCGTTTCTACAAAAAAAAAAAAAAAAAAAAAAAAGATTGCTTACTCCACATATAACCGCCTTAACATATCCTCTCTATAATGCGGTTGGTGTGCTCTGTCTGT
This sequence comes from Isoetes taiwanensis, assembly GCA_021234155.1. Classification (NCBI taxonomy): domain Eukaryota; kingdom Viridiplantae; phylum Streptophyta; class Lycopodiopsida; order Isoetales; family Isoetaceae; genus Isoetes; species Isoetes taiwanensis. The sequence goes on along the minus strand of JAJEKV010000010.1, from coordinate 8,307,975 downwards.
CCATCCGTCTGAGGATGATATGTTGTACTCATAGCAAGCTTGGTCTGGATAGTGGCAAAGAAATCTTTCCAGAATGCACTTACAAACTTGGGGTCCCTGTCGGATACTATGACTCGTGGCATCCCGTGTAATCTGAAGATTTCCTTTGCGAGCAAACAAAAACGTGTCAAAGGCTGTATCGTGATGCGACATGGCAAAAATGAGCCATCTTCGACAACTTATGACCACTACCATTAAGGCATCATATCCACGGAGGAGTGCGTGGAAGGCCCACAATGAAATCCATGGTTATCACTTTCCATTTGGCATTGGGCACATCCGGGAGGTTGCAATTCTCACGGAATCCTTAATTGCTTTCGGCCTTGGTCTGTGACACACTTGACATTGCTTAATGTATCTGGCAATGTCCTTCTTCATACGTGGCCAATAGTAGCTGGAGCGAATCTTAAAGTAGGTCTTCATGAAATCTGCATGTCCAGCTATAGGGCTGTTGTGTGTATCATGGAGAATAAGCTTACATACTCCTGAAGTTTCGGGTACACACAACTTATCTTTGTAATAAAGCAAATTGCCCTCCTTCTTATAGGAGCGGAAAGCCTCACGCAGCTCCTTATCTGTCCGCGTGCCTCCTTGGCCAAACTGTTCCATACTTCCTGGAATTCTAGATCCGTGGGCTAAGGCACGTATCGTTTCATTTCCCGAACTCACTGGTGAGCATGGAAATCGCGTTACAATGGGTTCGGGTTACCAAGGGATGGCGTGACAAAGCATCCGCAACCACATTGTGCTTACCCGGCTTATACATAATCTCAAAATCATACTCTTCAAGAAACTCCTCCATCTTCTCTGACAGAGATTGAGATTTGGCTGGGTAGAAAGATAACGGAGACTCTGGTGATCCATATCTAGCTGGAATCTCCTACCAAGAAGGTAGTGTCTCCATATACGCAAAGCGCAGACAATGGCTAACAATTCCTGATCATGGGTAGGGTATCGCTGTTCAGTTTCATTCATCTTCTTAGAATCGTAGGCAATAACGCTCCCTTCCTGCATTAGGACTCCCCCGGTAGCAATTGTACTGGCATCCGTTGCTACTAACTTATCCTTCTCCGGGTCTGGCAACGTGAGGACTGGTGCTGACGTCAAAGCATCCTTAAGTTTCTGAAAACTTACCTGGACCTTGGCCTTCCAGTGTTCGACCCAATCCTTGACTTTCTCATGCTTTGTAAGGTCGGTGAGAGGCGCTGCAATTTTGGCAAAATCCTTGACAAACTTTCGGTAATATCCTGCCAAGCCTAAAAAACTCCTGACCTCTGAAACATTACTGGGGATGGGCCAATCCTTAACCGCCTCTATCTTTGCTGGATCTGTGGCAATTCCCTCAGCTGAAATTACATGCCCCAAATAATCCACCTTAGGTGTGGCAAACTTGCACTTAGAGAACTTTGCAAACAGTTGGTGACGTCTTAGCTTCTGCAAGGCCATCCGAAAGTGCTTCTCATGCTCCTCAAGGGTCTTACTATAGATGAGAATGTCGTCAAAGAAAATGACAACAAAATCATCCAAGTATTCTCGGAAGACATCATTCATCAACCGTATAAAAGTTGCGGGGGCATTAGTTAAACCAAAAGGCATAACTGTAAATTCATAATGCCCGTATCTAGTACGAAAAGCAGATTTATGGATGTCCTCCTCTTTTATTCGTATCTGGTGATACCCAGAGCGTATTTTCGAGAAGTATTTGGCCCGTTGCAACTGGTCCATAAGATCATCTGCTCTAGGTAAAGCATAGCGATTTTTGATCGTATGCTTGTTGAGCTGCCGATAGTCAATACACATCCTCATGGAGCCATCCTTCTTCTTAACAAAGAGAATAGGAGCACCAAAAGGTGAAACACTAGGTCGAATGAAACCTAGGTTCAATAGCTCCTGGAGTTGCTTCTTAAGCTCAGCCAACTCAGGAGGACTCATGCGGTATGGCGCCTTACTGGTAGGCTTAGTGCCTGGTTCCAAAGCTATCTCACATTCCACCCCTCTGAAAGGAGGAAGTTTCTGGATCTCATCTGGAAAGAGATCCTTAAATTCCCTGAGAAGATTGGCAATGTTCTCTTTTATAGTTACTCGGGCTCCATTAGCTGCATTGAAGGTCACTTCCCGTTTCTCGCAGTCTAGGTTGGCTTCAGCAGATGCCAAGAACTCCATGCCAACAATAAGGTCATACTTGCGGATATCCATCAGCTCGGCCCCTAATGCAACTGTGCACCCGGCAACTGCATATTGAGGTTAATCGGGCGGCTTTTTGTATATGCGATCTTACCAGCGGCTAAAGTCCTTTGGTCTCGGTCTAGATCTCAAGGTCTCAAGTTTCAATACCTGGGCCATTCTGGGAGAAGCAAAATTATGGGTACTCCCCGTATCCATAAGAATAACAAAAGGTTTACTGTCTACCTAGCCTATAGCAGAAATAACGGCAGGCTGACTTTCAGCATTGCCGGTTTCAATAGATAGATAGATACATTATTGTCCCTTGTGCCCTGAGGCCCGTGGATTTATGTAGCATGGGCGACTCCCTTCACGAGCTACTAGCACATCATCTTTGGTTTGAAGGCTTCACCTTTCTCTATTAATACCGGCACCCGCTTTGGATCGGCTTCAAGGCCCGTGCCGCGGTGCGTCGTTATCAATCGACTTTGAAGAGCATTTCAGAGGTATGGTTAGCCTCTCGGTGATTCATAACAGAAGCCCTTTTTCTTTATGTACTTCCCGGTGCCTTGCCGTCATTTCCCCTATTGCGTCTGCCAGATCCCTCATTGTTTCTGACCTTGCCATCATGATGTGTACAGGTTGACCCCACCTTACATTTTTGTACTTGTTCCTGATGTCTTCATATACCGGGTCATTTAGCATATGATTTTCATCTTCCACTTCCCCTCTGTCACAAATTCTGCCTATCCGGTCCTCCCTCTCTATTCTCCGCCATCTGTCCTTTTCGATTCTTAGGTCATGGCTTCCCATTCTGAATCTTGCTAGGATATCCTTCCTGGCTTTTCCTAGTAAATTATCTTTGATACATCTTTTGTCCTATCTGCTGTCCCGGGTTGAATCTTTGTCATAAAGCCATATTGTCTTGGGCCCCGTGTGATTTTTGCGGCCGGGGCTTGTGTGGCTTTGTTTGCCCATTCATCCTTCCATTCTCCCTCACTAATGAGTGGCTTCGAGTTCATCCCCATTTTTCTTGTCCACATTGCCACATCCCTAAACCAACCGTTACTCTCGATTATGTGGGCTTTCGCTGATTCATTGATCGCGATATTCACTAACTTATTCGGTTTTCCACCCGCATTGTTTCTTATGAGATATCTGATGGTCTTTTCCCATGCCCTTACTTCCATCGGTTTCTGCCCCATCTCATATACTATAGTTGTTTGTGGTATATTCGTTCTCAGCTTGAATTCCTGTTTATGCCATTGCCTGTAAATTCCTTCCTGCTTTTCCCATTTCTTCTCTGTCAGACCCGGTCCCCAGGCCTCTGCTCCATATAGCTGTGTAGTTGCAACTACTGCGATGAACAAATAGCATTTGATTTCCCAATTTATTATCCTGCTTTTGTTGCAGAAGTTTTTCATATTATAGTAGCTTCCGATGGCTGTTTGGAATCTTGTATCTGCTCCTTTAGCCCATTTTCCTGTGCCATGCGCCATTATCGGATACCTAAATTACGTTGATTCTTCTAACTTTCTGTTCCCAAATATCTAAGCGGTTTGTGTCTATTTTTTGTGGCGAAAAAGACTATTTTGATTTTTAAGTGAGATTAAGCTTGTCGACCTGTCTTTTTTCGAAAGCTTTCCAGCGATTTATTAACTTTTGTGCATCCCCTTGTTCTTTGTGGCCATCATGCTTTCGGGTCATCTGCATATAGCATGATGGGTACTTTGGTGCCCCTAGAATAGGGGCGTCACATTGTCCCCTTACGTTACGCTATAAAATCACCTTGTAATGCATCTATGTATATTCCAAACAGTGTGGGGGATAATGGGCATCCCTGTTTGACTCCTGTATCGCAATCTATCGCTTTCCCTTATTCTTCCATTTTCGCATATACATTATAGTACAATCTTGCAATTGCACCCACCATATCCTTTGGTGCCTGCATATCTATAAGCCTTTGTATTAGTTTTTCCCTCGAGACTGTATCAAAAGCTTTCCTAAAGTCCGTAAAGCAGCATATTATTTTCTTCCCCTGGTTTCTATTCTGTTCTACCAGTATCCTGAGGGTCACTAGGTGATCCGTAGTTGAGTGTTCCGGCCTGAACCACACTTTTGTCCACGTGCTCTCCGGTTCCCACCCTCTGCCCATTGCTTCAGCTTGTTGTCTAAAACTTTTCCAAACCATTTTGCGAAAATGGAACTCACCATTATGGTTTTGTAATTCCCAGGTTCCTGTCTGCTCCCTCCCTTGTGTAGGGGTATCACTCTGTTATACGCCCATCTAACTGGGAGTCCTGTGTGTATGATCTGGTTGAAAATATCATCACTGTTTCCCTATTCTTTGTATCGAGCATTTTAATAATTCCAACTGTTAACCCGTATAGGTGCGGGGCTTTGTTATTGGCCATTCTATTTAGTGCCATCATCACTTCTGTGTGCTAAAACACGGCTTGTCCATCCTTGTAATTACGGTATTGGTCTTTGGAGATGCTCGGTCTTATACAATTTCTCCGGTATCTCTCCCACCCGTCTGCCCCAATATCTTCTTGTGTGTTTTCATTTCTCTGATTCCCTTATCCTTTCCCTTTAAATCCTTTCCAGAATTTCCAGGGTTGCTTTTTCAGGAGTTTGGCCAGTCCCCATTGATGCTGTACCAAGTTTTTATTTCTCTTTGCCTTCAACATCTTGGATATACCTTTTTCTTAGTTTGATATGTCTCCCTTCCTCTACATTCTCGACCTTTCTTTTACATTTCCCTGCTTTCGTCGTCATACCAACTCGATGCCTTGAACGCATCCTTCCCCCTTTTTCTTCTTCTCTTTCCGAAAACTTCCGTTGCTATTTTCACTGTTATATCATTAAGCTTGTCTCCATTATCGTCTGCCCTATGTGCCCCCCAATTCTATTTTCCCATTTCTTCTTTGGCGTCTTTGCACAAATACATCTCACGTGCTTCTCTTGGCTTGTATTTTCAGTTTCCGTTAATTTCCTCTGTTTCTTGTTGCACCTCATTGGGGTGTATTCATCCCCCGTAAGTGTCAAGCTGTGTATGATTCGTGGCTCTCCCTTTTCCGATCGGCCATTCTAGGAGCATGAATCCGATACTATCTCCCATTGCGGTGTCATTCATTATCACATAGTCCACTATACTCTTCCGTGTGTATTAGGCTCGTGTACTTCCACGACCCCTCCCACCTTTGTACCCGTTGGCTATAGTGACCCCTGTAGTTGAGCATATCTCCGGTGGTAGCTCCCCGGCATTGACTTACGCTTCTGTCTTACGTACTCCTACCCCATTCCTCTGATCTTTTCGTGCTAGTCCATTGTCCATTCGTGTCTTCCATACTCGTGATTTGCGCCTGCTCCTGCCCTGTTCTGGCGTTCAGATCGCCTATAAATATCATTGGACCCTGTTCTTTCCATTTCATCATAGTCTCCCCGGTTCTAACGGTTCCGGTTTATCAACTTTGCTTGGTGGATAATAAGCTAAAATCGATCAATTAACTCTTTTTTTGTTACGTAATTGTATATTCAAAACTATTTATCTCTTATTGACATCCGATTGTAAAATACATGCACTTTTTACTACATTTTCTTTAACATAACAAGCTAATCCCGCACTCCCTCTTCCACTCTTGAAATCTTTGTCCTTCCAGCATGTGAATAGTTGGTACCCTTCCTCCTCTGGCAATCTTTTTATATTGTGCTCCCACGTTTCCAATAGACATATTATATCATAGCTGTGTGCCCCTTCTAGCCTTTCCCCATCATCCCAAGGGTACCCAGTGCAGTTCCAATACCATATCTTCAGCGTCTCTTTCCTCGCGGTTGCTCTCTCGGGATGTCCGTGTGTTCTGCTCCGTTTCCCAATCTTCTTGGTCTCCCTCTTGTTTTCATGGTCGGGGTTGGATCCATGTTCCCGGCTCGTGCTGTTCTTGGTCTCCCTCTTGTTTTCATGGTCGGGGTTGGATCCATGTTCCCCGACTTCGTCTTTGTTACTTCTCTCGTAGGCCCCTTTTCCCCCTCTTTCTTCCCCTCTGTACTGGCTCGTGTCGAGGGCTACTGCTGCCATCGCCGTGTTCTCGTGCACCTGTGCAGAGCCCCCCTGTGGGTTGATATTCTCCTTCTCCACATTCGTCTCCACATCCGTCAACCTCCCTGGTTCCTGTGCTCCCGACCTTTGGTCCTGCCCTGTTTCTGTCAGTTCTCGCACTCTTTTGTGCAAGAACACCTTGCCATTTTTACCCCGCTTTTGGTTCCCTCGGCCTTGGCCCCCTGTGTAGCCCTGTCTTTGCATTACCATTAGTGCTTCCCTGTACCTTGATCCCATTTCTCGGCTGGATCCTATCGCCAATATCCTCTCCTTGGCTGCTTTCGATCCACAGGCGTCAAGTTTATGTGTCTCGCTCTCCCCCTCCATTGACCCGATCGTACGGCTTTGACAAAGGTGCTCCTGTGTTCTTTGAAGACCACCTCTATCACTTCTGCATTCACTTGGTACGTATCCTCGTTAGGTTTCTCTGCTATCCCTATAAGCCCTAACGTCATGCCTAATTCTAGTCATTCCTCATACTCTACAATATGCGGTTTTATTTTATCAAATGACTCCCATGCATTCAATTGAACATTCCTTTTTTCTAAGTCAACCAACCTATTCGGGATCTTGGCTTTCTCCTCCTCAATCTCGTCCATTACTGTTTGCATTTCCTCGCTTGTCTTTTCCTCCTACTATCCTCCGTCCATCTTGGCAATGGCTACCTTGTTTCGATTGGTGATTCCGCTAAGCGTGTTGAGTGCATCCATGTTGAGTATCCTAGTCTCCAGTTTGCTTGTTTATGCGTGCTAGAAAATCTACGAGGTCTGTTGAGTTCTTGGGTGCTCTTGCCGCATCTCCTCTCTTTATCGACTAAGGTTGGTGCTTTTCAGACATAGCTTTGAGATGTATTGTGCCCTTTTGTATTCTTAGTCTGCGTGATCACTACAACACATGCGATCGCGATATTGCCATATTCCTTATGTTCAGGTATATATCTGAAAACCTCAAGCGATTACGCTAATTGAAAATTCGCCGTTAATCCTGATTTTTGAATTTTGAACATTGGAATACCATTAATTATTCTGCCTTCACTATTTATTATTTGCTCTGTTCCTCGAGCCTCCCACTATCCCCTTCTATAATGATTGGTTGGTGACCTCCTTTATGTCATGGGGGATTGATTCCGTCCTTCTCGTTTATTTATGTACTTGTCCATACATGCGGGGCCATTACATTATGTCGTGAGTATTTGAGTTTGTAATTAGCCCCGGATACCGGTTAGTGGGTCTAGCCCTCGCTATCCTGGTGTCTGGCGTGGTAAGCCTCTACGTCCCGTAACTTATTCCGTCTGCTTTTTACTCTTATTTTTGCATTTAGCCGGTTTGTGCATTTTGCACTTGTTTTGAGTTTATAGTGGTCAGTTTACGGTTGGTGGGTCTAGCCCTCGCTATCACGGTGTGCGGTGGGTGGGCGTCTACATCACGTATCTTATTCTGTCCACCTTTTACTCTTACGGTCTTGCGACCTTATATACTTTACCTTTTCTAGATTTGTAGTACTCCAGTTTACCAGTTGGTGGGTCTAGCCCTCGCTATACTGGCGTGCGGCGGAGGTTGAGACTCTCTGTTCCGCATTTTATGTTGTTCGCTCTTGCTCCCTATGATTTGCCTTTCTCCCTTGCTTTCATTGTCCATCCATGCATCTGTTTTTTCCCATCTGTCTTCTATCTGTATGTTGGCCTTACAAGTCGTTGTTTTCGGGTCTCTTCTGTTTACTTTTCTCCCATCAGCTTTGAGTTTTTGAGTCCATCCAGGGTTCACCACCCTTGTCCTTTTCTCTTTGTGTTGGTTCTGTGACCCCCTGTTTATTTATCCTTTGCCATTGTGCATGCTGGCCTCGTAAACATGCTCTTTAGCATCCCCTTATCTCCAGCTGTTTGTTTATCCTTTTCACCGGTCACTTTCTTTGTTAAAAGTATATGTCTTACGTATTTCCCTCTTTGTTTACGTGTTACTTGGATTTTCCCTTGCTCCACGTATACCATTCACCGTTCGCATTACGTGGTTTGCTATCTGGTCCAACTAATATATTTAATGTCGTGCTGCCATCACCTTTTCCCTGCATTTTGGGTGGATCCCTTTACTGTCGTACTTGCTATCATCTTTTTCCCTGCATTTTGGTGGATATCTATATTGCGTATTTAACCGTACACATAGAGATCTTACCATTTGTTGAATTGTGACATTTTAGTTAGTCACCCAATTTGTACATCTTCTGAAAATAAAAGTTACGTTTGTAGAGTAGTTTATCGAAAAGCCAACCCGACCCTATACTTGGCTGTAGATAGTGTCCAAATATACTTTAGAATCTTATATTGCCATATACCACCCGATACAGTTTTATATAGTCATCACAGAAATGCATGGAGAAATCTTCAATTACACTGCTAGCTGCTAATTTGCCAATTGCTACTTGACTACATTCAGTCTAGAGTGATCTAAGAGACATAGATAAGGAATATATTGCTTTACTCTAAAGAGAAAGTAATTGATACTAAGAAACAACTGATATGCGATACATAAAGGAGCTGTATTTCCTGCATAATTCTAGCTTATATTCAAAAGGAAAATGGCTTTTCACAGTTACATATTTTGGCTTATTCAGCCATTCTTAAACATGATCGGCCATTCTTAAATAAAATTTGTTCCTTTTCTGCCGTGGTTTACCCGCATCACCCGAACATTTTTATCTGACCTTATCTTATATGCATTACCTATCCTTAGCGGTTTGCGAAAATCACCGATGAGGCTGAAGCTAAAAGGTTTGATCAAAGACAAAGCGAGAAAAGCGAAAAAGAACAAGATAAAAAGATAAAGATAAAAAGGCATGGCATGCAGCCCCTCCATTCTTGCGCTTCCTCCCATCGTTCCATTGTATCTTACTACCGGAGACTTACTTCTTTGGCTTTTTTTCTGTAGACGGCTCCCCGATCTTCTTAACTTTTTCCAAGTTTCTTTCCATGTAAGCTCGGCACATAAAATCAACAGGGTTTTTTTCACAGCAATATATACAAACCTTTCCGAAGTCACATATCATAAGGTGGTGCTGATAGCTAGAGGACCTCTGTATTGCAGCATGAATCTGGAGTCGATTGAAGCACTGCATAGTTCTGTCCAGGTCCTGGCGCCGCACTGAATCATTCTTGTCGCCTAAGACTCCAAGCACCTCCAGCAACCCTAGATTATAGCCATGATCCCGCATCGACTGTGCATGGTGGATTCGGTCACAAAATATACAATGAACGCGACCACAACTGATGCATGATGACAGACCTCGGCCTAAACACATACAATCTGGTTCACAAATACACCAGGGATTAAGATCCTCGAGGTCAGGATTATAAGATAGATAGATAGATAGTATTTTTATGTCATGCCACATTGGCAGCGTCCATGAGGACATATGACGGACCCCCAGAGACTTGAACACAAGATCTCTTAGTTGCTAACCCAATGGACTAGCCAATAAACCGAACAAGGCACCGTGAGGTTGCACGGGGCCTCGAAGCTGGGTAAACTTGACATTTTTTTCTCCCCATCGCTGTCGACGGCAACTTTCTTCCCCTTATCCATTTTCTGTTTCTGAGCTGAGCAAAGACGGACTGACACTTCCCTGCTAATCCTGAAACTCAAGAGGCTGAGAAATCTTGAGGGCGGGTCTTCACACTTCATCTCTTCCTCGTTACAACTGTTATATAACCTCTAGGGTTTACAAAATCTGTCTGAATTCCCGCTCATTTAATACGACCGTCTTTCTTAAATGCTGGTCTTGTCCTATCCTATCCTTCGAATTTTCGTGTGTGAATATCCGCCACTTGACCCTAGCTAATTCAACGACACACACGTTACATTTTCCTCCTTTTCTCTATATTTTCATTATTACGCCTCCCCTAGGTGTCATGATTATGTTTTATTTTTATATTTTTTATTATTATCCGCACGTTTCGGCTCTCTCAGAGCTTTGCCACGTGTTTCCATCCCTTGTAGTTGTTCATTAGATAACATTCCCTCCCCATCTTGCCATGTGATAGCTGCAAAAATATGAGGCCTTGAATGAATGTACTGGTGAGCCTCCTCAGCGGGTGGTGAAGACTTCGGGATCGTTCCGATCGAGGTCGGCCATGGCCAAGAATTTGGCGGTTGTGTGACATAAGGGCGGTTCTACATCATGTGCGGAGCATACACACACAAACATGCCTTGTTGTTAGTTTTGAGTTCTTGGCATACACCACGCAGCGTGATCCATGGCTTGCGGATGCTACAAAGCTGCCATGCTCATGATCACAAAACAAGAACAAGACAAACAAATATGTACAAAGAATGAAGGGAACATGGTCAAATGAGGCTCTCCAAATATGAGATCAAACCTGAGTACATCTGAAGAGGCTCCGGTCTAATATAGTGTAGACCGCAAATCTGAGCCGTACATCTAACTAAATCTAATCCCTACACTTATGTTAACCTAATCATGCCAAGTGTCAGTCTGCCACCACTGACACCTAACATGTGCATGCACCTAACATGTGCATGCACAATGTTAACCAATAGGTGGTTAACACTGCCTCCCCCTAAAAGTTGTTAGCACGAAAACATGTACAGACTTTTATAAGACAAGTCCGACAATTACAACATGGTGCCAAAAAATTAGGTAATGGTTGGGTTGTGTCGCGTAAAAGATCTTCATGATTGCGTTGAGGACGAATAAGATCCAAATGAATGTCGATGGAGAACATGGATCATAGGAACATGGGCCAAAAACATAAAGACCATCCCCTTATATCATGGGTAAGTCACATTTAAAATAATTGCCCAAAATTCCACTTAAAAAAGGAAGGGGTCTTTAAAAGGTAAACACCAAAAATGCACTCCCCAATATCAGCCATAAAAGGCTGAGCATAAAAATTGCTTGGCGTGAGTGCTGCGTCGCGTGACATGAGCTTGGCGTGAGGGCGGCTTCCGTGGCGTGCAATCAGGCGTGAAGCAAGGGTGGAGCGTGGACATAAATGGCGGGCCTGGAGCGTGGCGTCATAAGGCGTGGGCGTGGGCGTGGCTCGGGCGCTTGGAGTTAAAATGCATGGGCGGGGACCGTGGCGTGAGCGTCGGGCCGTGGCATGGGTCTATTATTCTTGAGCATGGCCCGAGAGCAAAGAGGCATGAAGCGGCGTGGCCGTGGCTGTGGCCCATGATAGAAAGGCGTGAAGCCGCGGCAAAGGGCGTGGCCGCGGGCGGGCGTGAGCGTAGGGGCCACCGCGGGTCAATGCAGGGGCGGGCGTGGAGCGTGGGGCTCACCGTGGTCAATGCGGACGCCGTGGCCGACGTGGTCAATGCGGAACAGCCGCGGAGCGTGACCATAAAAAATACTTTGAAAATTTTGGGCATATCTCAGCCATTGATCTTGAAACATCATGGCCCTCGAACGAGAAAACCCTAAAATGTGTTTTCTCCTGTGACGAGAGGTGCATCCGACATTGATTGTGCGGCTGAGTTTAGAAAGTTGCTAAATACTACACGAGCCACGAGATAGTGCAAAAATTTAATGAAGGGATTGGAACTGGAATAGCGAAGAGAATAGTTACTATATTTGCATGTTTACCCAGGATGGGATGGGCCCGGATGTGCAAGCAAATGCGGTTTTGGAATGAAGATATTTCAATGGGAAGGATAATTTGATGTTTTCTGCGGAGTGCGATCGTGTCAGGGCTGCGGGGCACAAATTTGATTGCTATGCTTTGAACTGTGCTTTGCGACAAATGATGCGGACCAAAAGGGCGAATAAGGCAAGAACCGATGGGGGTGTCCATTTCTTCGCCATTGTGTAATATGCAAAATATTTGGCTGGAAAAATGTCGAAATAGAGATATCTCAATATACATGTTGACTCTGCTCCCCTTTGCTTGAAATTGTTCCTCAAAATTGCTGACTTTCGTTTCTATTTTGCGGATGCCTCATATGGATGTTTGATGTGCTAATGGTGCTTGTGTGCATATGATGGAGGCGGAGAGCTTTAAGAAATCTGCCTAAATCGTCGTTGTGTACGGATGTGCTTGCTAAAATCGTCAGCTGCGACTGTATGCCGAATAGAAGGGGCCACCCACACAGTTGGCTCTCTTGAAAAATCCAATAAGAAGTGCATCTTGATCTTTTGTCTTGAAGATATCACGGTGCCTTGAGAATGCTTGCTTGAAACCACGAAAATTGGGGGCTAGCCCGCGGTCTTTGGCCCTCTTGAAATAAAAGCGGGAACAAAGAAAGCTTCATACGAAAAGCTTCACTAAGTTGCCCTTTGCCTTTGAAGCAGAAATATTTTTGGTTGTGCGGATTACGATTTTTGAGAAAACGAGATAAAAACACAAGATAATGGAAATCATAATATTTTGACAATTTTTTAGCGGATAGAAGAAAAAAAAGAGGATCAAACTTGTGATTTTTCTAAGATCTTGCGAGAGGAGGAGTCTTGTCACCACTCGAAATCACAGGGAACGCAAACTATGCTTCTTTGCCTTGAAAAACAGATTCTTGAGAACAGTTCATGAAATTAAATTTAAGCAAGCGGCCGAGATCATCGGTACATTGTGGAAAACAAAGCGCCTCCAAAGCGGATACATAAATCGAATTTGTTGGGCAAACTAAAACCTAACGAGGAAAAGAATAGTATACAAGATTCTTCAAAGCGGGGAAGAATTGGAGCATAGAAGACAACAACAAACGACAAGGGAGAAGAAAAGTGATCACGAAGCGAACTGACATAATTGGCCTTGATGTTAGTTTTGAGTTCTTGGCATACACCCTGCAGCGTGATCCATATTTGCCGGATGCTACAAAGCTGCCATGCTCATGATCACAAAACAAGAACAAGACAAATAAATATGTACAAAGAATGAAGGGAACATGGCCAAATGAGGGCTCCAAATATGAGATCAAACTTTGAAGTACATGCGAAGAGCTCGGTCTAATATAGTGTGTAGACCGCAACTGAGCTGGGCATCTAACTAAATCTAATCCCTACACTTATGTTAACCTAATCATGCCACCCTTTCTGCCTACTGACACCTAACATGTGCATGCACCTAACATGTGCATGCACAATGTTAACCACTAGGTGGTTAACACTTGTCCTTGCGGTGCTGTGCTTGAGCCTCTTTGGGAATGGACCGTAAAAGGTCCCGAATGGAGCTACCCATATTATTGGGCTTATCTGGCACGTTGAAGGTAACTTTCTTATCATGTCGCCCATTTGAGTTTTCTTTGAGGGGCGGGACTTGGAGAGCGAAGGCTTGTACGGTATGTAAGGGCGAGAATAAGAGGCTGGCCCGATCATTGGTTCTTGGGTATGTCCTTCTCGAGGCTTAATGCCTTAGCCTCAGCCTCCGCAACAGATTTTGGGTCTATGGCCTTTACCATTCGTTTAATTGATGGTGCCAACCCTTCAATATAACCCTCCACTGCCCTCTTCTCATTCATCCCCGGCACATATAGCCTCAAGCGCATGAACTCGTCCGTATAAACGGGTGACATGCCTTCTGCTCCAACCTATAAAAGTACGTATCTGTTGGCACTTGTGTGCACGGGGCACATAGTGCGACTTAAAAGCCTTTGCAAACTTCTTAAACTTGCATCTGCTCCTGTCTAGATGTTTAGCTCTAGCATAACCCTTCCACCAAATTATGGCTGCACCGGTGAGGTTGGTGGTAGCGACCTTACTGTATCCTTCTCGGTCATACCATATGATTTTCCAAATTCTTTCATCTCGTCCTAAATCCAAGATTACGCATTAAGACCTCCCCCTGGACTTGCCATCAAAGCGTGCTAATTTCTGTTCTTCCATATCTTGGTAATGGCTTGTGTCCGCAGTTTTGCAATACTCCTTATCCTTCTTAGCATGGTGACCCGGCGACACGGATGACTCAGAAGATTCGAGAGGTGTCGATGCGCCTCGGGGCGTGGCACTCTGGCTAGAAGAACTTCGTTACTTAGCATGGTGCCCCCCGGCATGAACGCAGGTGCGGGTGCCGGTCGGGTGGCTGCTTTCGGTTGGTGGACTTCGGTGGTGGTGGTGATAATTCTGGTCCATTTTCAGGTCTGCGAACTGCGGGAGGGTTTGTGTTCAACACATAGGCTTGGAGCTTCGGTGGTAGCGTTTCATAATCATAAGCTCTGTTAGGGGTAAGGCGGCCCGGTTGAGCGCATTATGGGCGCCCGTGGGGTGCACGTCTAAGCAGGAAGAGGAGAAAGATAAGCAAATTCATCCCACTTGTGATAACAAGAAGTAGATAATAATAACAATATGCAAGCAACAACGGAATTAAAGAAAATGCGGTTTTATTCTGACGACAAAGTCATGGTTATATCAAAGGAGTGTTACGATGAAGATGGTTACAACACAACTTGCAGGGGTATTATTTACAAACAATTTAAGTAGAGGCACACATAGACACGAAAAAGCTGTGGAGATCGGGCCCTAGGGCTGCGTGAAGGGATCTGAGAATGGAGTAATGAATACTCTCTGCCTTTGCTCGACTACTTTATAAGCGAGCCACGTATGATCACATATTGGTAATCTAAAGTAGGACTAATGATCAATAAATTGAAGAGGTCTCGAAGTGCGTAAAGATCTTCGAGAGATGATCATTTGCGTCGGCAAAGGCCTCTGCCGTCATATCCCAATAATTCCACGTCTGACGAAATTATGCGCTCTAGGTGCTTTCGAAGGCATGCTCCACGGAGGATAATTGACAATCTCGAACCCCTTAATTGGGTGCGTAGGGCTCCGCTTCATCCCCTAGGTCTTCTTCCTCATAATTGTCATGATCTTCTTCATTACTCCCCATCCTCTTAAATCAATGCCCCCTCTCCGTGATAGCTGATCTTCCCTCTCGCAGTTCTTGGTATTTCCTCCTCATTTTTCTCAATTTCATAAATGCGCAAGATGGCAAGAATGAGTGTACAACAAATGAATTATTCCTTATACTTCAAACTCTAAAAGAGAAAGACAAGTATTGTAGGAAAAAGACAATTTGATTTTATTCCAAAATGCCCACGAAGAACATCAGTAGCGGGATTACATATGCTTGAGTAGCCCAAAGGCTATACTCATACAATACATACTATAAAGGACTAGGAGCTGGGCCCGCATCCCGATCCATTGTCGTGGGAGATGGTGGCTCTAGCTAGTAAAAGCAACAACCGGGACTAATAGTGAGGGGCGGCCCGTGGCTGCTTGGGGAGGGGAAGCGTTAGCTAATGGCGGCGACCCGAGCATTTTCATGCTCATCCGGCAGACAATATCACGGCTTAAAGCAGCAAGTGCTAGGTCGCGCCTTACAAGTACAGCGAAATGGAGATTTGGAGGAAGCTTCTGTGTCCCTTGAAGTAGCCACAAAGCCTTGATTGCCGAGGAAGATGCCTGGGCCTTTGGGCGAGTGCTCTTACAAAGAATAGCACGGCCTTGGCGAAAAATTTGAAGGAAGAACCGTGTGAGATGGTTCTTAAAAAGCTGCTACCCACGGATGCATGGAAGTCGCTATTTCCCTTTCGAGGTTGGCAATTATCTCGCTCTTGCATAGACCTCTTCCTTATCCTCTTCGGATGCTCTTTGTTTTCACACAACTCCTCTCCTTTGTCATCTTCTTCCATTGGTATGGCCATCTCGTTAATGTTAGGAGCGTGGGGTCCCATGGCAGCAAAAAAGCATTCTCGGTGGAGGAAGGGGGATCATTGAGCATCAAATGCCTTAAGCTGCGGCAAGGTCTCAGCGGTCGCGAGATCCTCATGGTGAAACCTAAGTAGCTGTTGTACCTCAGCGGGATAATCGAGGAGGAAAAGTCAATGAAATCATCGACAATATTCACGAAGCTCATATAAGACCTAGATCCTTGGTCATGTGTGGAAAGGTTAGCGATGGCGTGGTATGCCCACATAATGTCATCGAGGAGCGGATACTCTGACCATTGTGAATGATTGGGGAAGGGCATCCAGCCCGCAAGCTGCGACCGAGTCCGTCGCGATAATCGGTTCGATGGGCTTTTGCTTCCATCGGGCAAAATCCGTATGGCTGGTCGCTCATCCTCCTCAGGATCATCGGGAATAGGGAGCTTCCCTTCTCCAAAGGGAGTGGAATCGAACTCCACATATTGGTCCATGAGAATGACCAATGCAAAGCGGACCTCGAAATAAGTCTGGCGTAGTCGTCAAAGGCGAAGAATGGGAGCATGCCTAGCATGGCCGTGAATGCTCCTAAGTGTATCCTCGGCATGGCGGTCATGTAAAGCATCACATAAGGGCGATGCTGTGGAGGTAAAAGGCGAGGAGGGTTGCCATAAGGAATGCTCACGGGGCACCATTTCTTGGATGTAGAACTCCACGAAGTCGGCATAATCGGGATGAGCCTCCCATATTGGCGATGAGATCCACCTCACAGCTAGCAAATAAGGGTGAAAAGGCTTCGAAGGGAACATCGGGGATCCCAATGTTCACAGATCACAGTACCATTATTGGCCCGGGCGTGATCCATGACCGATCTGATAGAAGGAGGAGGAAGGAAAGAAAAAGGAGAAAGCTTGACACAATACTAAAACCCTAAAAAAGAAGAGGTACGTTTTTCTTTTAAAGGAAAAAGGGCCTTTAAGAAGGAATATTCCATAAAAAGTGGGATACTTTATGTTTATTACTATTATTGAAAAGTTGTTGTTTTTTTTTTTTTTTTTTTTTTGAATTGAAGCTTTGCATGTGTTGATTGCATGCGGATGAAGTAATGAAACACATTATTAAGATAACATTTAGTATTAATTTCAAAGCGGGATATACAAAAAGGTACAACATATATTACGAGAAATGAGGAAGTCTAGGGCCTCTCCCCGTATCCTACATGCCAAGGCCAAATCCTTGGGCATAATGGTCTACGTTTGGCATGTATTGCGCAAAGGTTTGCGTCACCAAGAAAGCGCTGACCCGAGGATAATCCTCGGTGCTTCTGTAGGGCCAAAATGGCATGAGTCACGGAACCTAAGGTCGGTCTTGAATTCTTGTGCGACCTCGAGACAAAGCGACAACTTCGATGGGAAGCTCCATGACCGATACTTCTTGGTTTCCTTAAGGCCACCGTCGGGCTTAAACCCGGTGGGGTTTCCTTGGGCGGGGAGGGGGAATAAGAGGAAGTGACTTTCCCCACAATGGCGGATGTATCCCTTGAATGTATCCCTTTCTTCTTATGAAGGTATCGCCGAATGTCCCCTTTCTTCTTTGCGGCCCACCAATGCTTTGAGTGGGTCTTGTATTGTGGCCCCAAAGCGAGTCGGGCTGGTGGTCTTCCTTTTCCGCCCGGATAAAGCGGTTAGCGAGCTCCTCAGCCCGATATCAGCCTCCGCTACTAGTTTTGCTACCTCCTCTGCCCGATTTGGCGACTTCCTCGGCCCATTTGGCGACTTCCTCGGCTGACCTTTAGGACTGCTCACCGGCTAACCCGGCTGGCTGCTCCGGCGTGCTTGCTCCCTTAACAAAGCGTATGGCCGTCCTTCGTCCGGATCATCGGCAAGATATCGTCCGGTCGGCCGCCATATCAAGCTCCCACCTCCATCGGTTCCTCCCTCACGGGAGCGAGGAAAACATCTTCGGATAAAAGAACTAGGCGTCCTCATCATAATGATGCGGGGGTATGACAAAATTGAGGCCCGGCTTATGGCTCTCCCCCGTCCCAAATCGATACTCGACCCCTTGTAGGGGTCCCCGCGCTATCTGCGGATATCTTAGATCACGGGCCATGGCCATTATCCGGAGTGGCTTCTTCTTTGAGCCTCGGCCTCTCCAAAGATCTTGGGCCATATCCGCGGGTAGTACTTAACTAAGGTTAGGGTTTGGTCCTCCTGCTCCACCAAAGTATAAGTCATCCCTTCGCCGTTGAGCTTTAACAAGAACCGTTACGTCAAGTGAAAAGCGGGTATGGTATCCATCCCCTCAATGAACCATAACACCCGTTGATCGAGGAGAAGTTCGGTCTTCTCGGCCCTTCTTCCATTTTCGCCGATGTAGTCCCCAAGCAAGCGAAGAGGCGGGCAGCGTCACAACTTCGAAGCTCTTAGTACCCTTGGTTCGCCATCTCCACTCAATAATGTAGCGGTCGCGGGCACCGGAAAAGCAAAGGCGGCTATGGCGGCACAAAGAGGGTTGGCGGAAGAGATGCGGACGGCCTCTGGCGGCTATGGCGGTCGGCCCGGACAGCTTAGGAAGCGAAAACCTAAAACAAATGCAAGAAAACTCCGAAACATCCAGTCCAGAATTCCGCCTCTTAAAATTTTTTTTTTCTAAAAAAAGGTCCAACGCCAGTCAAATCGGGCGGACTTGGGTATTTTGGCGTTTTAAATCGCAAAAAGAAACTTGTTTTACCCAAGTCGCCTCCAATATTAGTGAAGGGTGTCTAAGCTAATTCGAGGGTCCCCCACGCAATGCAATAAAATTTTCAATTCCGAGCTTCCTAGAGAATGTTATGGCATTTTGAAATAAGGGACCCTGCCGGAGTCTAAGCCGGGGGGATTCACATGTTTTTGTTACAAACCATGTGAGTTATATGAGGGGGTTTTTACCATTTTACGTGGGCATGCATTGCCATACTAGGGGTTTTTAACCACTATTTGGGTAAAACCATATACTTAAAGGGGTTAAAATAGCTTTCATAAGTCAGGTATACTAGGGGTTTTACTACCCCAGCAGCGAATGGCATATCCCCTTTGTTATAAGTGAATCCCCGGTGTCCTAAAAAGCCTGGACTCTCTACCTTAATACCATTAAGTCTCCTTCACAAGGACTTATTAACAACATTTTTGGCCTCAACCAACTAACTACAAGGCTCTAGAGGAGTCTTTCTATGTTAAAGTCCCAACTAGTTAGCGTTCTATCGGGTTAGAGCATGGCGGTGCAATGATCTGGTCCACCAAAAATCTTGCTCTGATACCCTTTGTGGCTCCACGAACATATCACGGCGCTCCAAGAGCGTATGCGTCACGGGGACTTTCCCCTCCCATGGCAATCAGCTCACCACGAGCAGGGCCCTCCGTCTAACTCGGACCATCCATAGAAAGATGCGGGGTGAAGGACACGAGGTGTCATTAACCCCCGCCTTCAATGGGACTCCTATGTCGCCGAGGCGTGAATACAAGGTTAGCATACAGCATAATCATATCATAATTAGCCACCACGAAGGGTGGTATCGTCCATCAACTGTTGATAACGAGAAGATACATCTAATGCTAAAGAAGAACACCCCAAATACCTATGGTTCTACCCGGCCCGGACTTCAATGAGGATCGACCAGCGGCTAGGTCTCTGGGAGATCGTGAGGCGGAATCTTGACATGGCGTTGGCTGGCATAGAACATCGGCTAGGGTTATCCACTCCATCCGCCCCTCCTGTGCACACTTTGCAGATGAGCTGAATCAAGCTATGGCGTCATTGTAGCCTTCCGGAGACGCAATCCCAAGGCATCACCCTTTGGGACTACTCCGGGTTACATCTCCCCGGTCCGATGGGGCGGTCGGGGAAGTGTCCCTTCCGCAGTCGCTGATGATTCCATGGGTGAGCTAGAGAATACGGGCTGCATCAGCGATCCCCGCATCCGTACTCGACCTACTCCCCTAACTTTATCTTCAAAGTACAGGGTGCTCACACAACTGTACCCAAAAGTGTCCGGACCCATACCGGCACGGTTCAGCGGCCCTTCTCGGGCCTAGCTCACTGGAAGGAGTCCCCGTAGCCTTTTATGCTCAGGCGACCCACCCCACACTTCATCACTCGGCCCCTTATGCGGTGCTTCAATCATGCCATAGATTCCCGCATTCGGTGGGATCTTGTGCCTGAAACCATAACTAAGCGGGTATTATGGGAGATACTAGGAGCATACTTAATGAACATAGGTGGCAGAGGCCTCTACCCCCTTAATCTCTGCTTTGGAAGAACTACTAGAGATACTACCAAAATATACATCCATCCATCCATCACAAAGCGTAATCAATAATGAGAGCGGTTCTAACTATCAAACAAGGGTTAACCATAATCAAAGACAAGCATAGAAATGGGGCGCTGGCCTAGAAATGTCAAGCTATTCTATCCACTAACCGAATTCTGTTTGGATCCATTGTCATGTGGCATCTCCATCTTAGAGGCAATCAAAGGCTCCAGCAGCTCTTCCTCTTGGTTCGATTTGGGGCCAAAATGGGATAGGGATCCAATTTTGCTGCTCAAATTAACATTCTCCTCTGGCCAATCGGTTTGGCCAAGTGTCCCCTTATCTAAATAATCAATTAGCTTAACCCAATTGGCTTAATTAGCAATTAGCTAACTATTCCTTCCTTGTGGCCAGGTAATTACCCTTTAATTGTCCTTTTATTAATTTAGCATAGCTAAATTAATCCCTTGTGGTTGAGTTACATACCCCATGATGGCGTATCCTCGGCCCGTGGCGTGTCATTATAGTTACACATACAGTATAACTATGTGGAGCGTCACAACCTACAATCTTCGCTTTCATGCTTTCCCTAGTGCGCAACCAGATTCGTATTTTAGTCTATGGATAGTGTTAGTGGGACTAATGGTTCATCGCTTCCATTTAGGTACTTTGATACTAGGAAAATTACCAAAATACCATTAAAAGTTTGCCAAAATTACCAAAATGCCACTAAACCGGTGGTATTTTAGGAAAATTAATAATAACATTTTCTTAATGATCTGAATGCAATTGTGCCCTTCAGGGCAATTGTAGATTAAAATTTGAGACCTTTCCAACAAGCATAAGATTGTCTTGATTGGAGATAGAAAATTTCAAGTTATAAGTTCTTGAGTTCTTGGTGAAAATGAAAAATCTCATAACTTGAGATTGCGGTTTTAGAATTGAATGATCTTATGCTTGTTGGAAAGATTTCAACAATCTACAATTCATCTGAAGGGCACAATTGCATTCCAGATCGTTGGAGAAACGTTTTTTGCCAATTTTCCCAAAATACCAGGGTTTAGTGGCATTTTGGTAATTTTAACAAACTTTAATATTATTTTGGTAATTTTTCTTTGATCTATAAATCTCTATTCATTTCCCACAATGCTTCTACAAAATGTGTCTAATTCTCGGGTTATCAGGGACTCATGTAATTCACATAATTTAAGATCAAAATAATATACATTTTTTGAGTCTCTCGATTAACAAGGGAGGCGGGATCAAAAATCTAATATGATGCAAGGTTTGTAACTTTAAGAGAAAAGAAAGAGCACAATCAAACATAATCAAAGACAAAAAAAAACCAAAACAAAATCGGAGTCGACCTCGACCTCTCCTATCCACTTCTCATTTTACTTTCCCGCCTTCTTGCCTGCCGAGGGCTCCCCGATTTTCTTCTTCTTTTCCACATTTCTGGCTAGCAAAGCTCTGCATATATACTTAGTTGGATTTTTTTTTTTCGACAATTCACCAGTTACCCAAGTCTCCTACCAACAGGTCATGCTGGTAGCTATCAAATTTTTGTATTCCGGCATTCATTTGTAGCCAGCTGAAGTAGCTCATTACCCCTTCTTTATTCGCCCTTCTAACAGAGTCGTTGTTGTCTGCCAATAGCCCCATGATCTCCAACAGTCGAAGATTATATTCCGCATCTTTCATTATTTGTGCACGGTGGATCCTATCCACCCGAATAGGCGATGAAGCGGCCACACCCGGGCGGGATGAGGAGTCCTTCTCGAGGGAAAGCGGATCCTCCTCACACATACATCATGGCCACTGCGTCTTCCGGTTCGGTTTCCAAGGGATGTTGGGGTTCCCGAATTTCCGTCTCGGATGCTTCCTTGACCACGATTACGTATGCGGTTGTATCTCCATAACCTTCTTGTCCATGTCCATGGTTTTAGCGCCCTGATGTTTGGAATTGAAGCTAATGCCTTAATCTATGAAGCTCTCCGCCCTCCGTTGGTCGCAAGAATCCTAAACCTTTGAAGTGGAGCGGCCTTCATCTCATGGGCATTTTTTGTATTCAGAATAATTTTAGGGTTAGCCCCTTTCTTCTAAGCCCTTTTTTACGATCGCCTCTATTAATTATTAGTCTTGTCTTGTCTTGTCTTGTCTTGTCTTGCGATGTCGGTAATTATTATTTTTAAGTTAGTGTTGGGGAAGATATGCATTAGTAGTACCTTACTTCCTTTCTGGCCGACATCGTACTCTGGGCTCCTTGTCCCTCACGAGTTAATTATTAACGACTATCCACCCTTCGTCTTGGTGGCTGACTACGAATTGTTGCTTAATTCTTAACACCCTTTACCACAATTAGTATGCCAGTCGTAAATGTCGGTTTAGCGGCTCTTGTGACCTCCAACGCCCGACTTCTCTCGTTCAGATTTAATGCGATGTTGTGGATGCCGCGTCACTGCTCATATCAGTCTAATATTTGATTTGATTAAGGTGTAGATTATTTCCTTTATTTTTATTCATCTAATATCTTGTACCACTATTATAGCAATTTATAAACTTCTTGCGCCATGCGTGTTCCATCCATGGCATCTCTTATACCCGTTGTTTGTTTTTGTTATATGTAAAGCCACATCGTTCCACCCTTATGGGCCTAATCACAATTGCATATATATTTGGATTAAGCTTAAATTTAAGTAGTTGCTTTATGCGGCCGTATCGACTTGCTCAAATTATTAATTTCAAAATTGAATGCATCATGAGGAGCCTCCTTTCGGTTGAAGATTCGGCATCGATTTTGCTTCAACTATCTAAGAACGTAATTATAGACATCACGACTAGTTTGATTCCTGACTAAGGGCATTAGAAACTAGAATTGCAAATATACTCGTTGTATCTATTCTTTTTATCATATAGTAATCCGATGCAGTGATTTGTAGGATTTGAAAACTATCTTCCTTATATTTGGGGATACGCCCATTTTAAAATCATATTTTTCAAGCATTGGTTAATTATCTAAAGAAACAAAGATACATCCACCAAACAATTAAAATACCCGAGCTTAGCTATATATGTTGATCTTCCCCATGCCTACATTTATTCTCTCCTCCGATAGCTACAGCGTCAAGTTGTAATCTAGTGGTTGCCAAACATGGCAGAATAGATTGTCGAGCTCTTTTATTTGAGTCTTTGGATTCTATCCAAATAGGGTTTATGTGCTTCCCTATTCTATTGGAATAGGTGGTAATTTCCTCCGAAATGGGCCTTAAGATCATTATAGCTATCATATGCGATTGTCTTCAAGAGCCTCTCGGTGCTTTGCATCGAATCACTTCCTTTTTAAGCCTATATAAAAATTCAATGGGGAAACACAATGAAGATACTACTTAAGATGCACAAGATGAAAGATAAATGGGCCACAATACCAAAGAATGTATAGAATAAGCGGTTTCCTTCTTCTTGTAGCGATGAAGCTAGAGCGGGGTACATCTATCTCCATCCGCCGAACTCTTGCAATCACCTTCACCTTAGCTTTTTGTAACTCTCGGTTTCCATAGCCTTGATCTAGGATATTAACTCCTTTTCTCTAACTCCCTTTGGTAGGGCCGCGGGCATGGAGTAGCTCTAGTTTATAGTACAATGAAATCATTAGCCTTCTAGATTAGTGACTCACGATTCTCCCCATTCTTTCTGAAGACTTCACTCTGAATAACTGCTAGAACAATCAGATTCATATTGATTTTTGAGAACATTGGCATAGATGTGTTTTTCCATCATTTATTGCATCTACACTACCATATACACTCGGAAAGAAAGCAAAATGATATTATTCCTTCTGCTGAAACACCTCTAATGCCTCCTTGTTTTAGCCTTATCATAATATCCTACAATCGTAGCCCAAATAATTACATTCCCTTATGGACAAGCTGTAAAATGCTAGATAGACATCTCCATGCTCTTATGTTTGTCATACATATTATTGAGAGCATAATAAATGGCGTTGTCCAACTTGAATCTCAGTTTCAATATTCAAGCATGAATGCACTTTCCCTCTTATAACCTACATTTTGGAACTTATGGTTGACGTAACAATATTTTATATTAAATTAAATTGATATTTGCCAACATATCTTCAAAATACTTACGAGACACGCACGCAAATGGAGCTTTGAACAATCCAAATTGTCAAAGCTAAGACATATTTAAAACACATATTCTCCTTATATTTACCAAAGAGAATCCATTTTACATGCTACGGCTGTCATTTAAGCAAACACACACAACCAAAATCTGCTCCAAAGGATAGGAAAGTGTAACATTGGTAACCTCACCATTTCATACAAATGAAGTTGGAGCCCTATAATATGGACCTTGAAGTTGAGTTTAGAAACTTTGTTCAGAGATCTAAGCACTCATCTACAAAAAAAAAAGTTACACTTATGCCTTGCCCTCCCAAAGTACCCGATAAATTCTGGTTTTGCTCTCTATTAGCATTCCTTCTGTGCTTCTTGCCCAAATTCAACTAAGATGATGATAAGAAAAAAGGGCGAAAATATTGTCTGGAGAAGCATAAATTGGAACGGCGATAACGGGAGCTCAAGCATACAACAATTTGGGTTTATGCACCGTGCCAGTCTGAGCAAAGTGAATGAACACAGAAAAGAGTTATATGCTTCTAAGTGAAAACTTGAGGGAGGATGAGTCTTCTCACAGTGATGGGTCTATTTATGGGACTGTATTTTCATAAAAGATTTGAATATATAGTGAGAAAAGCACATTTGACCATGATTTTAGTGTGTTTGTCCATTGTCATGCATAAAGATGTTTGGAACTCTGTACTTTGCATCCGATTATATCTAGGATAATCCAATAAGCAACAACATAGCGATCAAATGAAACCTTTTGTGCTAGTAGCATTGCCATGTCTAATTGCACATATAGCATCTGTTATGGGACATCAACTAAACACGATGATGTTGCTACTCTTCTCCATCTAAGATACAAATTTATTGCAAGATGTTAGAACTCATCGAAGGGATTTTTTGAACTTTCGTTAGTTTCCTCCAACTACTGATGGGGAAATTATGGACATCAATAGGTTAGAATAGATTAGGCGGGTGCAAGTCCCGCCTTCAAAAAAAAAAGAGGGAAGAAAAGAAAGAGAGAATGGGTTAGGCTAATGTGTTGGGCGAGCAGCGTGGATAGGCTAGAATTGCAGGAATTGTTGTAGGGGCAAAACGACAAACTTTGCTAAAAATAGTGATTATTAACCACCTAGACAAAGTAGCTATTGATTGCTAAACAACTAGAAACACTTCTTGACATTGACAACACTTGTCTTGCCTTTTAATGGAATCAAATGCTAGAAAGACTTGACACTAGGTTTACGTCCTAATTACTTTATTAAGGACATTAAGTGGGTTTGATGAATGGTATTCTCCTACCATCATGAGATGTGATGAATGTATGATAAGGTATTGTATGATGATCATCAGCACTTAGACAAGTTTTCAGCATTATTTGAATGTGGCCCGAAGTGATGCATTTAGTGGACCCTAATGTCAAGATACTAAATTATTGATGTAACCTCTATTAATCTATAATGAAAACTCTTTCAAGATAGCTAATATCTCCTTTAACTTGGTAAAATGCATTCACGATCTAATATTCAATGCGAATGTATAAAAGAGTATATATTCAAGATTGCACCTTGACATCACCAATCAATTACTTCTCAATATAACATATCAACAATGCCCTAAAATATAAGGAATCTGCCTGCCTCAATCATTAACTATGATGCCCTCAAGATTAGTTGTTTTAGATTAGTTGGAGCAGCAGTTACTACATCGAACAACTAAAGAAACAACGTGAAAGGAAAAGAAAAGGTAAATAATTGTGCAAAATAAGCAAGAACACCTAAACAAAGATAACGACAATGAATGACAGGCCTAAAGCGTAAGCAATCAATATGGACATTGACTGTCGTGTGCATACGACATGTGAAACACATACAAACAGAGATTAATGGAAGATAGCAAGCCACTTGGAGAATATAAACATGCAAACGAAGACATTGGTATTGGTATAGTGCCTAACTGGAATTGGAAAATACTGGGGGCAAGAACATACAAAAATACATACTCTTAATAGGACCAGAACAAAGAAGCTCTATATATTACGTGCAAAAGATGTCAATGGGACCCCAAGAGTCCATGGAAAAACGTTTGTCCCCAAGCTACAAGAGGAGGTGCAGCATTAACATAATAGACAATTTTAAAGTTTACAAGATTTGTTGGGTCCCTTGGACAATAACAAAATAGTTGAATTTTTCATTGGTAGAAAAAAAGCCTCAATTCTTTCTCCCCATAGAAGGGATGTGTGATAACTCGGGGATTATTTTGACATCATCTTCATGAATTACAGTTCCCTTTCTTGGGTTTTCGAATCTAATTTTTTTGCAGGACCATTACTTTTTGTTGGAATTTTTTTTTTTCCTTCACTGTTATTCAAAGGTTGATTGGTGGAGAAATCCCCAGTTTATAAGAACAAATTCAACTCAATACTCTATCTCTAAAAAGACAAAACACCATATTTATGAAAAAACTATCTATTTATTTTATTGATTTCTCCACTTGATGATGAAACCTAAAAACATGGGCAAAGTGATACATTGAATGATACGTAAGATGGATTGTTGTTGGTTCAAATAAACAGCTGTCAAAAGGTACGCGTTTTCTTGCTGGCTAAGAGTAGGTATAAATCAAACAAAAAGCATATAAAAATAAGACCAGATGGTACTAAATCAAACAAAGTCAATACAAAAAATAAATCCAGACAGTTAAAAAGTTAAAATAAAAATTCGAGAAAAAAAAACCTCTCAGACAAAACAAACCAAAACCAGAAAGGTCCCCAGCTCCTCGACCATAGCCATCGCTACTGGCTATGGCGGTGGTTTCTTACATGCTGACCTGTTTCTGCTGTTGTTGGGTAGTTTCTTTTTTGTAAAGGCGACCCATTCTAGCTGGAAAGGCTTCTTAGTTTTAGTTTATCGTGCTGTTTCTTAAATTTTCCCTGTGCTTTCTGCCTCCAAGTAAATCCGTTGTTGCCGTTTCTGTGTGTTATTTGGGCAGCCCGCCATCGCTTTTTCCTGTTTTGTTTCAGACCCATTCATTGCATTTCCTCAAGCAGAGTGCTTGCTGGGTACTCGGCCTATTATATTTTTTCTTTCTTCTTAGGTGTAGACAGATGGGCCTCTGCCGCTTCTTTTTTGCAGGATCCATCAAGCTTATGATGTCGTTGTTAAAGCTGAAATCTGCTCTTGCATGAAGCTTTAAAGCTCTGCTGCATTATTCAGTTTGGGCTGATCCTTATACTGGAAAAAACGGATCAGCCATATTGTTCATTGTATCTGTTCACGGTCTTCTGATCCGAAAGTTTTCGACATTTAGCTGATTGGAAGACTCCTGGTTCCCTAGTTGCGGAAAGAAACGAGAAAGAAGTATAAGCATTTTAAGTGCCGAAGAACATATATCAGCAATAGCTCAGTAGAATCTGTTTCGGGCAGAAAGAAATGATCCCCAAAGAAAGGGGTTTGTTTTCTCTTAGCCATGGCTGTTATAACAGTGCTATGGATTCAAGTTTCAGCACTACAACAGACGCAGATGATCTTCAAGCTCTGCTGAACTTCAAAACGGCGTGGCGTCTGGCAATGCCCTTAGTAGTTGGATCACAGGCACCGATCCTTGTGGCAGTAACTGGGAAGCATACAATGCACAGGATCATCTGTGACGGGACTTCTTTTCCAGAGCTTGAGCTTAGGGGGCTGTAACGCCGGACATTCAGAAAATGAAGAACTTGGAAACGATTCAGTTTCAAAATAATGGGTTCACCGGCTCGCTACCATCTCTGAGCGGTTTGTCCAAGCTAAAGACGGCATATTTTGGAGAAACAGCTTCGACACTATTCCTGGTGATTTTTTGATGGTCTAGTTTCTCTTACTCAAATTGATCTTGATGATAATCCGATGAATGGATTTCTGCTGGTTGGTCTCTTCCTTCTGGTATTCAAAGAGTCCGTGTTATTAGATACTCTTTCATTGATACTAGTCTTTCTGGGTCTCTTCCTGATTTCCTTGGCAATATGACAAGCTTAGAAGACACCAAAAGTATCATATAACATGTTAAGTGGTGGTATTCGTCATCCTTTGCCTCTTCTGGGTTGGTGAGCTTTATTGCAAACAATCAACAAGGATCAATGGAGTGTTGAGCGGTGATATTAGCGTGGTTGGAAAAATGACATCCTTGCAGACCCTATGGCTTCATGTTAATGAGTTCTCGGGCCCTATACCTTCCACTTTCCAATTGCCTCTCTCTTCAGGCTTAAACTGAATGATAATAAGCTTGTCGGCCGCATCCATCATCTCTCACCTCCTTATTGTCACTCAGTTCTCTATGTCAGGAACAATGACCTGGTAGGAATGATTCCAGCATTCCCATCATCTATTAATCTTACCTTGATGGTAATAATTTTTGTCAATCCACTCCAGGCACTCCTGTATCCTGATGTCACTTCTCTGCTTGATTTTCATGAGGCTGTTGGCTACAACTCCAAGCTTACTAACTGGCAGCAAATGACCCCTGCTCCTGGACTGGTATTTCTTGTGGCTCTGGAACAAATGTGACCATTATTAATCTACCCAATTTTGGCCTAGCTGGTACTCTATCTTCCTCTCTTGGCAACCTAACCAGCCTTACCACTCTTATCCTGAAGAACAATAAGCTGAGTGGTCCAATCCCAAATGAGCTTACCAATTGCCAAATCTCAAGACAGTTGATCTCTTCAGGCAGCAACTTTCAGGTCCATATCCATCATTTTGCCAATGGTGTCCCAGTGTTAATCTTTCAAATAATGTTCCAGCACCTGCCTCCAGCCCATCCTCATCACCCTCAACACCAGCAAGCGTTCTAACTCAAGCTCTAATGGTGGTTCTTCAGGCAATGGGACTAACACAAGCTCCTCAAAATCTTCTTCATCAATACTGGAATTATTGTTGGCATGGTGTGGCTGTGGTGGTTATTGCCATCATTGTAATAATCCTTTGGTTTACAATTTTCAGGAAAGCAGAGAGGCTTCTTAAAGGGTGCAAAAGCCCAAACACTGTGGTAGTGCATCCAGCGAGATTCAGGCTCTGATCCTGAGGAATCGTGAAATTGTGGTAGCTCGTGCTGGTAATCGTGGCTATGAGGCATGAAAGCGGAACTCATAGCGGCCCCAGTGAGGTCCAAGTTGTTGAAGCTGGAAACTTGTTGATTTCTATTCAGGTTCTGCGTGAAACCAAAAATTTTAGTGAACACAGTATTCTAGGAAGGTGGTTTAGGGGTAGTGTACAAGGGGTGTTGGATGGTGGACATTTGCCGTGAAGAGGATGGAGGCTGCTGTTGTGAGTAGTAAGGGGTTGAACGAGTTTCAGGCTGAGATTGCTGTTCTAACTAAGGTGAGACACAGGCATCTAGTTGCTCTTCTTGGCTACTGCATTTGGGGGAATGAGAGGCTTTTAGTGTGTGGAGTACATGCCTCAGGGAAGGTGCAAGCCAGCATCTTTTGGTACGTCAAGAAACGACTGGAAACCTTTGAATTGGAAACAAAGGCTCTCTATTGCTCTAGATGTGGCTCGGGAATGGAATACCTGCATAGCTTAGCATAAAAGCTTTATTCATCGTGACTTGAAGCCATCAAATATTCTGCTTGGGGATGATTTGCATGCCAAAGTGTCAGATTTTAGGCTGGATTAAGCTGGCTCCAGAAGAGAAAGTTTTCTGTGGAGACTAGATTAAGCCGGGCACTTCCCGGATACCAGCGCGAATATGCAGGTTAGTTCATCCACCGCGCATCCTTTTCTTGCATTTTAAACAGCCTGGGACACCATTGCATCTCAAATCTGGCCACCATTAATAACAAAGATTTAGAGGGTTCAATAAGAGACTTCTTTGTGGTTGTCGAATATTACTCAAGAATTTCTATCTTCTGCATTAGTTCTTTTCATAACCTGTTGCAGATACTGACTAGATTATTTTGTATGCAGTCACTGGTCGTGTCACAACAAAGCTGATGTTTTTCAGTTTGGAGTTGTGTTGATGGAACTCATCACTGGAAGGCGTGCCTTAGATGAGACACAAGCAAGAAGAACATGCATCTTGTTGCCTGGTTTGAACGGATGAGCAATAACAAAGAAAACTTTCGAAAATCCATTGATCCCGCCATAGAGTTAAATGAAGAGACGCGCTTCCTAAGCTATAACTACAGTTGCTGAAGCTTGGGACATTGCACTGCAGAGCCATATCAAAGACCAGAAATGGGACATGCTGTTAACATTTGTCTCCTCTTGTTGAAAAGTGGAAACCTGCAGACTATGATGACACGGATGAAAATGCAGGGATTGATCTTGATATGACCCTTCTCTCCAGGCCCTCAAAAGATGGCAGGAATTGGATAATTCATACTGTCTGGATGACACCCAGGCAAGTCTTCCTCCTCGGCCTTCAGGTTTCCCAGGAGTCATTTACTTCAGAGGATATGCTCGCTGATCACAATAGGATCATTGGGAGCAACTCTGTGAGAAAATACTGAGTTAATGAATGAAGCCATGGGCTTCTTCTGTCTGTCCAAAGATTTAAGAGTTTGCTTTGTGTGGGTTTTAATATTTAAGATTTTGCTTTTGCTTTTGACATACAGAAATAGGATGTCAATGATTGTGTATAATGACAGACCAGATATATCCATCACTGTGTCTTCTCATTTCATTTTTTATCATTTGACAGATGGGTCGATGACTTGAAGATTTCAATTCTGCCTTGCACCTGCCATTTGAAGAGTTGTGATGGGGTTGCGCCTTTTGTTGTGGCTATGGGCATAAAATGGAGACTGTTTAATTGAGAGAGAAATTCCTTCTAAGGTTCGATGGAAATGTGTAAATGAGGAGAATAGACAATATTTTCAATTGCAATATCTCTGCAAAATACTGTAAAAAAGGAATACAACCGGATTGTCAGTTACTATTCTTTGAACCTACCATAGCAATCTTTACTGTGGTGTATATATAAAATTATCCTGAATGCTGATAAACTGGAAAAGGTTTATTATGCAGGAAAGCTCAACTCAAAAGTTGGTGTTGCTACAGAATATGCTGATACAGTGTTAATATAAAACAGAAAAAGCGATATATATTTTATCCCAAAGCTTATTTTGGTAAACAGTTACAATGCAAGGTATGTATTATCTTGCTTTCAAGCATCAGCCACATTTATCTTAAGTGGATGTTGCTTACATTCTAAACGCATGATTTCTAGCAAGAAAAGATGAAATAAGCAGATATATAAATTCCAAGCACGTTTGAGCACTTGTTCTGGTAAAGGCATGGTACAGTAAAAGTTCACCAATCCGCCAAGAATTTTTCGAACATGTCTAACTGGAAGCATGATCTTAACTTATTTAAGTCATGATTGTGCAGCATGTCTTGAGCACTAGGACAAGGCCTGCACATGGAATCAAGGGACCCACTTCTTGTAACTGCTCTAGCAATTCTTATAAGCAAATATTAAATAGGCTAACTGAACATTGTCATCTAACCACTGTCAATGTATGGGTGATCCTAGATTTGCTGATCCCCATTGGTTTTATTTCTTCTTAGCACTGTTTGTTCCTTGAAAGGCTAACCAACATAGAATGTTCCATCTGTGTTGTCTTTATTTACCTTTTAGACTCAATTGTGCACATGGGGTTTATATAAGACAAATGCCGGAAACCTTCAATGCCAAGATAATGGTAAAATAATAAGACAAGTTGGATAATATCTTTAAACTACTGCTCATATTTTGCATCTTTGTGTGCACTATAGACATGCTCAAGGCGTCTGCATTTGTTTGAGTTTATGCATGTGTTCCTTATTTAATAAGGCAAATGATTGGACGCGACATCTACCTTGGAGTTGACAATAGCATTGGTTCTTAGATTGTGTTTTGCATTTTGGTCTCATGATATGGTTCAGAAGGCTCTTTTGGACAAACATACATGTTGGATTTGTGTTAACACATACATAATACACTTCGCATGTGCTTTGCACAAATGATGTTTTGCTTTTGATTTTAAAAATCTCTTTTCTTGCCATATAGCAATGCTCTATGGTGTTCCATCTTGTGGTCATCCACTAGTTTACATCCAAAAAGTCTTCAAATGTATGGTAAATGGGAATAGTTTCGGATTACTTTTATTGCCCTTAAAGGTCTTCGAGGCCCAACAAAATATATGCATCGTGGCATCCCCTCCTGGTGGATAAAGCCGTGAAGAAAAAGAGAGTTTACGAAAAAGCGATGAATTGAATTGAGTTTTAATCCCAATAAGACAAAGACTAGCGATAGGACTTCAAAGGCGCGTGAGTTCTTGTAAACAACCTCAATTTCGGTAACTTGCCCATCTTTCATGGAAGCATCTCAATGTATGAGACATCCCACATGCAGTTTTGTCGGCAACTATAAAGGAGGGGACCGCCAATAGCTCATGCAATACAATAGTTGGACATCTTAGATTTGCATGTTAAACAAACACTTTAAGGTTTATTTAACAATGGTAGATAGCGATCGATATTTGGACGAGAAAACACTCAAATCAATGCTTTCGAAGATGTTTACCGGAAATCTAAATGATACGTAGTATTCCAAAGCTTGAAGATTTCCTGATCTCTTCAAATTCAATGGACATATGAATTTTGTAGAAGCACATATCAAATGTACACCTTTTTTTTTTTTTTTTTTTTTGAAGGACGACAAGCTTTATTCACCAACTCAAAAACGGAACAATAAAATGCAAAGACGGGATTATAACCCGGTGGACAAACCGGGATCCAAAACTGAAAGCACAACCACCTCGCCTAGTAAAAGAATGAATCAATCGGTAAGTATGCCGGTCCGGTACTTTCTTCTCTTGATCAGAGAGAAGAACAATTGTAAACCATAACAATTTTATTTTGCCTAATCGGCGAAATGTAATCTCATCTGCAGCATCTCACGCATTAAAGATAAACAACCTCCTTCTCTTCCCGGATTGACCATAAAAAGCCGACACATGCGAGGATGGCTTCGTTTCCATAGTTAGGCCAAACATCGGGATAGATAGCAAAGCAAATTTCTTTGGCTAGATCGCGACGCGCCGCCAAAGGTCAACAACCAAGACCATGCGCGAGGCGCCCCACACAAGAAAACAATGCTCATCAACCCTTTCTTTGGCATAAAGGACGTAGCTCAAATTGATTATCCATTTATGGACTAACCTCGCGATTCCCAGGCATCTATGGATTACTTGCCACCACAAAACTACTTTGCACTTTGGGATGAAGCGACTTATCATACCCATATCAAACACTTTCCAAACACTTTTCCACCCTATTAGATGAAGCGGATTTCATAATGCAAAAGCAATTTTTCAAAGAGGAGACACCTATTATCGATGGCAACCCATACGACTACCTCAATCATTGGACGGAATCTGTGGCAACAATGCGACAATATGATTCATTACTTTTGTCCCATCACGTAGAGAACATTTGTTGCGGGTAAAACGTGGTAGGGTGTACCACTTTTGGAACGCAAGGACATACCCGATGGCAAACCCCATTTTCTTTTCATTACCTAAAAATTACAAAAGTTCAAAATAAAAAAGCAAAAGGGCTGTTAATATTCAAAGTTATGATAAATATAATACCTCCAGACCAAAATATATATAGAATATGTACCTTTTTATTATTGACTTTTGTCCCATTTTTCATCTTTGGTCACTAAATATGCTTTTAAGGGACACCCTTAGCTTTACCCCTAAATGCTTCCCATGACAAAGAGATGGCCGGACTCATACCAAGCTGCAATAGTGCCGGGATGCAATTTGCTACCCACCGTCGTTGTGTCTTTGGATGAACAACCACACACTTAGTAACATTCTCCGGGGTCCCCGCAGCGAATCCACCGCCGATGGAAGGTTAGCGAAGACATGCCTCGGGATTAATATGGAAAAGGGCACGGCGGTGTCCCCAAGCGGCGGCAACCTTTAGAAAGGGGCATTAGGATCACGGTGCATGTATGATAAGCAAAGCCCAAGGAAGGAGGGGGCTTAATGGTATATGAAATGGGGAGACAATCATGGTGGGCATATAACCTCGAGCCGGAGAATCATCCTTACCAATAGAAAATCCTCAAATGAACTTTGATATCAGCACCTTGCTTTGGAGTGAAAATCAACATACCAAGACCACGGTACTTAGGTCTAATGCATTTTAAGCCCACGCTACCTTGACCAGCTCTAACTCATTTCCACCCCAAATAAAATTTAGACAATGCAGCACAATCTCCTCCATCTTGCTACTTGAATAGCCTGAAGCTGAGCCATATAGCGACAGGTATAGAACACACATTTAACCCTGATGATTCTCATAGGAGCATCGGCTTGATTTAGGCGTATTCCACCAAAACAAGTGCTTTGCAACCCACTAATGATTTCATCCCAAGCATCACGAGCGAGCGTGAATTCCAAGCTGGGATGCACCAAGCAACTTTGCCATGGAAGAATGCTGTGGATGGTCAAAATGGGGAGGGATGGGGTGTCCAACGTCCTAAAATTTGTACATTTTGCCACCTACAAGAACTCGTGCTAGGAGAATGTGTGTCTAATAATAGCTTAGCATTGCGAAAGATTCAGCCTGCGGCAGTGGGAACAAAAAGTGTCATTAGCATATTGGTTACATACCTCTTTAGAGAACCATGCGATCCCATTTGGGAGCAGATAGCATGCATCTTGGGTAGCCGGTGGGACAACGCCTTACGCCTGGTGTGAAAGCAGGGTGCTAAGGGACAACCTTAAATTCCTCTACCCACTACAAAAATATCCGATGAAACAAATCGAAAGGACCGATAGATCTAGCCGATGTATGGAGCTTCGCGGCATTCCTTGTGAATGACTCCCCAAACCGTGCAAGAAGACACTTCTCCAGAAGCCCCAATCAACACTATAAGTAGCTTTAGCAAATCAAGCTTAAGATACAACGCTCTATGACCATGTTACGGGCCCAATATATTCCTTCATATCACGCTGACCGTTGTTTGAGAATACACGGCGAGGAGAAAGCCAAAGTGTTGGCGAGATAAGCGTCGACCATGTCTCGGACTCTTTACGCCAATATCTTAGCAAAAGATCTTGTACCTGAGGAGGAGCAATGTAATAGGGCCTTGATCGAGAAATAGTCTTAGGATCCTTACTCTTTGGAATGAGAGAGATACAACCGTAGATTCAAAATCTTATCAAAGGCTCCTAAATCTACGTGGAACTCACAAAAAGGCATCATATATGTCATCCTCCAACCAGTCCGGCATTTGAAAGAATTGGGGAAAGCCATCAAGATCCGGCATTTGTCCCTTTTCAAAGCCACCCTGGTACTTTAAGTCCTCCTTCACAATATTAGACTCAAGAGCAACCTCTTCGCTCTTAAATGATGCAAGCGCTTAAAAGTCAACCTGACCAATGCATGTCCTTTTTGAAGGGCAATGGGTGTGGTGCAAAAGAATGAAGAAAAGTGATGATGAGAATCAGATCTTGCTTAAGATTCCCTGGATCGGAGATAAGAGTGCCATCCGGCAACACCAAAGAATGTATAAATTGGCGAGTTTCCTTCTTCTTAGCGGCAAAAAACCGGGTGGCCACGTATCTCCCTTGAACCATCGGGCAACCCTGTCTCCCTTCACTTTGGCTTATTAACTACGGTTTCCATAGCTTTGATGCGAGATAATAACTCCTTTTCTCGACTCCATTGAGTATGGCCCGCGGCGGAGTACTTCTAATTCCTCGTACAATGCGATTCAATAGTCCTCTAGCCCCGAAGACTCGACTCTCCCATATTCTTTTTGCAAATGGCTTCACTTTATGCGCAATCTTTGCGACAACCCCGGACATGCCCCTCACCGGGGTGAGAGGCCGAGACCAAGCGGACTACAGCCAGTTTGAACTCATCATCCTCCGGTGCTTGCGAATTAAAGCTTAAGTAGGTCTGGTAGGTCGGACAATTAGCCACATCATTAGTTAAGTTGTGGATTATGATCGGAGACTGAGGCTATCCGGAGAAGGTTTGACGGCCCAAATCAAAGCTAACCCGAGTATTTGCACAAGTATTAAAGTATCCTCTGTCATGCCTTGCATAAGCTCTGCCCGTCTGTCCAACCATTACACCGCGTAAAGGGTGATCACCATCAATCTCTATAAAGTACGACCATCATGTAAAGGCATTAGCCATTGTTCTCATTTCGAATCCTTGCACCACCCGAGGCTGCGACTTCTATCTCTTTTGCTTCGACCATATTGGAAGTCGTAGCGAGCAACCATACAACATTACGTCAAAGGTTGGAGAACTTTACTCCCCTCGAGTTGCCCACAAAGCACCACTTGTTGGCGAAGTCTATTATGAGCATACACATTTATCAAACCCACTCTTGGCCCTTATCTTTCCACTTCCTGATTATTATCCACCGCCCGAACCTATCAAGTTTTGAGTAAAAGGTGACATCCACGGATGACTTCCATGCGGTAAGCACACCGGCCTTAGATGCATGTGGCCGGACCCAAGACATTATAGTCCCGTCAAATACACTAGCTACTTTATGTACATCACCCAGCGGCGGCACTTATGCTCTTGGAGGCAACAAAAGGTCGTGAAAACTTAGACAAATAAAGAGACAACCCTTCTTTTACTTGGGGAAGAAGCCACTCCCCTCACATTCCAAGACAACAGTTCATGTGGCCAAAATATTATGTTCCACCTCCATACCAATAGAGCCGGCCTCAACCATGTCCATCTCGCATGGTTAGTTCAAGGGAGGTCAGCCCACCTCGTCACGGAAATTGGCAAGGGGAGCCTCCTCTGTTCCACCCTTCCATTGTTTTGTTCGGCACTTGGTGAGGGAGAGCCTCCTCTGCTCTACCCCATTATTTTGTTGGGTGGCGGCAGGGAGGCCTCTCTGCCCACCCTTCCATGCAAATTGTCGGAATCGCTCATGACATGGAGACACATGTTGACTAGCCTTAATGCGTGCAGCTCTTTTCAATTAACATTTGTCCATCCCTCTTGGGCGTTATCATGATGTTCTTGAACACTTTCATGCCGCTCTTGCAATTCACGGATCTTCTATAAACTAGCCTAGCATCCTCTTCAAAAGCGGGGTATGCACAATCTTACATGGGATAGTGGTTTAGCGGCGGATGGAGTAGCAACAGGAGGTGCCAATGGCATTGGCGGAAGGGACAACGGAGGGGGTAAAGGGACCCTGGCCGGTAGGAGGCCTGGAGGAAGAAGGGACCATTGCGAGGCGATCTCTCTTCGCCACGAAAATTTGTAAATAAAGCAAGTTGAGGAAATAAATCTCAGCAAAATTTGAGGCCATTGAGCAAGCGCAAAGCATACTCGAGAAAAGATAGGGCCACTTTTCACAACCACCGGTCCCGAAGCCCGGACCGGGAAGAAGAAACACAAATTTTAGCACCATCAACAATAGAATGGGCGGATGGTACCCGGACCATTGGCAATCTTGATAAGAACTCCAGCACCAAGAGATCGGGAGGAAGATTAGGAATAGAAAACCAACATGGCATCCTAAGCGTCGTGCAGGGAGAAAATCCCGCAGTAAGGCTGATACAAAATATAATCACTCCACATTGGGTCCCACCGCGTGCCACCCGGTTGCTCCAATGACCCGCGACATCATCAAAAGCGATCAAAAAGAACTTCTTATCCGGCATCTTTAAAATGAGCGATAAGGTGGCAACCCTAATCTCAGAAGATGTCCGTCAACCAATAGCCAAGCTTCTACTATCAAGAAATGCTCGATTATATTGACCAACCACACTAAGCGACAACAAGTTACTAATACACCGTAATACACTTCTTGTCACGAGGTCATGATCAATCTCGACCACATTGTACCCCGGCGGCTTGAAGAGTATTCTTACACATCTCGGTGATAGAAAACTTCCAGCGAGGAATGGCGGAAGTTCCAAACGGAGTCTCCTTTGCTCGCCAACTCACCCAAAAGATTACTGAGATCTCTTTTACTATCACGAATCATCACATCAATAGGCTGGCTAGCAACACGCACCCGCCAGACGGTAGTTGATGACAAGTCCTTCTTGATCCAATCACTAAAGCCTCCCCTGCTATTATTTAATCCAGAAGTTGAGGACCTCCAAAGGAAGTGGACCTAGACTGATCTTTGTTAAATTGGGCACCCACCGGGCGTTCCCTCGGGGCACCATCCCACGAACATTACCGCTATTCAAAACACTTGTACTCTTGGTGCACCCGCCGAGGTGCCAAAACGGAAAATCACCGCCTTGAAAGACATTATCACTGCCGGAGGGGTTAACATGCAATGCCAAATTTGCCCCCAGAGGCATGGATCTGAGGTTTTGCGTGCAGACTTGGAAGTTGACGCTTCATGAAGCCAAAAATGGGGCGAAAAAGGCTATCAGCCGGAACCCTGAAACCTGCGATGCCACACACCGTTGGAAAGAGCTCGAATCAGCTTTCAAAGAGCCAAAAACACCGTAATCAGGTCTGGCTCAATATATGAGCACAAGCGTAAAGCAGCCTCCGGCAAAAACCCTAGGGCATCCATCTTCAACTCCCCTACGGTTTCTAGAGACCATAAACATGCAAATGTGATGCGGTTTCTATTCTCTGAGGAATGCTACTATTACCATAGAGGAAAGGCGGATGCTTATGGCAATTTTATTGCTCATAATGGCTACTTCTTGTGTTTTTGATTTGTTGGATGTAGCAGGAACCGGGAAAGCATACCAATTTCATCTTGCGACCTTCCTTGATTACTTTCCATTTCTTGATCCTTAAAACCAGCCCCATCTATTTTTCCCTTAACATGGTCTTTTTTGGGTAATTGACTAGATTGTGTTGTCACGGAGGTATAGATGGATGTTAAATTGCTTTTCGGACACCAAGATTTGCAATCCTAAGTCATAATAAAGCGATTTAATTAATTGGAGAAATAGCACAATTTGAGAATTTCAAGCACAACTAATTTGCTCAAGCACAAATACTTTCACCTACTTCTTAAGTCCAAGATACATGAGAGGTTATGCATGACATATATCCATACAAATTAAATTCCATTATTATACTTGTATGTGTACATTATACTTGTACATGCTCAATAATGGCACTACAATGTACTTGACACCAATAATTCACATCAATAATTTTATTTGACTATAAGAGCGGTTCCATTCGTGGTAGAGGTTATTCATCTCCCATGGCCTATTTGCCTACTCGTCCGAGGAAAACACATCGAAACCATCAAGTGCTCCATGAGCTACAATGATCTTGTTGGTTTGCATAATAAAGGATATTCATCTTGATCTTTATCGCAATCAAAAGTTAATGGTCTTGAGATTCATTGCCTCGGGCGGCTAACTTCGTGTTGTGATCCACCTTATTTGGATTCACGAGTCGAAAGATCTATGAGGTGAATGCCATCACCTCAGGATGATGAGTGAATCAGTAATGATTTGTGCACTTATTAAGGATATAATGATACAAGCACTTATGAAATATGTAAGGATGTATAAGCATCTTCTTTTTTATTTTGTGATGGGGTTGGGAATCGTGCCATCGAATGCGCATGTTCGCCGCGTCGCGGCGTTCCCTCCGCTGCATCTCCTCTTGCGGGATCTTGCGCGGCGATGTTGATTGCCGGTTTTGAATCAAGCTTTTCATTTCTCTCGTGCCCTTCATTCATTTCATATTGAAGGATGCGGATATGTTGTGCCTTTGCCGGACCTTGCATTTTGATTAGGGTCGTGAGAATCAACATGTTTTTTTTAGTAGGTTTAGAACTCTCTCTTTTCTCGGCCCTAGCGGTACACATAGATTTGAAGCTTGCGGCACCTTTTTCTTTGCATTTTGAATTCTTGCTACTTAGAAGCTTGTATGGGCATAAGGAGGAGGAGTCATAGTGATTAGTAGAAGCTGGTTGAAGCTTCCGTTCTACAATGAGTCGGAGCACACAAGGAGGGGCCCTACTCCATTCAGTATTTTTACTCTGCTCCGGGCCGATTCAAAGTGCATTTAAACTTTACGGTTTTGTTTTGGGTAATGGAAAGTGTCGTTCAAATATGTGAAAGGCATCTTAAAACTTCCTTCATTCATCAAAAGCGATAAGATCTCCTTTGTAGAATTCCTTTACACATTTTCCATTACCTTAATCTTTCATCATTTTTTCTTTTCTTGGATGAGGTGATGCTCCTGCATCTACACTTGAGAAGCGATAAAGCCGCGTTTTTTTTTTCTATTGGCATGTAGAATGTAGGATGCGTACTACCAAAGCGTGAGAGCTATTCAGCAGTTGATAGTTTTCTTATATCATTTTTCTAACTCGCATTTGATTTGAGCACGATGAATGTTTTTTTTCCTAGATCACAAAAATAATTTCACGGGGAGGTGGAGTCTATCACATGCTAAAATATAGGAATTGATTCATTCGAGCATACATGCTTTTGACATAAAATACAAGGATCAAATAAAGGGAGTCCTTTTTTCTTTTGGTTTGGCGGTTTTTACTCGGTATTTGTCATCTATGGAGGATATTGGAAAAAGAAGCAGAGGAAAGAATTAGCAAAAACATCAAAAGCAAGGCATTACAACAACAGAAACAGGCTGGTAAGATTCCAGAACATACTTATAGACTTTGGGCTCTCTGGTTTCAATTTTGCTATAATTCGAGCCGAATAGTTGATAATATTAATGGATTCTTGAACAAAATATAGATATTTTTTACGTAAACACAAGTCTGATTGAAAAGCACAAATAAGATTTGAAAAGTGCTTGACCTTCACGGCATGAAAGGTGGCAATGCATATATCTGAGAACATGTATAGTGATGTTCACACCATCAAATAACCTCTTAAAAGAGCATAAATGTCTTTTCTTTGTTGGAAGTATAGGTAGTATATAGATATTGCCTTATCAAGATGTTAAAACCACATTTTACATCATATATATAAATCGTAATCTAGCTATAACGATTGGTATCCTTCAATGGATACTATCTGAATAAGATATCTATCTCATCATTACAACTTTATTCCATCCAGACCAATATGTAAGGAGAAATGAAAGGAGGGCAATGGCCACAAAATGATGGTATAGTTTGTTGTTGTTGTTGTTTTTTTTTTTTTTTTTAATATTTTTATGTTTGTTTACATTTTATTTTTCTAACGTAAGACCGATTTAATCCCAAAATAGTTGCTTGCGGCAATTGGGTTACCAAATTTACCTAGACCTATGCAATCATTGCGAATTGTTGTATATGATCTTCCTTTGAGATTTTATGAGACAAAAGTGGCTTTAACTTCAACAAAGACATTGCAAGGGAGTTCTTTTTGCTTGAGAAAGCATTCCCATTTCCAAAACAAACCATTAGTATGCTCAATATCTGTTGTCTTTTGTTTGATTCATTTCCTTTCCTATTTTAAGTCTAATTTACCAATCGAGCATTTGATTTGAGTCTCATAAATGTTCATTTCCTTCAAAGGGGTGCCATTTTTGGAGGACATGAGTTGTCAAATGCTTTCCGAAATAGAGGTATCAAGCTCTTACATGCTTTGTTGGCGCAAAAAGAAGGGCGACCATGGAATGAGAATATTTGTTTTATGTTTGTTTACATTTTTTGTTTCTTATGTAGGACCCCATTTCATCCCCATGTGGTTTGCTTGCGGCAAAGCGATACATGGGTTACAGTTGCCTACACCTATGCAATCATATGCAATCATTGTGATGACTAAGCTTTTATATGATATCCATTGTGATGAAAACAAAAATGCAAAGCTTTTATTATTTTTCAACAAACCCATTGGTTTTAACTATCATTGCAAATATGAGAAAACAAAAAAGCACCTATGACTAAGCAAAAATGTGTTAAAACTTGCCTCCACAGAATTTATGCGCTCCTCCAAGATCTATTCTCATTTTCCAACAAACCATAAAAGGTCGTTGAAGAGAAATGTCTTCTCAAAGCATCTAAAGCACTTGTCTTTTGTTTTGATGAATTCCCTCTCATATTTTGTTCCCTTTATGATTCTAATTTGCAATGTCCTTTTGGTGCAGATTCCCTCCGGAGTTCCACAGGTCTATATTGTTCAATAGGGTCCGACATGGAAGCTTTGTTATGGGGAAGAAAATGGGGTAGGGATTATATTTTACTAGCTTTGTATATTTGCACCATCACCTTCCTCGAATATTGTATTTTTAACAGTAGCACATAGAAGAGCAGCACCAAATTAGGCACCCATTTGATGCAGACGATCTGTTTGCTGGCAAGCTCATGTATGAATAAAGCAGTTTCTCTAGGTTCCGTCTTCTATTATTATAAGAGCGCTATGACAAGCTTGCCAAGATAAGTTTGCACTTTTTTTTTTTTTCATTTTCGAAATTTTAATTGAAATGTAGAAAAGCTAGGGTCGAAAAAGCTGCATATGCCACTTTTATTATGTGGATCATTCATTTTGCAGAAAATAGTTGTTTTACTTTCATTTTGCCTTTTTTTTAGTGTTCAAACTTATAGAGAATCCGATGGAGAATTGGTTCTTTTGACCTATAGGGTCAAGTTTTTTATCTGGCACACAAGAGTTATTTGGCACATTTGTTGTTCTATTGGACCACAATAGGTATTATTTGCTTTCTGCTTTGTTGCTTTCTATATGTGCTAGATGTACTCTTAGAAGGAATAATGTCCATTCATGTGGTTTATGTATTTTATGATTCATTTGAATACATACAACTATATAGTTCATTAGCATTACTAGATCTGTTGGATAGATTTCCCAAATCAAATATGACCAGGATATAGTCATGCATCTTAGATACACCAATGTTTTTGTTCGATATTCAAAGGTGTCTTAATAAGTTGCTTAATGTTTTTCTAGATTATCATAATTCGGATAATGTCATTAAATCCAAAATTTAAATGATTTGGTATTCTAATAAATTATGCTACATGTGAGAGAAATATGGAGAAGTTTGGATGGTTGTTCGATTGTAAAGAGGCAAACAAGCTATGTAATTGCATTATCTTGTTTATTTTGTTGCCTTCTATTTATCACGTATCTATTTGTGATATGGCAACAACTAGAGGAACAAAATCTTGACTTCCTTGCAATTTTAGCCTTTCGGATCTAACTATAATAGATCAAATCTTGGTAACTTTTTTCATACTAATACCCTCTAATACCTTCTTGAAACATTGGTGCGAAATGATATTTCTTTTTAGAGCCTATTTCTAATTTTCTTTTACTTGCTTATACTTCATAGGCCTTATGATGGGAGGAAGATTATGAGTATGTATACTCCATATCACTTAGCAAAAGAATAAAAATTGATGCACGTCTATCGAAGAGATACATTTTGGAACAATTACTGTTGATCTATAGACATGGTATAGGTTTGTGTTAAGTGCTAAAGGGTTACAAGTTTGAACATGAGCTGTAATACTTTATTTTCTATACACTACTATTTTCTTCTGATTAAATAGCAAGATTGGTATTCATGAATGTAAGCGAATATAGAATTAGCTTGGTTCATTTGCATTAGAGAATGTCCTATAAATATAAGCTTTGTTGCCATTTTTTATTCATATAGAAGAATTGTATCCCAAGTATTCTGGGTTTTTATACGCAGATGGAAGAAATATCCAAGGAATTGTAAGTCTCAATTCGCTCTAACTCATCATCTAATAATTTTACCAGTTGAAGCCCACTGCAAAAGTCTATTTACATGGAGATGAAAAGAATAGTTTATCAAAGATCTGAAGTTTCAAAGTAGGTTGGAAGTATAAATGGATTTTATGGTGCATCTCACCATGGTTCTATCAGTGGATTTGCAAAAAAAGTGCGATGTTTCTTGCTGCAAATGTTTGTGAGCTTGGCTCAAGATGCAATCCAACCTTACATGCAATTTTTATCTTGAACTTACGGCAAAGTTTCATGCTCGAGTTTATATGCAATAATTGGGTCATATCCAATTTGGCATTGTCAAGCAGCTAGGGCATAAGAGCCCAACAC
Organism: Isoetes taiwanensis; assembly: GCA_021234155.1. Taxonomy (NCBI): domain Eukaryota; kingdom Viridiplantae; phylum Streptophyta; class Lycopodiopsida; order Isoetales; family Isoetaceae; genus Isoetes; species Isoetes taiwanensis. The sequence continues at coordinate 8,263,583 of JAJEKV010000010.1, read as the reverse complement.
AATGGATCATGACATTGTATGCTTAGAGGATACAAATATTTAAATTGCCATTCTCCCCACTTTCAACTACATATATGCAATTCCCTTTCTATTGCATTTCTTATAGTTGTTTTGTACTGGTCTAAAATTTCCCAATGGTCCAAATTTTCCAATGTGCTCACTCCTCCTCCTATTCTTCTTTGATCTTTGTCAATGTTATACAATGAATGTATAACATCTCCAACATCCATCTTTGACAATAGATTCTTCTTTGATCCCAAAATCTACTGTCTACTTCACCCATCATTCCATTATTCTATTCTATTATTCTATATGCCCATGACTAATGCGTGACCTCCTTAAAACCTACATCTATTACCTCATTATATCTAGAAACATTATTTGAGACTACATACATCTAAGGGGATTACATTTTCAACTCTTTAATTCACCTACAAACTTCACCCGCGTATACCCATTTCACATGTCTATGACTAATGCCATTCTTGCAGGACATCGTTCTAGTAGTGAATATTATCTGATGTATCGAACCTGAGTAACTTGTTTAGTTGTCCTCGTCGCCTTCAGTAGCCTCTTTGCTTGATGGTTCCTGGGTTGTACACTTACATTTGGGGGATTATTATGAACAATGGCTTGGGCTCAAGCCCGACCAACCATAGTCTATGGTTTTGAGATAAGCGTGGTGCATCATTAGGATTCGGTCTCCATTTTTTATGCCCGGCAATCCAGGTATTCTTGAGCATATGTAATTACCTTTCTAACAAGCTGGCTCCCACCAAGACACAAGAACCTCTTCATAATGTGGAAGAGCCGGCTCTTGTCAGGGGTCCTCTTCTGCATATGCGACCCATGCAGGACATGCATCCCTCGGCCTGATAGCCAAGAACATGCCTTTCTGAACATCCTGGTATGGGTCGAATATTTCAACTGCATTTTTAGGTTTATCCTTTGCAGGTCCCACGTAAGGTGGGGGAGCATTGTATTCATCAATCACAATTGAATCTGCCTCGGATAATGGTTCTTGTCTCGTTTGGACCAGAAGCTATGTATTTCAGTATTGCCGGAGAACATCCCTAGGACATGCATCGGATCGGTCGGTGGTCAATAACTTCACTCACGTAAGAATTGACCATGAGTTCACTCCAGCCCTAGAGATATTAGCCCAATGCATCATGTACTTTGCAATAGGCGCCCTCAAAGCATCGCCCTCAAAGCATCTATGTCCTTCAAGCTTGCATGCGGCTTCCACGGACTTTGGGGCATACCATTGTCATCGACTTTCCACATCCGAATACCCTTTTAAACAACCATTCTCTATGGCCTGGTCTTATCTTGTAATTCTTCATGCGAGAACTTAAACAATAAGGGCTCCAAATGACCAACCAGCGATCCTTCTTATCGAGGGAATGTATCCTTTCCACGAAAGTCTTCCAATCATGAACCGTACGTAACAAGGTATGGTGTTGGTGCCTTGGTGCTACATTCTCGAAAGAGTTGCATTAGCTCTGAAATAGTAAGTGCATCCGACCTGCGCATTAAAGTGGAGTAGTTACCAAAGAGTGCATCAATATCATCATGGGTATGTCCAACCATCATAAAACCTAAATTTGTATTTGATCCGAAGACACCCAACCAAACAAGATAGGAAAGATAAAGAAAGATATATCTATTCTTGTTCTAGGTGGGAAGCTTCTTAAGTTGAGCATTTTTCTTGGTGGGGTGCTAGAAAGTTTTGTCGCCCGATCTTTGTTAAGTTTTTTGGTTCTCAACCCCATGCTACTAAGAAGCGTTGAATCTCAAATGCACTCAGGGCGACCTTCTTCTCTCAAGTGGCCCCAGTTGTCTTCAGAGGTATCCTCCAAAGTTTTGATAGCATGATTCAAAGAACCAACATAAAAATTCGAATCATCCTTCCAAAGGTCGTCGAAATGACCTAATGCACTGTGCCATGTCCATGCATCGGTGCACCAGTCATGTAACTTTTAACCGTTCATCCCTCAAAACTTTTTGCTAGCTTCTCCGACCTTGGTATCATTGTCTTGTTTTGGTCCATTTTATCATGTATGATAGTGAGGGGCTTGCTTTCGGGGAATGGTGTGACAATGCTCTCGGGGGGAGCAATATAGACTTCATGAGATCTAGAGGCATCATGTGGGACTTTCTCTCCACTTGCAACTCCCTTCTCTCCACTGGATCTCTTGTCTTTGCCATTTTCTCTTTTATGACAATGCATGTATTACACTTTGAAAATGCAATTCCTTTGGCTATTGCTACCTCTGAATAGTGTTCTTTCCATCCGCTCAAGAAAGAGGACGGAGAAACATGTTTTCCAGTCATGTCTATCACACTAGCATCACCCTCTAAATGTATGTCCTTCTTGGTGAAGACAGAAGATAGCCTTTTGACATTCTCCCTCACACCATCGATTGTGATTTTGGATCTATGAGGCATATTTTCTGCATTCTCGTCTATGTACATAGATAGCACAGCGTTACCTGCCAGTGTATGAGATCTTATTTTCTTAGACCCCGTATTCCCATGCTCAGCTACTCTGTGACCACCCAAGAAAAACTTTCTCCACTTGTAGAAAGTAGACAATGGTATGCCTTGTAGTAAGCTCTATGCCAAGCTTTCAAGCAAACTTCTTTATTATTTAATATGACTTTCTTGACCTGCCCATTAACTGAACAAACATCTAGCATATTGTAAGCAAACGTAGTCCTGTCAGCTACTTTCATATTCCAATAGAATTTTCTCATTTGTATAATCTCCTTTGGAAAAAAGGCTTCGCGCCTCCTCAAGCAACACAATGAAGACTTGAAGTCTAAGACAGCACTGGCAGTGGTTTTCCTTTCACATTTAGTTGGGAGCGGAAGTGATCTCGGCGTTCGATTTACCTCCTCCCATGAGCTATTTACGGCTTTTGTGCATAGTGTTCGGCTCTGTCCTCCTGGACTTCACGATCGTTATAAAGCTTCAATCTGAGGGGCGGCTATCAACCCGGCCTGAAAGAAGTCTTCTATCGACCAAGTCATGCATTTCCGGCGTTTACGCACAAACGACGCCTCATCGATGGCTTCTACGGCATAGGCCACATGCTTATTATGGTAGCGACTATATAATCTTAAGCCCAACCGCATATCTACAATGGTGTGATTGGGGTCGATGAAAACAATTGCGCCCGGTGGCATATGGGATGTCGAGCATTCATGCGAAGCGTACATGCCGCGATCGATAAGATCATCCCTTGAAATGGCTTTGGGGTGTTCGCATCACCTAGATGAATCTACTCATTTGGATCTTGCCATACTATCTTTGATCGTGTTATTAGGGGGTTAAAAATTCTTCCACCTAAATGCACGCTATGTTAGCTATGTCGCCGTGGGCCATAAAATAAAGGCACCTTTGGGTCCAATAGGGTCCCCATTTTCGTTTTACGGATACGACACGGAAGATCCTCTTCGAGAATCGTTCTGAGGATACAAGCGCACCTTGGGGCAAAGGCAAGTTGTGATGCTTGATGAAATCATGGATCTTCCCTTTTGCAACCTTCCTGCCATTGATAAGCATGGACCTCATCTCCATTCTCCGGTGTCTATCAATGAGTAAAAGCGGTATAAAGGATCGCGACCGATCTCGTCAACAATAACTTGACCTCGGTTTTTATGTGAACTTGTTTGCCTTTTTGCACAAGGTATCGCGATCTCTTACAGAATTATTTGTGGCATTAATGCGACAGATCGCAGTTGCAATTTTGTCGAGAAGTTGGGGTTTTGGCTTCGAATACTGCAAGGTAGCAATATATAGCATTTAGTGAATCGGATTACTCCTATGGCAAAGCAATCTCCTAGATTCTACGCAGTTGTAATATTAAACAGAATCAGAACAAGTCATAAGTAGCTCACATTGCAAACATACTCTTAAAGGCAAATAACAACCCAGTTGGAAGGAAGATGTTATTTGAAGAGAATCCGCGTTTGTTGCCATAGTAAGCCATGAAGAAGAACAAAACAAAAAGAAATGGGGCTTGCCTTCCTTGCTATGATCGAATAAGCGAGCATATCAAGTTTTTTGAAGCGACAAGCCCGATCGGCTACCCGGAGATCCACAAGGCGTCGGGTCAGAAATTGGCCAAACCTCAAAAAGCTTCCAGCTATGTATGAAATGGAGCGCCTTTTTTCTTCTTTGCAGAAATGAAATGCAACCCAGTCCATGTTTTTTGAATTTGAATTTTGTTCTTGCTCGATCAGTAATTGGGCGTGTAAGGTGGCGGGGCAATTCTGCCAGGTGTGTCAGGGTACCAGAATTCGCCATGTGGTAATCTAGGCTGGTTGGCCCGGACGAGTTGAAAAAATGTCACTTCGGAATACACTTTAGCGAATCTGTTTACGAAAGTGTCATTTTCATGGTACATTTTTCAAATTACTTGTGTCCTTCATCGTGATGGCGGGATTCTTCAAAAGGCCACTACTTTACCTGGACCCGCCATAAATATCGTTGTCGCCATAATTACCCCAGTCCTCCATAAATCGCCTTCCGCCAAATATCGCCATCGCCATAAATACACCTTACGCCATAAATACATGCATAAATATGCCACCATTCATAAATACACCACAATATTTATATATATTTTCATCTATAGATTTTACGCCTAAAGCGATACTTCCGCTCAGCCTCCACGAAACCTCCTAAGTGCCTCACCACAATTTTGGTAACCGATGAGATGAAAGGCTGCCGTCGACAAGCGTGGCATACGAAATCGGGGTTAATTTCCGGCGCTTTCTGGAGCACTTCTCAAATTTAGCACTTTTGCTTATTATTTGATATAGTATGAGCTTCGCGGGATCGGCGGACGATCTCTGTTGACATGAATATATTCCTATTTTTTTAATCTGAATAGTCAATCAAATTGTGGTTCGCGATCTTAAACTTAGCTATATTTCTAGACATTGTAGTAAAATGCATTTTAGGTAATCGAACAAATCGCGACCATGATCTCTTTCTACTTATTTCTTTCACGGTGCTCACCAAAATAATATGCATTCAAACTACTTGGTACCGGATCATGACCATGCGATCTCGGTGATCTTCTTCTTGACAAGCGAATATTTTTGCACCTTTGGACTTGTTCAGTGGTCGGATGTGGAGCTTATATGCATAGTAACCCCTACGCAAGTCAAAAATGGGCTATGGAATGGCTTCGAGGCAATACCCACGAGATCAAAGGAGACCGAAGAAAAGACTTTGTGTCTTTTTCTTTTTAGAACGAGAAAAGGCTCGGATGACATGGAGCGGATGGGCATCATAGTAGCAATGTGGGAAGGAAGCAAAAATAATGTTGAGAATGCCATCATATCACGTCGAAGATACTCAGCGATTCACGGTTTGTGGAGTATGTCCTCGGATGGCCGGAAATTATGATCATTCTATAATGATTGCGAGCAAGCTAAATAAGCCACCTAGTGCGAAGAATATTCCCTCTGGCTAAAGGTTACGGATGGAGCGGTTGGCTTTCTCTCTCTAGGGAATCAAGTCTGCGGGAATGGCTTGCAGCAAGTGATAAAAGCCACCTTCTTGTGCTATTAAGGCCAAGAAGGATAACAAGATGCCAGTGTGGATACTAATTGGTAGGCGTAGCTAAGAAAAAGGCAAGTGGTTCCCTTGGGCCATCTCATGCCAAGGAACAAACACATGTTCAAAGTGGTAATCCTATGTGTATACTCTGTAGTAGAATCCCACGAGAACCAAGATTGATTATGCCACCACCTCGGATAGATCTTGATAAGCCAAAAGACACTTACGCTCCAAAGATTAAGAAATTTAAGATTAACTCGAGGAACTTAAATACAGAACAATCTGAAAAACAATCCACTTCCACCACACCTACATCTTCTGATATCCCCACAGTTTCTTCATCTGCTCTCACCTATCCTAGTGCAGTATGCCTGCCTCCTGAACTGAAATTTAATCCTGAGAAGGAGAAGAAGTTGGCAGATCAAACTACTCGGAAATTGGAAGAGTTCAAGAAGTTTTATCCAATGGGGGTCAATTGGTTCAACTAAAGTCAACATTTTTTATTGTGAATCTGCACCGGCCAATATGACTCATAGAACTCGGTCCAACGACCATGTTCAGACGTTACTGAGGAGTTTCAAATCACGCCCTACTGAAGTGCTGACGCCGGCAGATGTAGTACCATTCGTTCCAATTACGAGGTAAGCGATGTTTGCTTTACGTTGTCATTTGTGATCTGTTGCTTTTAGCTGATCTGTTGACATGTGTAACAGGAAGGTGGTTACATGGTCAGTGCCAGAGGATCTGACTTCAGATTGGGAATAAGAAAAAATATACTACTTTGTTTTCATTGGAATCATAGACATTAGACATGAAATTAATTAAATCAAGTAATAATTCTGCCATTTAACAAAAAATAAGGGTTAAAGCATTGTCTTTCTAGGTAGACAAAGTTCATTCTTTTCTTTAATTATTCACTCAGATTGAGTAGTGGTTGGATGGTCATAGGAAAAAGAAAATAGGCTGAGAGAGTAGATAAAGAGTCTTCAAACGATTACTTCTGATACGATGCATTAAATTCCCCTTTAGTAGAATCTTGCCTCCTCAATTTTGTTGTCTTCACTATTGCTCCTTATTCATTAGATCAATGATCAAATTCTCTATTATATCTATCCTTCAAGAGCACATGTCATTTCATGCACTTCAGAGCTACCCTTCACGACCACCCGAAAAGGTCAATGGCTAGAGATTGAGCCGATGCTTGAATCTGCTTGATTGCTTCAAAAATGTCTATACTCAATTTTCCTATAGACTTGGTTCGTGGACCGTTATTATTCTCTATATGCATATGCGGAATTACAATTTTTTTTTTTTTTTGAAGAAGCTGTGTCATCAATATATTAAAAGAATGGTAATGTTACAAAGCAAGTGAGGAGGAAGGAGCTGCTCCAAAGAGACAACGATACCTCGACACTCCACAACAAACTCCTGAAGAAAAACTACAACTCTCTTGCTTTGGCCAAAGCGACCATCACCATCTACAACACCAAGAAGTCCAAATGGCAAACTTCCGCTCTACTAATCCAGGAACACCCGAAAGCTTTGAAATAGCTTGTACGAGTCGAAGAATGGGAAATTTTGCGGGCCCCCGTGAATCCCCTGGAAGATCCCACAACATGCCGCTTCCAAATCAGCCACACCAACTAAGCCCTTGCCTGCGCAAGGCTTGCTGCATAAAGCGGCCAAGCACCGGGATACACATGAAGCGGCAACTGGCGGCTGAGTCAATCTCACGAAGCGAGCCCCTAACCCAATCCCGGCGACACGCAGAGTGAGGGCATAAAAACGGACAATGCTCCACCGGTCTCACGATGAAGGCCACAACAAAAGGCGAGAGAGGGCTCACGCGGCCCTAAAGCCCGACTCACAAGGGCATTCACCACGATGCGTGGTGCACCACGCCGCGGAAGCACCCTAACCTTGGTGGGGAAGTGAGCTCCATATCCGTCCAAGCCGGCGCCATCGAGAACCCGCGAGCTGCGAGACCACTTGCACGAAGGGGCGGTGTGTCATGAATAGCCGACACCGTTAACAAGACCGCACAAAACAAGAAGACACAACATCCGGATGAACCTCCAAACACGCACCACCACATCATCCGAGGGACTATAGGTATGTGTAGCGGAATACTCCCCACCACTTGTTCCCGGATAGCGGTCCTTTGCCCCTTAAAGCGGCGAGCTCAAAAGAACTCCCACGAAGCTAGCCCACCCCAATACCAATCCTCCGGGGTGAGCCTGAGCGGCTTCGCCTCCACGAACTGCGTCCAGAGCATGCGATGGCGACCAAGAGCAAGTCGCTTGAGGGGTAGAAGAACCTACAAAGCGGAGAAGAGTGGTGATAAAGCGGGGCATAATCTAGCTGGAAGAGCACCGCACATGATCCCAAGCCCGCAACACCCCATGAGAAAAGGGGATGCATGCGGGAAAAGCGCGGAGACCATACTTGCGGTGCCGGGGTAACTCCACATGCAGCGGCTTTCCCACAATGGCGAAGGCAACAACGGCGCCGCACCGGGAGAAGATGCTCCATCTGCGAGAATGCTCCAAACAAACTTGGAGACCAACACCTTACTATGCGATTGCCAAATCCGAATGGCCAAGCCCCCATCCTCCGTCTCCCGGAGACGCTTCCACTTCCACCAAAACAACGCCCCTTCATCATCCCGCCCCACACAAAATTTGAACAATCTTATCCAAAGCACGTATCTTACCTAACAAACGCCAAAATCTTTTGTATACACATGAGGTGCTACAAAGTCTTGACTTGGCAATATTGATCATACTGTCATGGACAACTTGCTACCCTTCCACCAATTGGGGTGTTTACGCAGCCACAAAAAATCTCATCCCACACCCTCCCCATGGAAACATCCCCTCAAAGGAATACCCAACACTTAGTACACATATTACACGGAAGCACCTTTCAGGGAATAGAGCCAAACAAGGAGGAGATGGAGTCGGTGGGGCCCATGTCTTGAACATTTACCCCCAGTCGAAAAGAATGCCGGGGCCAAGGAGAAAGTATCCGGCAAACCCTTCACATTCCGCAAATTCCTCTCTTACGCCACCAAGAAGGAAAGTGTCATCGGTGAACTGGTTAATGTCTGGCTGGCTACCATCACGCATCAAAGCCCATCCACCACCCCTCCTCCCACTGCCGCGACCAAAAACAAGCGAGGCGATTGCCTCCGCCACAAGCATAAACAAAAGCGGTAGGGCACCCCACGGCACACCCCTACGCCTAAGGAGAAAAAGCGGGAGGGTTCACCTGGCACACCACGGTAGCCCGTCTTTGACCTATGCGGCTTCATGGTCTCTCGTAAAAGCGTGGACCACGACCCAATGCTAACACCATGGCGGACAAGAACTCCCCAGCGGACACTATCGTAAGCTTTGGCAAAGTCAAGCTTAAGATAGGCAATGCTTACCTGACCTGTTCTTACGGCCCAATAAAGGCCCTCATAAAAGCCCGGCAACATTAGTCAAAATGTTCCTCCCGGGACAAACCTAGGCTGCACATTACTAATGGAAGAAGTCAACAGGCTTCAACCTCTCGCGGGGCTTTTCGCAATAATCTTATACACGGGGAGGACAACAAGGAGATAGGCCTCAATCATTAATAGTAGAAGGCTGCTTAATCTTTGGAATCAAGGAAATGCATGCGGTATTCAAAATCCTATCCATTCAAGGTCAGATGGTAGCACAATAGATGGAAACATCCGCCGGATCTCAGAGCCATTCAAAAGCTTCAATCGGAAGAAAATGCGAGGGGACCACTAGGTACTAGGAAGAGAAGTGAGCAGGCTACAAAAACGAGCGAGCAACACGGATCTTGGGGACGAGCACAATAGAATGAGCCAAATATACACCGAGGCCATTAGCCATAGAAACCAAGAAATCAGGCACCATCAGATCAGGAGGAAGATCCTGAATTTGGAACCAACACGGGATTTTAACCCTTTGTCAAAGAAGCTGGTGGACATTGTGGATATATCTTGATACAACACATAAGATTCACCCAAAGTATCCACCCCAGACTAACCAATTGCATACGGAAGACTCATCCTCAAACATGATTATGAAAGAAATTATTTGGTAGGAATTTGAGAGGCGATACAGGGCAAATCAATGCGCCTCGGATGTCAGGCAAGCCAAGAAACTAAACCTCCTCGTGTCCAATATGTGACCGGTAAGTAGCCCAATACATAAATGAAACTAGATTCTCAATGGTCTGAACATGCACAGTATGATCAATATCTAACCATGGGTCTCACGGAAGAAGGCTGCAGCCCAGCAGAGTGATGATCCTCCACAAATTTGGAACCTCTTGAACCGCAGGCGGGTCCTACACTCCCGGCCTTGTGCTTGATCCAATCTGAAAACCGGTAGGTGATCTGAGCAATAGTGTCATTGCTCCGCCCGGCGCCACGGGGAGTTGGGGCTGCAGCCACAGCACCACGAGAGGTATCGGGGGCACCCGGGGAGGCACATCACTACATGCACCCTAGAAGAGGTGCATCACCCGACAAGTGATCCCTTCCCAAAAAGCGCGGGGAAGGGGGCATCCGCAGTCCGATTTCAAAGGGGCATGCTTGATGGAATCAAGGCCCGGTCTCTAAAACACAATCTCGGGGTCTGAGAATTATTTTTAGAGGAAGAGCAATCCACATACCTCTCTCAAGCGAAGGGGATTCCAGAGCTCCCTCATCTACGCCACCAATTGCATGCCACTTCCTCTGCCCAGCGCCTCTTCATGCATAGACCAGCCCTTCCCCTTTCTTTGGAGGATTCTTCCTCCTCGCCATCTCCTTGGCTTCAGCCCCAAGCCATGAGGCTCAATCGATCCCCATCAGCACATGCGGCGGGAGCCATGACATCAAGACCAGTCCGGAAATCAGCTGTTTGCGGTAATAAGCCACATGCAAAATAGCTGATGCTATACACCTCTGAAAAGAGCTCGGATCAAGCTTTCCAGCAGCCCAAACACGTAAAATCGACACGGATAAAGAGATATAGCCGATCAAAGTTTTCGCGTCGAGAACCACGACCACGGAATTACAAATTTTGTTGACTTTGCAAGTATTATGGCCTCGGTTTCTGGCATGAAAGCTAACTTCAAAGTTTCTCTCTTACAACACCTTCCTATGTAGCAGCACATTTGGGATCTTCATAAGACTTGGTTGCCGCGGACTCCTTATCCATCACATTAATGATTTATTACATGAATTTGCATTTGGTCTCCAACCACTTAGAGCAATGCATGGCGGTTCCTTTATGCACCATGTTTGCATCTATCCTTCAAAAGAGCACATGAAATGCTATTCATGCACTTGGTGACGACCACACCAAACAAGGTCGGTGGTTGGAGAGTCAAACGATAAGCGGATGCTTCATTGCTTTAAAATGTCCATACTCCATTTTTTCGAGACTTGATTCTTTCTAAGACATGGATTTACGTGTTCTCTATGTTTGCATGTCTACAAGTATGAATTTTGTTCACTTTGCCAGTCCCATAATTGCAAATAAGCTTCACTATGGACTTCCTAGGCACTCTACAGGAATAAACTCTCTGCCTAGGTAGTGCAAGACATTGATAACACAAAGAACTAATATAATATGGCCCCAATTTGTAGCATGAAAGTTGTTCAATTTTCTCTCTTACAATACCTTCCTATGTAGCGGCACATTTTGCGATCCCCATAAAAGCTGGATTGTCGCGAGGGTTCTTGTCCATCAGTTAATGATTAGGCCGTCTATTACATGAATTTGTATTCGACCTTCAAACACTTAGAAAGCCACAACAATGGGCTGTGCTTACCATGTGCAGGCAGCTAGATTTGTCCCTGACAATTATACATAGTTAGTTTCATTGTTGCTCAGCGCATTATAGGTTCTATTCTTTAAGATCCCTTCTATTTTATGTTCACCAAATTTAATTTCGGATGATGGCTATGGAGTGGTGTGTGAATCGGAGGATGACTAAACACTATAAATTATTAAACACTATGCAAATTGATATTGCTCATCTTTAAGCCACTTCACCATGTGAAGTGCGTATATAGCTTCTATTCTTTAAGACTCCTAATTTATCTTCACCCAAATTAATTTCGAGATAACCCAGCATATGCTAAGTCCTGAGCACTCTTTATCATAATAAAGTTTTATGTCCCAAACAAAGAAAAAAAAATACGAAGTGTACGCTACACCAACCTTCTCTCGATGTATTGGATGTATCGACATACGAACTAGGCTAAGCATTAGCTTTGCTTTATAATTTGCTTCTTCTTTTAGACAACATGGTCTAGATTTTTAATGCCTTTATTATGTCCTTGAATGTGGCAGACAACAAGATACTGTTGACTTCACGAGGTACAAGAATCTAGCAAATATGTAAACTTTGTACTTTGTGCATTTCTATCCATGTCGTCTTTGCTTTTGTGCTGCAACAACACTTTTCATGTATTATTATATCTTTGGATTTAAGTTTGAATCCACTATTGTGCTCAAAGCCTGAAGCTATTCTTTCAACTACCCATGCCATTCTAACCACTCAGGGAAATAGGTCATGAAAATAAGATATAATGCTACTGTGAACATCATGCTGCACTTGAGACATCTTCCACTTATCACTTTGAAATATTTCTGACATGAACGTAGAATAGCATATATACAAAAGCAAAGAAGTCAGATAGCACCGTGGATCAACATTGATTGTAGGCTAACGAATCACATAAATCTGCGAAGGACTTGATTTGCAAAATTCCTCTCATAGAATTTGACCAATGCCATTTTACAGCATTCTATTGCATAGCAAATTTACTCCCAAACAAAAAAAAAACCACTCCTCCTAAACAGGCTCATCCATGATGCTGCTTCCTTCCATAGGTCTTCTCTACGGATCTAATTTGTATCTTCCATATATTCCAAAGGACATCAACACTCCTATAAATGGAAAGAGATAGACAACAACTAGATGGACCCGAATGAAACCTGAAAAGAAGACAAATTGATCTTTCTGCATCATCATCTCCACAACCACCATTAGAGATACATGGATCAACCAACAAGGATCACGGTAGCTCTACTTCGAGACAAACCTGCGACGAGTGATATGATGTTAGATCTAATCACCTCAACAAATATAAAACCTTTACACAAAATTAGTAGTTAAAGCCTTATTCAAAGAGCCCTCATGGCCGGACCACTCAACTAGCGATGTCGGGCTGGAATATAAAGGCGACAAGGCATATCGACAATCAATTTTCCACTTGTAGCTCGAGTGGGCGTTAAAAACTATTCTATTCTATTCTATTCTATTCTCGAGCTACTTGCGTCCTCAATATGATACATCAAAAATTGAGGTTCTATGATAGTAACAGGATATTAAACAAGAACAGCCGTGAGAATCTCTAGGAAAAAGTAATGGCTTTCTAAGAATCCAGTTTAAGAGTGAATGAATAGAAGCGGTCTTTCTTGACCCTATCACTCTTCTGGCCATAACTCTCTTTTTTGGATGAGGTATGGGAAGTGCCACCCAATCTGGAAACTAGACTCAGAGGCGGTGCCAATAAAAATAAGTATTGCATCAATCAGACTCTAGTTCTGAGATATATTATTGAATTTGGATTCTATTTATAGAAGTCTCTGCGTCTTTAGCCTTCTTTGGCCTGCCTTTGCCTTTGCCTTTTGTTCCCAACCATGATATATACTAGCTCTATATGATTTTGCCGAATGCATAATCATATTGGCCACTCCCCGAGCTCATTGTTAGATATTAACCTTAAACCATGTCAATTCCTCCCCTTCTCGGGATTGATCATCCTCGTTCAAGAATTATATGGCAAATTAATACAACCAAGTCCATGGCTACAAACTGCATAATCAGAAATACTCAAATCCAACCCTTTAGACTAAAATTTCCAAGTCCGGCCCGCTGGGCTAAAAATTTCAAGTCAAGCCCTTTAGGCTAAAATTTTCCAGCCCATTGACCCTTTAGGCTAAAATTTCCAAGTCCGACCCTTTAGGCTAAAAATTTCGAGTGCAAGTTGTTATCTTTGCCGGAGACATATTAGTTAATGCAGAAGATTTACTATACACTACACAAAGAAAAGAACACCTTATACTTCCACCTTGGAATTCCCCTAAGGCAAATGTAACTCAAATATCCATTTACCTTACAGCCGCAAATGCCTAAAACTTAGGTTACTCATGTGCCAATAAGAAGGTAAGAATATCTCCCATAATATTTCCCTGCATGACAATTTTCATAAGGCCCGAAAAAACTCAATCATGACATTAGAACATGCAAACCCAACCAAATGGCATGGTTCCTTGGGTTATATCAATAATTGCATGTATCACCTAACATAAGTTCATGTCTTACACATTAATAACCTAGAGAATTCAATGACCAAATGGTATGGTTATTTACTAACATATCCTCAAATGATTTTTCTTTTAACATACCCACAGAAATATTATAGGAAGTTCTAAGGCTTGAAACTGTTTATTAATGGCTTCAAATGAAATGCGGACACTTAAGAAGATCTAATCAATCACAACCTAGAAGAGACCCTGGCATGACCCGTTTTCATAAGTAAGGGTTTCATTAAATTTCTATACCAAATTATGCTCTGCAATTATTTTCATATTAACCAATTACTTCTTGGTCCAAGCGACCTATGATTTTCTTAGTTCTTGAAATTCTCATAACATTGTTTCTTTCAAGTCTTTGATTATGGTGAGATTAGAGTCAATACCTTAATTTTTTTGGAGGCGGAACCCTTGAGGAAATCATGCAAAAAACAAGTTAATGCTCTTAGGCCGAGATCCAGAATTCTAGTTATATTCCTCGAGACCTAGTCTTACTTCTTCGAGATTTTTGATTTTGCTCAAACAAATACCAAAATGTTTCTAATAGAGCAATTAGACTAGTTCTTACTCGTTCATTCAAAATGAACAAAATGAAAACCACGAGCTCCAAAGAAATGGAACCGTGCTCACGATACCAATTGTCTGATGTTCGTCTAATCACCTGAACAAATATAAAACCTTTACACAATTTAGTAGTAAAGCCTTATTCAAAAGAGCCCTCCACCTAACCTGACCACTCAACTACCAGTATAAGGCCGGAATATGAAGATAACAAGGCATATCTGACAATCAGTTTCCACTTATAGCTCCTTTCTCGAGCTAGCAGTCCTCAATATGATAGTAACATGATATTAAACAAGAACATCAGAAGCTCTAGTATTTTTCTAGGAATCAGATTCAAGAGTGAATGAGTAGAGCAGTCTTTCTTGACCCCCTATCACTCTTCCAACCATAATTCTCTTATTCCGACGAGTTATGGAAGTTCCATGCAATTCGGAAACTAGACTTTGAGACGGTGCCACTGAAATAAATATCGCCTCAATCGGAGCTCTCATTGCGGAGATATCGCCAATTGAAGTTCGGGCATAATCATATTGGCCACTCCCCCGAGCTTATTGTTAGATATTAAAATCATATCAATTCCTTTCTTTGTCGGGATTGATCGTCCTCAATCAAGAATTATATGGCAAACTAACATAATCAAGTCCATGGCTACAACCTTAATAAACAGGAATACTCAAGTCTAACCCTTTAGGCTAAAACTTTCCAAGTCCAGCCCTTTAGGCTAAAACTTTTCCAGTCCAGCTTTGGGCTAAAAATTTCTAAGTCCAGCCCTTTAGGCTAAAACATTTCTAAGTCCAGCACTTTAGGCTAAAATTTCGAGCCCAACTATTATGCTGCAGACATATTAGTTGTCTGAAATTTTACTATACACTACACAAAGAAAAGAACACCTTATACTTCCACCTTGGAATTCCCCTAAGGCAAATATAACTCAAATATCCGTTTACCTTATAGCAGCAAATGCCTAAAACTTAGGTTACTCATGTGCCAATAAGAAGGTAAGAATATCTCCCAAAATAATTCCATGCATGACAATTTTTATGCCCTGCGAAAAACTCAATCATGACATTAGAACCTGCAAACCCAACCAAATGGTACGGTTCTTTGGGTTATATCAATAATTGCATGTATCACCTAACATAGGTTCATGTCTTACACATTAACAACCTAGATGGTACGATTCTTTACTAACATATCCTCAAATGATTTTTCTTTCAATATACCCACAGAAATATTATAGGAAGTTCTAAGGCTTGAAATGGTTTATTAATGCCTTCAAATGAAATGCGGACACTTATGAAGATCTAATCAATCACAACCTAGAAGAGACCCTGACACGACCTGTTTCCATAAGTAAGGGTTTCATTAAACTTCTATACCAAGTATGCTTTGCAATTATTTTCATATTAACCAATCACTTCTTGGTCCAAGCGACCTATGATTTTCTCTATTCTTCATAAGCTGGCTCATAACTAGCATTCTTTCTCAACATGTCTTCCAAGCTTTGATTCTGGCCGAGATTCAGTAAATACCTTTGGAGCAGAACCCTTGAGGGAAATCATGCAAAAAACAAGTTAATGCTCTTAGGCTGAGATTCAGAATTCTAGTTACATTCCTCGAGATCTAGTTTTACTTCTTCAGGATTTTCAATTTCACTTAAACAAATACCAAAATATTTCTAATAGAGCAATTAAACTAGTTCTTACTCGTTCATTCAAAAGAACGAAATGAAAACACACAGGCTAGAGAAATCGGAACCTTGCCCTCCAATTAATACGATGTTCATCTAATCACCTGAACAAATATAAAACCTTTACACAAATTAGTAGTTAAAGCCTTATTCAAAAGAGCCCTCCATCCAACCAGACCACTCAGCTAGCAGTATCAGACTGGAATATAAAGACAGCAAGGCATATCTGACAATCAGTTTTCACTTGTAGCTCCGTTCTCGAGCTAGCAGTTCTCAATATGATACACAAAGAGTCAGGTTCTATGATTAATAGGATATTAAACAAGAACAGCAGAAGCTTTAGGAAAAAGTAATGGCTTTCTAGGAATCAGATTCAAGAGTGAATGAGTAGAGCAGTCTTTCTTGATCCCCTATCACTCTTCCGGCCATAATTCTTTTATTCGGACGAGTTATGGGAAATTCCACCCCAATTCGGAAACTAGACTTTGAGATGGTGCCAGTAAAGTAAATATTGCCTCAATCGAAGATCTCTTTGCGGAGATATTGCTAATTGAAGTTCGGATTCTATTTATAAAAGTCTCTGCGTCATTAGCCTTGCCTGCCTTTGCCTTTGTCTTTTATTCCCAACCATGATATGTACTAGCTCTATATGATTTTTCCCAATGCATAATCATATTGACTACTCACGCGAGTTCATTGTTAGATATTAACCTTAAACAATATCAATGAGATGCTTGAAACTGACCAATCATACCAGGCTACTTGATATCAAACGAACCACCGAATACGCAACTAGCAGATTGAACAACTCCACAAATCGTAGCTCAGTTACTTCCATCCGTACGAAACCAGATACCACCTCTGGCCATACTGGACATCATGTGCGAGAACTTAGAACAGCCGCTAGATCAGTCCGACTTACTATGCCAAACCAGGCTGACACACCACCCAAAATCCAACTAGCAACACCCCTGCGCTAAATAGCATGGACAACAAATATCCTCAGTCCACATGATCTTGGGCCCATGGACATGATCTGTTCCAACTGTGAGGCTCTGCTATGTGCAATAAAATAACCACCTAAATGTTGTTCACGTGATAAAGTTAGCTTACCACTTATGCCAGCACCGTCAACATTGCTAATGCACCTATACATTGCAGCCAATCCAACATCTACAGAATTTCGACAAAACATTAGAAAATACAACAATGCTTTAGCTTTCGGATCTCTAGCCATGACCGATGTGTCACAAACACTCCAGGAGGCCCATAAACTCTCAGAGTCAACGACAGAATGTCACACATCATGGGCGGATTACAACCAGATCCAGACAGACAACCAATTTACGTGCAAATATATATTCTAGACAATGCAAAGCAACAATTAGATAGGAGAGAAGAATATGTTCCTGCCCTTAGAAGAGACACACTTCGAGAACTCCAACAGATTATTACATTGAGCAATCCATTTGCACGTGCCATACATAACACATTAGAACTCATGCGTATCTACCTAACCATAGATTTCACACTACAGATCCAAATATCAACAGTGTCAAATGCAAGAAATAGATAGTACAATGCACCTACATCTAATGAAATTTACTTTTTATAAAGCACCCAATGATCAAACCACAAAACACATGGAGAAAGTGCGGAGACCAATCACTATGAGACTTTGGCTTCACAGACGTAGAGATTGAACCAGCAACAAACATCCCCATCCTTGAAGAAACATAACACGAGAGCCAAAACCAGACTGATGTTGCAAGAGCAGTCCAAACTCTCAATCCTGAACAACTGCTAGCATTCCATGAAATCATAAGGGTATAAATGTAAACAACAATTGTAGCCCATTTTTTCCTTATGGAGGCGAGCCTTTGGAAAACTTTCCTTATCTGACACCTTCGCCCAATACCTGAA
Organism: Isoetes taiwanensis; assembly: GCA_021234155.1. Classification (NCBI taxonomy): domain Eukaryota; kingdom Viridiplantae; phylum Streptophyta; class Lycopodiopsida; order Isoetales; family Isoetaceae; genus Isoetes; species Isoetes taiwanensis. The sequence goes on along the minus strand of JAJEKV010000010.1, from coordinate 8,245,454 downwards.
GCAAAAGGAAAAATCACCGTATGATGCCATCTTTAGGTGTAGCATCTGGGCCTACTCCCGATTCGAAATTCCATTAGAACTACATGAGAACTCAACATGCAACATACCATATAGTATGGGACGAAGCGCCAATGGCCCTAGGCTTATGCATTTGAAGCACTCAATGTCAAGCTATTAAAGAAATCCTAATAAAGCTACTACTTGGAGATTATAATAGTCCTTGGAAGAAATTTCAAGCAACTACTATAATAGTCCCACATGGAACTAAATCAAATATTATTATTGAGGCAACCATGCTAAATCATACATGGAGCCACATTAGAGTCCATCACCTCTAAATCAATATGCAAGAGCCAATCAGAACTCAAGAATATTAAAAACATGTGAAAATCTCAAATTGGCTTCCTAGAAAGCATCGAGAATAAAACCCCTGCCCAGAGAGCAAAGCATCATCAAAATGCCTGTCAATGTCACGCGCAACACAAGAGCAATGGTTTTCATCAGAGACAGCTTTGGGGAATTCCAAGACTACTGTGGCGAGACTTTTGGGGCTGAGCTTTGGGCCGAGGCGGGCATCTTGTTTTTAAGCGAACTTGTAGATGAGATCCGGCAACATCATTCTGAGACTTATTTCGGTGATGCAAGAAACATGCCCAGTCTTGGAATAAAATAATTGATAGAACCAATCAACAACTTTAACCGGTGGTTCTAAGCTTGTGGCATGTTGAGCCATTTTGATGTTGGAAAGCAGACCATGCCTGCCCTTTTTGCGTTTGGACTTCAAGTTAATTTCCTTATTCCTTAATTAAGGGTTCATTCGACCAGAAGTGTATCACCTTTTGTTTTCTTTTATTGTAAAGAAAATGATGGGTACCTTAGGTTGCATTGATTTATGAAGCAATTAATCAAACTACCCGAGCGGTATGCCTTATAGCGTGCAATGATTTGATAGATCCAATTACGAGAGTTAATTATTTCACAAGATTGATCTTACCGAGGATCACCCGGATAAGAATCAGGAGGGAGGAAGACATCCATAGTCCGCGTGCGGAAGTGTTGTGGGCATTACGAGTTCCTTTGTTATACCATTTGGTGCGTGTCTCCGGCCATTGGGGACAGGTAGATGTTTTCGATGAGGGCGGTGACTTTGTTAAATGTATTTATTTAGATGATATAGGTATGCGTTGTTGGGGACCGCGGGCATGTGTCTTGGGTTGGCAGGTTGGTCGCAGCTTTGTGAAATTCTCTAAGTGTAGATTTGCAACCACCAAAATTAGACTATTGGAACCTATTGTTCTGGCGAAGGCCACAGTTCAGCCAAATGAAGCGATGGTCGGCGATTCCAGCAAATGTCAATGAAATTACCGCGGCTTTCTGGGTTGGCGGATATTACCGCCAAGTTTGTTAAAGACTTTGCTAAGCTTGCGCTCTCTTACCGACCTTACCAAACATGAAGGTTGAGGGAGATGGCACATTAGAAACAAAATTAAAAGCAAAGTTTGAAATCGTAGAAAGAGATACATTAACAACCGCTTCTAGTTCTTTCCTACTGATCCTCAAGAAAGTCAAAATGGAATTTATATGGAATGCAAATTCGCTACCAGTGGAAGTCTTGATGTTAAAGAAGGTAGGGTAATGCTTCCGCATGATTCTAGAAAGATGAATGATGTGGTGGTTATAGCATGACCGAGGTAGCGCTGTCGTCGTTATCACATTGGAGCATTACTTAGCGGGAGCGATTCAGTTGGATCTGGTCACCCGAAACTGCCTCAATATATTACATAACCCCACCTCAATGCGGGGAACGGCGACAAAGGGATGGGTTCACGGAAGATTATGATTTTGAGTATAAGCGGATAAACATAATGTGGTTCTTGGCAACTGTCATCATTTAGTCTTTCGAATGCATTGTAATGTATTTCTCACGGCCTCAGCGGGAAGCTTGGTAGCAGATATAACAAGCTGCTTCGGCCGGATCCTAAATTTCAAAAGATATGGCAAAGTCTATCAAGGAAGCGGAAACGGATAAAGAAAGGAGGCTTTCTGCCGACCACAAAAAGGAAGGTGATCCTTTAATCCCACAAAGATAAATTATAATAATTCCCCAAGCTTGTCAGAAATCGCAAAAAGCTCACATTCTCATGACTATTTCAAAATCTAAAAAGAGCATCTGAGACTTATGAAAAGACATATTTCAAAGATCATCAACTTCTTTAACGAGGATAAAGAAAAACACACTCGGTATTAAACAATATCAGAACATATATTGCTCGCTCATGAGAACAATTAAGGTATCCCGGGGAATTTACATGCCATGGTACTAATGCAAAATGGGAAGTTATTACATGGATTTTTATCCTTGAGGCTTCGCGTTAGGCTTTGATGCTTAATGGTGGTGGTCGACAAATTTTCCAAATGCTTTTACTTGCCATGTCCATACGGACCTTTGTTTGGATCTTTGCCTTGTTTGTTCTTTGGGTGTTCGTAACATGAGTTCTTACGTGCCATCGCCTTCGGTTGGGATCCTAGAGGTTTGATCTGAGTGAGTTTTGGAAGATTTCTTTAGCATTATTCAAACCAACTGCGATGAAATTGCAGCTTACAGCTGACGGATAGCCAAAAGCGAGGCATTACAAATACATAATTGAAGATAATGCTAAATAAACAATGTTGGGAACAAAGTCCCAATGGGCGAATTATATCCATTTAGTAGAGTTTTTTCTATAAAAGTACTGAGCGAATCTTCGAAATATCTCCTTTTATGATCAACTATGGCACCTGTACGCTGAACCGCGTGGCATAATCGGTTCAAAGGTGGATATATAGCCGCTTATAGATATGCAAGTACTAGTCCAGTTGGCGTATTTGTTGGCTGCTAGAGCTTCAAATAAAAGAGCGCACCGACCGACATCCTTTCCACGAAATTTCGGTTGGGTGAGTCCGGGTGTATGGCGAAGATTTAAAGATGATGACGGTGGTATGCGAAGCTTGTATTTTCGATGGGGCCTTTTGAGACCAGCAGGATAGTAGTTCTACTCAAGCCTGCAGGTTGAAAATCTACCGTACATTTTAAAATTCCATAAAGTCTTCCATGTGAGCCTTCTTAAGAAGCACAACCCGGATCGAGAGAGATTCTTGACGCTGACGCCGGAGATGACCGAAGATCAATTGGAATAACTGCGTCAAGAAACGGATACAACGTAGAGTTCTCACTTAATGAATTTGTAAAACTTGAACTATACAAAAATACAAAACGAACTCCTTCAGATCTGATCAACTCGACCATGACCGCTATCGGTTGCCGCATAGATACAGCGAAGAGAATCATATAGAAACCAGCGAATCATAAAGGGAGTTGAATTACATACATCTGACAATGGGGATATATGCATTCATGATGGGGCGCATCTAGATGCGGCTATAATATGGCCATTCAAGAGATTGACATACGAAGCCTTGAGGCATGATAGGATTCTTGCATTCATATTTCTTTTTGTAGGGGGTGGTGCTGCATTACACTACTTAGGTATTTTCTAATCTTACGATGTCGCGCATTTACTTTGAACCAGTAGCGTATTGGCCTGTGAGCGATCTTAGGGAGCCTCGGTCGGGCCATCTCTTATTATTAGTTTGTTTTTGTGCAAGAAAAGCCTAAATTTCCATTATGGTATTTTATCTTACGTTAAGGGACTAGTCCTACAATAACTATATATAGCTTGGGTAATTAGGAGATTCTCATTACCGCTTAATTGTTTTCTTCTAAGCCGCGACTAACCTAAATAGCGAGGATATCATTATTCCAAGGAGGAAATGTGGCCGTTCCGGTATTTATATGCTATATTATATACAGTATATAATTAGACCCTTAAAGGGTGCGATAAAGGTGACTTGGTTTTAACCTACTTTTGTAGCTATGTTAAAATGTGGTGACTAATTAACTTCTAATTAGGATAATAATTAGTTAAGTCAACCAGTGAAATGATGCCTGGCCCAAATAGGTGGCCAGTGAGGGCTGCCTGTTGGAAAGTGGGGTCCCTACCCCATTGCCTCAAATGAATTCAGGAGAATAGTGGAGGAGGCCAGCCACTCCTGGGATTCAGACCTGGAAGAATGGGAAGCGCTAGGCAAGGCAATCCGAAGGCATGTGAGCGAGATTTTCCAGCGGGGTTAAAAGGTGAGCAGTGCGGATGGTAGCCCAGCGCAGGAGATCGCCAGCGAACTCGGGCCGGCGAATCACGAGGAGTCTTGGGTAGGCATCGGTGAAGACTATGAGGGAAGGCAATATAATAGGTAGCTCCTAGCGGATCAGTGTTAGCAAAAGGTGGCCAATGAGATGAGCCCTAAGCGGAGTCTTGCTAATCAAGCAGCAGTATGGAAGTGGTGGAGAGTGGGAACCTCAGCTTGAGCGAGGTCCGGCTGGCGTGTCTGGAGTGCTCATGAGGCGATCTGGTGGGGTTAAGGACTGCGGTTTCAATGGTTTTCCCGATCATGCGAATGGGAGCTGAAGCGTCGACCGAAGTTGGGGCTGATTCGCCGGGTTTTAACAATGTGGATAGGAATAGGGTGGCCGACGAGAATCGATCTGCTTGGAATGCTTGATCGAGAAAACTCTTTGGGCTGAGACCATGTTGAAACGCTTCAAGAGTTTCGATTCGCCGGATGCGAGCGAGACTGACCCAGTGAATCGTCTGGCACGGGTACGCGAACAGGCGGCGAAGGTGGAGACAAATCCGGTACGCTTGTGGTAGATATGGTCTAGCTGCGGCGAGGTGGTATTGCTCAACAGGTAAAGGCCCAATTAGTGCCACAGCGGAAGCTTCTAAGAAGAAGGGCGGTAGAGAACCGCTTTATCAAGGAGTTCCTGTAATTGGGGAAGGTGTTCTGAAAACAAGGAGATAAACGGAAACAAGCAATACCGCCGGAAGACAGCGAAAGTCTTTAATGAGTTGGTGACGAAGCGACGGTGAAATGCGGGGCGGTGCGGCGGGCCTTCGGGGTCCGGGATGGTGCGTAACAGCGAGGCGGATTTAATTCGAACAGCATACCCCCATTAAGAAGCGACAACTCCGTTTCGTGGTTTCCATCTGGCTGCCGGCGCACTACCGAAGGACCCACTTTGCTTTCTGCGGAACCTATGAGCAATTTGCAGCGTAGGCCGAGGTTATGCCGGTGCCGCGCGGCATCGGGCTTGGCGAGCACATGACTCAGTTTGGGCGAAGGTGAGAACATGTCCGGAGAACCGCAACTGCCTAGCGGGCTCGTAACCACGGTCAGCGAGCTTTCGACCACCGTTCTCGAAATTAGATTTACGACGAAGCTGTGGCGCGGTGACTTTTGCCCTTGCAGAATGGAGGCTGCTTGGCACCGGATCAGCATAGCGGGGAGGTAGGGGTGGAAAGGACGTATTCCCTTCCTTATATTATTAATATATCCTTCTTTATCGTTGTGGTAGACCATCAATGACACCTAAGTCTGGCAACTCCCAATCGGTGTCTAGCATGGTGTTGGTATACTATCACAGAGTCAAGACGCACTAGGAGGCCATTTGACTCTGAAAGCTCAACTTGTGAGGTGGGTATATGTGGTTCGATCCTTGAAGTTCTGGGGAATAATTTCTTCCTCTCATGTTACGTCTTGGTGGAGAGGGTAATTGGCGAGGGGTTGAGCCTCATGTGGAAACTATCCGGGTGTGACATTTTGGTGTGAGTCTTTCGATCTCTGGCCGGTAGCGAAGATCCCTGGCGGTTCCGGTGGTGGATCTCGGCGGAATATCTTAGGAGTTCATGATAGCGATTGCCAGTGGAGGCTCTGGGAGGGCATTTGCTGCACTCCATAGTTGAGGAGCGAATGCTGCTTGCGTTAAGCCCCACCCTTGAGATAGTCACCTCTACAGTCCCACCGTTTAAAGTGGCGATGTGCAGGAACTCCCCTTAGGTGTTGAATAGGCGCCGAATCCGTAGAGATGTTTCCGCCCTTCGAGGGTCTTTGCGGGGCTCGCTCGATGGGGCCATGGGGGCGGGGGCCCTCCGCGGAGACTAGGCGAGGTTCTTGAGGGAGGCTGACGGGGGGCCTCGCCCCACTCCCGGTAGAAGGTCTGGAGAGGGACCCGAGGCTAAGACTTGTCTTTGAGTGAGCCATCCCGAGCTGCTCCATGTACCTCGGCAGCCCGTTGGAGCAAAGGCTGGGGCCCAACGATGTCTCAGAGATGATGTACGGTTTGTCACGTTGGTATTGCCGAGGCTTGAAGCGAAACAGCAGCAGTGGACCGGGAACGGCGAGCGTGAGTTCGCCACCGGACTCGGCCGAAATCCTCGACCTCACCGGAGGATATGGACTGGACAAAGGTGGCGGGGTGCGCTCTGCCGGGCTGATAGGGGTGGGACTTCATCCGGTCTCACGACCGGTTAACCGCTTCGCTCACGGTTCCCGTGGGAATTTAGAGTAAAGAGAACTTCCGCCAGAAAGCCGAAGCGAAGCGGAAAAAGCAACGTAAAACTCCCCATCCTCACAAAGTATACTTATAGACAAAGAAATCACGAGAACTGGAAGCGATTCGAAGTGCCGGTGGCCGCCAGTAGAAAGCGAAGTGGCGTTGGCAATCCGCAAAACCCGTCTTGTACCTTGAAATTTCCAAAAGTCTGGGGGGAGTGCTGGGCATTACTGGTTATGTTTAGACCCACAATATCTTTAACTGCCGATTGCCTATAAGGGCCTCTAAAGGGTGAGACCCAGTACATTTAGTGGGCTCACATGTAAATTGTACGGTCCCTGTAGCTATCGGCCAGAGGCCCAGTGGGTCGTGTCAAGTGTGAAGGGTCAAGGTGGGGATTGTAAATGTCTATACCCTATCATGGCAGAGGAAGGAGACTTTGTAGGCATCCACGACTTCCTAAGCTTACATCCACAGGGCTGGTGTGCTTGGGCTGTTGGACTGATTTCAATATGGTGGAGGCTACTCGGGATGGGGTGTGGTGAGGGATGGTACAGGTTTGGCAGGCGGAATGGAGTGATGCACTTCTTTGGACTAGAGGCCGGTTGGTGGAGTTGCGGTGGCCTCCACGTTACAAATATCTGATATAGGCCCCAGAAATGCAGGAGCAGTATACTGGCATAGCGAATATACTACCCTCCCCATTGTTGGACCGACGCCTTTGCTCAGCGGAGAAGAACATTGCATGCTTGGTCTCGATCATTTTTTCTGTTCATTTCGAAATTTCGGTGATCGGGGCGTGGCATACGGTCTTCAAAGGCCCGAACACGGTACCTCAAAGTTGCGTTTTCTCGTGGGATTGCCCGTAGATTTGGTTCCGCGCCTTCCGGAATAGCATATGTCGGGGATGGTGAGAGCCACAGGCGAGGTCAAAGGACTTCGCAGTCGCCGGGAAGCCGGAGGATACGCTTGAGTTAGAGGCATGACGCCAGCGGAGTGCAGGCCTGGATTGGCCGATGCGATGGGAATGCCCGGAAGAGAAGGATTCACTTTGCTTCACATTTGCAGGCGGACCCGAATCCAAAGGGGACTGCTGGCCGAGGGTGAAGCGAGGGACTCGCAGCTGCGGGAGAGGGACACCGGCGTTGGGCTGTTCTTCCAGGGGCTGCATGGCAGAGAAGTGCAGCAGCCTCATAGTCCTTGGAATTGCACGATGGCGCATTCTCCCATTAGCTGAAGCGATATTAAGCAGGCTACTTTTGTCATTTCTCTACGGTTTCGAGGGAGAAGAATATATCCCTTCTCGAAGTGATGGAGGAGGTATTGTGCTCGGCAAGGTGTCTTGTAGGAATGTAGGTGGATGAAAATTATTATGGCGATCCGTTTACAGGCGGGGTACAGAGGAGGTAACTGCGCGCTCCTCCTAAGTGCGGGGCCGGGCGGGATTCGGTGGAGTTCTTCCGAGGAATATTGGGATTGAGTGGGAAGTCAGTCTTGCGAAATGCTCAAAGGCTCCTGCTCAGGCATTTGGATTCTGAACTCAGCAGCTACATCTCCTTGTCTGAGGGTTCAGAGCCTCACCATCTGGTCCAAGCGTCCAGATCCACCTTCTTCGGCTATACAAGGCCTCAGCAGCAAATTCTGAGAGTGTGGTCTTGAAAGAAGGCACATGGTTAAATACAGATTCACGGTGGGGCATGTTCTCTGGGACAATGTGGGGCGTTTTGGGACGTTTCCTTTGAATGCTTGGGATTAGATTGGATGGTGTGCTTCGATGGTTTGCGAAAGCCTATGATGGGAGTGCGATTGAGACTTTTGAAGAAAGGATGATGCTACATGCCCCAGGTGTGGGGAGAAACTTTCAGAGAGTGACTCAGAAGCTCTGCTGTCAGCTGGGACATCCTTTGTCATGGTGGTGACGCCGGTCTTCCGTGTGGAACTGGCGGGTTGGCAGGGGATGCCGGTAAAGCCCTTCCTATTCACCATTGTGGCTGAGGGCGCGGGTTCGATTTGTTGTCTGGCGGGTAATGGAGAGGGCGGGGATGGCGAGCTAGTCCCACCAGCCGATTTAAATTCCGGTATATGACTCTTTCCACTTCCACTGGCGGATGAAAGGAATTTGTTGAACCGCGAAAGGATTCTTTGGATACATTCTCCTCTCGCCTCAGGTTGTCTTATAGATTGAATTCAAAGTACTTTCTGGCGTTATAGCGGCGAATCAATAAAGTAGTGCGTGTCTGAGCACCAGCGTTGCCAACCGCGGACACATATTCTAACTTTTAGGGATCCGTTTAGCATCGACATTTGGCCCGGTTTGGGAGGACGATACGGTGGGGCTCGGCACCTTAAGCGCGGTGCCGGAAGGGAAGCTTTCGCGGCCCAGTAGGAATCCCGCGTGCATGCGAAGTCGTTTATTATACTCATTATATATCATTATCAATACCGGTACAAGTTAAAGAAATTCCTCTATAGTTATGCTTTTAATGTAAGTGGTAAATGTAGGAAGGCGGTTGTCAAAGGAATGGCCTGGTGGAAATGTGTGCCCCAAAGCTAAGGACTTCGGTTTCTTGGACCTCGGCTCTATGGCAAGATCTGTGTCCAGTTAAGTTTGCAATCACGGAGAATAAGCGGTTGCAGGGCGCGGTCTTCTTGCATCGGTCGCTATCTCATTAGATTGTGTTCCGTGGCGTCCGTGCGTATACTGCAGCTTCCATGGGCGTTATTTGTCTCGGGCCTGTATGTAATGCTTCTCCCTTCTTGAAGGGGAAGTGCTTGCTTATGGGGCGAGTCGCCAGCTATTGCCATCGATGCCTGGTATTTATTGATGGTTAGATCCATGGCCATGGGTGGATTTCAAGGCTTCCTGAATGGCGCACCTCCGGTCTTTGGCTGTGGATTGATCACGGGATCGTAGCGGTGGGCACGGCGTGGCGTTGACGATGAAGTGTGGTATATTGATGGCCGGCTGCACCACAGCGGCGCGCCCTAAGGATTCGCGTCTTGAGGCAGGTGCTTGTAGGCAAGGGTGGCTAATGTGCTCCCAGCTGCGGAATCCGTAGGGCGGGTGTGGAGTTGATATTCAAAAGTTGAGCCTCAATTTAGTGAAGTCATGTTATGAGCTTTGGCTATTCAGGATGGCTGCCTCTCTGGGATGGCTGAGAGCCTCCAGTGCAGGGAGATGACTTGGGACTTAACATTGGAGGGTGGGTGTGGAATCAATCTAACCCCAAGATTCGGGTACTACTATGGAGCCAACCCGTGCGTTACAGTGAAATACATGGGTGCAGGGATCATCCGCCGGATAGGCGAATGTCCTATGTGTGGTGCACTGTCGCGAGAACCACAGGAAACGTACATGTTTCTTTCTTGTGAATATCAACCGGCTGTAGGTCGGTATAACACCTGGCTCAGGGGTCGTGGGTTACGTTGGGGTGTGTCCTGGGTGGTTGGTTTTTGACTGTGATTGTCCTGTATTTCCATTTGTGTGAGAACGGTTGGTGTTTCGTTTGGAGATGGATGAAGGTTTTGAGGCCGAGGAGTGCGGTCTGGGGTTTTGATCATGATTGGAAATTTCATTATATCTGCGTGCGGCGTCTCCACCAGGAAGGTTTAAGGCACGGTTTGGAAGGGACCGCTGTAGGAAGAGCATTGTGATTTATCCACATGAGTGGTGGTGGTATATGTGATGTGTGAGACGGCTCATGGTTGGCGGGGGGTACCCTAGTATCGCTCTTCTTGTACTTACTCATGTTAATGGAACGACGTAACTGGGGTGTACCATCTAAAAGTTCTTTAGGGAGTGCAAAACTACCGAAAAAGTACCAACAACGATGCTTGGGAACTTGCATTAATATCTCAATAAACAATAAGTGTGAAGTTTATTCATCCATTTTAGTCTCTAATAGTATTTGTATCCCTCGTATAGATTATGTCATTGACGCTTCGGCTCATTTTGGATTGATTTTAATGGAAAGAAAAAGCCAAAAATACGGGAGTTTAAAAGTACCGGTCTTAGGTGCTTCGAGGTTCAAAGTGGGTACACCATAGCATCTTTTCATAATATTATTTGGTTTCCGTATTAAAAAAAAAGCATCATGTGTTGCTTTTAGGATTAAAAGACGTCGGAAGGTTTTGAGAAAAACGCGGTAATAGTGCTCTTTGTTTTCATTCAAGGAATGGTCGCTTCGATAGTAGTGACCCGACCTCGCGAAGAAAGGCTTATCGAAGTTATCGGAAGGATTTAAGCGGCGATAAGGCTTGGCTGCCAGCCGCTTCATTAGTATCCAGCAAAATTAAGCAATAAATCAAATTCACGTTAAAGAGTAGACCCTTTACAGAACTCTAGATAAATCCAGATAGATAGATAGATAGATAGATAGATAGAATAGATAGATAGAATAGATAGATAGATAGATAGATAGATAGATGAACAGATAGATAGATAGATAAAGATAGATAGATAGATAGTCGAAGATAGATAGATAGATAGATGAATAGATATAGAATCTTAGATAGATAGATAGATAGATAGATGGTGGAGTAAGATAGATGGAGTACAGCATGTTCATAGACCAAAAGTGGTATGGATTTTAAATAATGAAGAAGTGGGATTCCTTAGCGTTGGTACATAGAGCTGGCCCAGTTTCTAAATCATTTGATGTTCTAAACCAAATCCTTATAAAAGCCTTAGTCCGTCAATATTGACTTTCGAGTTTATTCAAGCGGATGTGGGTTTTTAGGAGTCCCGGGGAGGGAACTGAGAAAGCCTTTGGAGTGTTCACAAGTATATATGGATGGTGAATTTACATGGGAAGATTTGAGATCAGGGGTTAAAGTTGTTTTAGATTTAACTAAAGTTTGAGACTTTTACAAAAGAGTTCATTCATAAGAGTGGTATGTTGGTGGTGCAGGAGTAGTACAAAGAAGTTTTACAGTAAGCTGAAACAGCCATTTAATATTCATGCAACACGATACAATCCAAGTCATGAATGTGGTACTCAGGTACTCAAATTGAAATACCTACATCATCAAGTATTAGAACTAAAGAAACTGAGATATATTGCAAAATGGTAGAAACATTTGTTAGACATATATCATGGCCTCTTTGCCTGCAAATCCATCAATTACTCCTTTGTGACACCACTCACGCAGCAACTAACGGCGCAAAAATTAAATAGTTGAGAGAAGATTGGGAATGATGTCATGTCTGGGTAGACAAGCGAGCCGCCACTAGTTTGGGATTCTTTGCAGCCTGAGAAAACTTCTTTAAAGAGATTCACTATAGAGGAAGCATTGAATTACTAATGATAGACCTAAGTACATAATGAATGTAACTAAAAGAAATATGAAATTAGCCTTATCTTGGAATAAATTATATCGAATAAAAACATAAACAAATTGAAAAAAAAACATTGGAATCCAGCATGGAATTATTACCCAAATCTTAAAAGATGGTGGGGCAATTACAAACCAAAGGGACATGAGTCCAATTCACCATTTCTATTTTAAGTTCTCTTACTTACTTGATTCATCGAGGAGAATTACCAGCTAAGAGGATGAAAGGGTGGCATGTCTACAAAGGCCCATGTTGGATTAGAGATCCATTATGTATTTTGCGTGGAACCATCAACTGTGTTAGAAATGATAGAAAGGCTAAAGTATATAGAATATAAACAAAATATAGGTGTGATATCTTATAGCGGAAGGGTATATATTCAAAAGGACGCCTCGTGAGATAATGCAGAGGATCAGAGAATGCGACAATTATATATGGTGATACAATGGAAAAAGTAAAATACTCGAAACAAAATAAGTAGTGAATAAGGGAATATAATATGCTC